>CANTUR010000051.1:0-600000 GCA_947683625.1 Mallotus nudiflorus
AAACTAGAAATATATTTAAAAACATTTTAAGTATAAATATTTAATAAAACATGCATATAATTCAAAATATATAAAAAATATACCAAAAATAAACCAAAAATAAACCTAAGTACTAATTAAATCATTTATGCATATTTATCAAAATAAACCATATATTTCTAAAACATGCACCCTAAACACATATATATAAAATAACAACTCATTATTATTGTGCTCCTCGAGATGGGTCCGACGGGCCTGGTCCACTAGGCCTCGGTCTCGGCGCAACTAAAAAAATAAATGATAACAGAAAATCAGAATAAATCTAACGGAAATTCCTAGAAACTCGATCTAAGAATACTAGACACAGAATTAGAATTAGAGTTCGACCAGACATCACGTTTTACGAGAATTCTGTCGAAAATCCGGCATAACCTTCCCTATAAAACGAACATCTCTCTACTCAAAGAGTAGAGCCAGTCTTGCAAAGAAATACACTTCGAAATAATACAAAATTCACAACCACAATCCCTCGATCGGACTCCAACTACAATTCACTGATCGAGGTCCACAATTCATAGAATAATTATAAAATACCAAAAATGCCCTTATATAATAAAAATGCATTTTATCAATCTAAATTACATATTTAACCCTAAAACATGTTAAAACTCATTTATTTAGAAAAATCGTATATAATATATATAATTTGAAAATAATTTACAAAAAATAGTTTTAATTAGTTAAAAATACTAAATAATTTGTAGAAATCATTTTTATACCTTAAATAACTATTAAAACCAATTTAATTATATTTTTAACCAATTTAGTATCAAATTACAAAAATACCCCTAGTTTCGTAAATTACCTAAAATTAATCAAAAATTCACCAAAAATAATATAATTACTCAAAATTAATTTTCTCAATATATAATTCAATAATATCAATAAATATACCTAATTAATCAATTAATTTCAATTAAACACATAATTAACCTAATTCTTCAAAATTACATAAACTTAATAAATTCCAAAATAAATATATAAAAATTCAAAAAAATCACAAATAAATTTCTAAAATTCATTTCAACACCTATAATCACCATAAAACACAATTTCATAATTTAATTAATTAATTTTTGAAAATTAGAAAATATTAATAAAATAATCAAAAATTCACAAAAATCAAAAAAATTCCAAAAAATTCCATAAAAATTCCAGAGTGTAGATTAAGCTACTAGGATCAATTTTGTGAAGGGAATTTTCTTGAATCAATCAAATTGAAGCTCAAAAAATTCAAGAACCCTAATAGGCCGAAATTAGAAAATCAAAACCTAGGGAAATCTAGACTATTTTAAGTGAAAAAAAGCTTGGAATCACACTCACCGAAGCTCAAGGAGAAGATAGAGACTGGTGGTGTCGAAAACGATGGATGGAATCACGTCGATCGACGATGGCTTCGAGTTTCGATCTTCCGGCTATTTCAAGCTTCACCGACGTCAGAAACGGGTGCTGCTGGCGACAGAACTGGCTGGGGATGATGGTGGCACATCGGGAGGCACATCGACAGTAGGGGTGGATCTTGGCAGCGGCGGTGATGGTGAGGGAGGTGATCGGGAAGAAGGGGAGGAAGAAAGGGGCAAAGTTGTAATTAAGTTAAACTTTTATTTTTTGTTATATAATAATAATAATAATAATAATATATATATATATATATATATATATATATATATATATATATATATATATATATATATATATATATATATATATATATATATGATATATATATATATATATATATATATATATATATATATATATATATATATATATATATATATATATATATATATCCACACTATATATTATAGTAATATATAATCCCACATACAAATAATACTCACCACACATATATTTTAACATATTTTAATAATTTATACACTTATAATTAATTAATTAATTAATATAAAACTAATAATAAAAATTAATTTAATTAATTAAACCCTAATTTAATTTAAATAAATGTACATATATATATACATTTTATTTAGCACTTTAAAATTATATATGGGTTCATGCAAATTCATAAAACTAATTAAAATAATTAATATTAAATGATCTACGTCTTAATTTTCCCGAAAATAACATTCCCGGAAAAATTTTACGTAAAAAAACTTTAAATAATTAAGAATAATTAAAATAACTTAGTAATTATCAAATTCATGAAAATAATCATAAATATATAAAAAATTATTAACACTGCATATCCCGATGCAGTTTAAAATTATTTAAAAACTCGGGATATGACAATTTGTGTGCTTTATGTTCAGTTTTTACTCAGTTAAGTACTTATTGCATGATTTATGTGCTTATTTATTTCTAGTATTATTTGGTTTATTTTTAGTTAATTTTGTGCATTTAGGAAGTTAAAGAACAGTGGAGGAAAGTTGCATGGGAGTCATAAATGTCCTAGAAGAGTCAAAGGAGCAATTAAAGCTGAGCGAACATATTTTTAGAAGAAAAAGATTATGCACAACCATGCAGAAAATGTGTAGGGCTATGCGACCTACTGATGGAAAATACGAATTTTAATTTAATTTTTGAAGTGTGAGGGAGATGAGGGGATTTTATAAGGCAATAAACCTAGGGCTGGAGGCTAGGGTTATATATATATATATATATATATATATATATATATATATACATATATAGCCTCAAGAAGTAAAAGATAGAGGAAGAGATTAGGTCATTATTCTATTTTTCATATTACATTCTTCTTTATCAAATTTATAAAACAAGGGTATTTGGCTTGTTCATGATGGTCTTGAAGATTGAGCAAAAGAATTAAAGATTGAGCAAAGGACTAGGCTGCTATTCCAGGGGGTTTCTCTTCTAATTTTGGATATTGTCCATTCATATTTTGGATTAATAATGATGTTTATTTCCTTTATTTCTTTGTCTCTTTCTTTTATGATTAACATAAGTAGCTAAATTATTTGTTAGGGTTCTTGTTACAATTTAACCATATGAATATTGCAATTAAACCTAAGCCATTAATCTAAACCCTTTAGCTATTATTTAAACTTAATGTCTTTATAAGATTGATCACCCTTTAATTGAATTCACATAATAAAACCGATTTGAGAGATAGGTTGAATTGCATTAAGGCAATACCTTATTAGGTGCTTTCTTAGTTGAGAAACATTTAAGTGTTTAATATTGATTAGGGGTTAGTGCTTAAATTGGGTTAATTGAACCTTTAGTATGCTAGAGCTATAAACCTAAGGATGTCAAATTACTTGGTTAATTATACAAGTTGTCTAGGAGGAACGTTTATGATTCTTTAGATACCATTAAATTAAAATAAGGTTAGATATTGTTTAGGAGTTAATTGATCCTTAATAATGGTTGAATTGGTAATAAAAACCCTAGCATTTTAAATTGATTGTTATTTCATTCAAATTCTTATGTTTTATTTTAGTTTAATTCAAAATACACTTTTTCGTTATTTAAACAAACCTACATAATTAGTATTACAGTAGTCAGTCTGCAATCTCTATGGGATCGATATTTAATTACTACTTGTATGATTCCATATACTTATGAAAACACTATTAAGTTTTTAGTGTTATTGCCAGGGATTGCCAAGATTGATATTGTTGAGAATTTTGTGTTGTTTGATTTAGACTTTCTTTTTAATTTGAAAAGTGATATTGTGTGGTTTTTACAGGAACTTGTGTTAGTGTATACACATAACACGTGGTGCAACTAGATAAGGAGCCTAATTAATACCACTTGATTTAGAGCTTAAAAGAACTGTTTGTAGAAGGAGAAGACAAAATAGAGGTATAATGAATGGAAGGAATAAAGACATAAGAGATCCACCTTAGAATGATCAATATGGGCAAAATGGCCAGAACGGGCAGAGAATTATGAGAGATTTTATGAGTCCCAATGTTCAAATTGATCAAACCCCAATTGTGAGGCCGGTGCTAGCAGTAAATAATTTTAAAATTAAACCCACCATGATCCAGATGATTCAGAACTCACAGTTCAGTAAATTACCATATAAGGATCCAATTAGTCATATGACTCAATTTTTGGAGTATTGTTCAACCTTTAAGATGAATGGAGTGCAGCCAGAAGCAATTCGGCTTATCCTCTTTCCATTTTCTTTGATGGATAGAGCCAAGAGGTGGTTCACTAGCCTGCCACCCAACTCTATAAATACATGGCAAGAGCTTTACACAGATTTTTTCAATAAGTATTTTCCACCAGTTAAAGTACTAAAAATTAGAAACAAGATCAACTCTTTTTATCAAAGAGAGGAGAGAGCTTTTACAAAATGCTAGGATAGATTCAAGGATCTTCAGAGACAGTGTCCACCATAACTAATTCCTTTATGGGATTTAGTGTAATCTTTTTACAAAGGAGTCAACCCTGCAGTTAGAGTGAATATAGATGCCTCAGTTGGAGGAACTATCATGTCCAAGACTCTTGAAGATGCCTTGGAGATTTTTAAAGAGATTTTTAACACCCAAAGCCTATGGTCTAGTGAGAGGACTATTCCAAAGAGAGGGGTAGCAATTAAAATTTATAGCTTGATGATGCTAAACGCAAAGTTGGATGCTTTAACTAAGAAGATGGACAAAATTAGTGTTAATGCAATTTCTAATTTATCTACTTCTTGTGAATTGTGCCAGGGTGGACATCCAACTACTGAATGCCAAATGATGTAAGGACTATCAATAAAGAATGTGAACTATATGAACAATTTCAAAGGATAACAGAACCAAGTGCATAGAAATACCTATAATCCAAGTTAGAGGAATCATCATAATTTTTCTTAGAGCAATCAAGGAAATAACTAGTGGAGGCCACCAGCACCACCAAATTTTGGAGGTCATAATGCACAACATCACTAATCCAATTTTCAAGATAATAGTTCATCTTCAGGGACTTCTTTAGAGAGAAAGTTGGAGAAGTTCATGGATGTAATATCTATAAAAATGAACCAATAACATGATGAAACTCTAGCTCAAGGATAAGGATTCCAACACTTGATTTTTTCACTTTTATGCTTCGGTAAGAAAACGGTCTAATAAGGCTACTTAGATTAAGGATAAGGATGGTTTATGAAGGCATGATGTAATGGGGATTCATGAGGTCATGAAGGATTATTTCACTTTAATATTCACTTCTAAAGGTGATATACTTAATGAAGTTGAGGATTGCATATCTACTAGAGTCTCGGAGGAACAAAATGCATTGCTTATGGCACCAATTTAATCCAATGAAGTTTAAAAGGTAGTATTTAGTATGCATCCTAACAAGTTATGAGGACTTAATGGGCTAAATCCAACTTTTTTTCAAAAATTTTAGCCAATTGTTGGTTAAGATATTGTGTTATGGTGTCAAAATTACTTTGATTCTGAATGTGATATGAGAGACATCAACTATATTTTGATTACTCTTATTCTTAAGAAGAAATCCCCTAAAAATATTTCTAAAGCTCTCGGTAATGTGATTTATAAGATTATAGAAAAAATATTCTTACCAATCGTTTGCAAGTTTTAATGCCATATTTAATTCAGAGAACTAGAGTGCATTTATGGTTGGTAGATTGATTGTTGACAACTTTTGAACTTAATCATTTTCTCCATAGGAAAAGCTGTGGTAAGTCTAGTTGTGTTGCTTTGAAGCAAGATATGTCTAAAGCGTATGATAAACTTGAATGGGACTTTTTGAAAAGAGTTATGTGCAAATTTGGGTTCTTTGAAGCTTAGGTGAGAAGGATTATGGCTTATGTATCTTTAGTCAAATATAAAGTTCTCTACAATTGTAGTGAGATAGCTCCAATTATTCCAACTCATGTAATTCAGCAAGATGATCCATTGTCATCATACCTTCTTATTTTATATGCTAAATGTTTTAGTTTTATGCTCCAATTGAAAGAAGTTGTGGTGTGATTCATACAGTCAAGATTGCTAGAGGTGCTCTTTCAATAGGTCATCTTTTAGTCATTGATGACTCTTATTTATTCTTTAAAGCTTTGATCCATGAGTGTATAACAATTAAAGGAATCCTTGATAGTTATGCTAAAGCCTCAAAATAATTGATAAATTTTATAAAATATTCTTTGCAATTCAGTAATAATACTAGTGTTTCAGTGAGGACTGAGATTTATGAGTTCTTCATATTATCTTGGATGCACTATTAAGTATGTATTTAGGGCTCCCTTCAATGATTGGCAAAAAGAAGAAAGAAATTTTATAGTTTGTTAAAGATAGAGTATGGCAAAAAATTTAACAATAGTATTGCAAACAACTTTCAAAAGTGAGTGAAGACATCCTTTTAAAATCGGTAGCCCAAGCTATGCCAAATTATGCCATGAACATTTTCCTTCTTTTAGCTTCTCTTTATAATAAGATAAAAAGGCTAATGAATTCATATTAGTGGGGAAATATGAGCATAAATGGTAGAGGTATCAAATGGAAATCATGGGATGGATAATGCAAGCCAAAAAAGCATAGCGGTCTTAGGTTTAAGAAGCTCAAAGTTTTAATTTATTTAATGCTCAGTAAATAGGTATGGACTTTCATTCAGAAGCCCAATACTTTAATTTCAAAATGTTACAAAGCCCGTTACTATTCTTATTGTTCCTTTTAGATGTGAAGATAGGGTGTAACCCTAATTTCATTTGGAGCAGTTTCTTAGTTGTATAGGAGTTCATTATACATAGTGCTCGTATTTGGATTGGAAATGGTCTCTCCACATCGATTAGTACAAATCCTTGGTTGTTGTGTCCTATTGATGGTTCGATATCTTTAACAATCTCTAATGAGGTGGTAAATTGATGCAGAGCAACAAATCTAAGAATGAGTTTGCAGAACAATGGATATAGATATAATTTTATTATTATTATTATTGTTGTTGTTGTTGTTATTATTGTCATTTGATTTTTATTTTAATTTATTATTGATTAGAAATTGACTTTCTCTATTGTTAGGGATTTGATTTCCTACCTTAGCTAGAATTGTCTTTATTTTTATTTCCTAAATAAAAATTAAGGTTGATAGGTTTGTGCCACCTTATGAATATGTAAGTCTTAGGGCTATGTGAGACAGTTTTTGTTGAATTGATAATTAGATTTCTATTTTCCCAAATTTTGATATTCCTTTATGTGAATCAACAAATATTGATGTCTATATTCTGATATTTGTGCGGAAATCAATAGGTTGTAGAAGATTGATTTCTAACATTCATGCGCGAATCAACAGACTTCAATATTTATCCCTTTTTTCTTTTATTTATTCTTATTTTTATTTCTTTAAGCTTCCGCTACATCATAAATGCATCGAGATCTTTTCTATTTCACATTAATCATCAGAGTTAACATCTTGAAATTATGGATAATTTGTTTAATTCTATATCCGAGATGTTGAAGATACTTGGTCTTGGATGCCTTCTCCGAATGATTTTTTCCAATCAAGAGCTATTATTGTCTTATTTAAGGGGAGGTCAATGAGAATTCCAACGGTTTTTAGGAGAAATGTTAGCGTCTATATATGCTTAGGAAAATCAAGCACTTTTATAGAGATGTGCAATGAACTGTTTGCTAACCATAGTTGCTTTTTAAACTAGATTCATTCTAATTGATGATATTGCCCATATTGTTTACCGTGTAAAAAGGCTACATCTCATGTTTTCTACTTCTGTCCATTTTCTTTAGATGTTTGGTCTAGGTTTGTGTTCTTTGTTATGCCTATGGGTGATATGTTAATGAAGGAATGGTTGCATTGCATGATCAATAATCTTGGTGACATCTTTGTCATAGCGTCCTTATGTGGTTTCTACTTTAAATAATGTTGGGCATTTCTTTTATCAGTTGTATGCAATTCGGGGTCGATATGGTAATTTTCTTCAGAAGTTAGGTGATAATGTAGCTAGAGATGTTTATTAGACGAAGTTGATAGCGGGGTGGCTAAAGTTGAATACTAACGCTGCTATTTTTACCGAGACAGCTTGTCTAGGATGTGGTTTTGTACCGTGTGATCATATCAGTATGTTTGCTGTGAGTTCTTAAGCATTGGTAGGTGACTTTACTACGAAGGAAGCAAAGGCTCTTAGTGTGCGTGAAGCTCTTTGTTGGTTGAAGAGATTAAATGTCTCTTTAATAGATGTTGAGTTGCATACTTTGTTACTAGTTTCTAGTTTACTAAGCCATGATGGTGACTCTGCTTATGATCTAGTTATTTCAAATTATTTATTCCACTCTAAGTCAGTTCCTAATGTAAGTTTTAGGCATGTTAGAAGATCTACTAATGAGTCGGCTTATAGTTTTGCCAATTAGCTCATTCTATAGCTGATTTTCAGGAGTGGTCAAAATCCTCCTATGTGTGTTATAGATTTATTGGCTAGAGATATCCTTTCTATTTAATGAATGAAGTCTTTATTTTTAGAAGCAAAAATTTATAAAATTTAAAAACTTTATAAATATTTAAAAGTAATTTCATCAATTTACATTATTATTCAAGTTAATTTTTGTCAATTAACATTAAACTTAAATTTATTTTAGGATTTAATTGCGATAATTCTTTGAAAATGGTCCAATATAATTAAATTTCAAAAATTAAGGACTAATTGGGATAAAAAAAATATTATTGTCAAATATGAACATTTAGGTAAAGTTGAGGTCCAATTTGTACATTAAACCATTTTATTATAGGATAAATATTTCTAGATAGAGTCTATCCAAATGTTTTTGATAAGAAGGATATTTTAATAAATTTATGTGAGATTATGGGTCATAAGTGGAAAATAGATAAAGTATAATACCAATACAGTCCTTGATTAAAATTTTACAAATTAAATTTAAATAAAAATATGAAAATATTGAACCTCATTTGCCATATCATTTTTAATGCAGGTGCGATTTGCGAGGGTGGATCCACTCTTCTTCTCATTCTCTTCCTTCATCAACCGTCTCTCTTCTTATTTCTTCCCTTCTTCTTTCTTCCTGTTGTTCTTTTGATATTATTTGACGCCTGATTGCTGAGGTCTAGGTCCACGATCTCCTGTTACTAAACAATTATACTACATGTGCCACCTAATGGGCCAACCAAGCCTAATATATAATAGATGTATTACTTTTTTTTCCCCTTAAAAGGCATGTGATAGAATCTTCTTAAAACATGCACTTAAATTTTATTAATATTATTTCAATTAAGTTTGAAAAATAAAATAAAAATAAATCAATTATTATAAATTAATTAGTTTTTATAAATTTAAGTTTTGATATTATTATTGGATAAAAATTCATAATTTAAATAACTACCATTATTTTAAGATTATATTACACCAGCAATTATATTATTATTATTTTTTTTTTGGAAATAAGAAGAGTAAATTCATAATTTATATTAGGGTGAGTATGGGTGGGAGAAATTTAAAAATTTAAAATCTCTAAAATCATACCATATTTTAGAAAATTTAAAAATAAAATATTCAGTATTAGTACCTAATTTAAAAATTTTTATACTGGTACTATCTCATTTTTAAGAACTTTTTGGTACCAGAACGAATCAGTATGGTACAGTCCAAATTAGAAATTAGAAAATTTATCTAATAGACAAATTTATATTATTAATTAAAATTATATTTATTATCCACAAATCAAAAATGAAATAATTTTAGGTAAAAATGTATTATTGTAGTTTTATATATAAATAGACACACACCCACACAAACACTAACAATAATTCGAATAATATTATTTACCTCATTACTTTTAAATAATTTTAATAAGATTAAATTGCTTAGGAACAATGATAATTATTAAATTATTTAATATAATAATAGCAATATATTTTAATTAATAAAAGTAACTTATTTTCTTTTATTCTTGTTTGTAAGATTATTACTTACTTTAATCAATATAGCATAGTTTTGAGCAAAACTGCATTATTTTTGTTATTTATAATATATGTTTATATATGATTATGTTGCAAAATAATAGTTATAATAATATTATTTATCTCATTAATTTTAAATAATATCAATAAAATAATAATAATAATTAATATGTTATTAAATATAATAATAAAAATATGTTTTAATTAAAAATTAATAAAATTAGATATAATGGGCATTCATATTTTTATGTCTTGTTGATAATAATAATAATTTTCTTATTTCTCATATTTTAAATTTAAAGTGTATTGTAATGGACATTGGACATTCTTTTTTGTTAATTGAATTATTTGAATGTAAATTTTTTATTTTTATATTTTAAATTCAAATTGTATATAATAGACATTTTATATTTTTATTTACTTGATAATAACAATAGTAGTAGTAGTATTAGTACTAGTACTAGTAGTAACAATGAAAATAATATTAATAAATATATTTTGTTAACAATTTATTTATTATATTTTAATCATAAAACATTTTAATTTTTATTATATATTATTATACATATGTATATTACTTGACAATATGATTAAAAGTATATAATTAAGTTACTACTTGCTACTATTGATTAATATTTATGTATTACTTATTAAATTTATATTCGATTTTTTGTTCGATCCAGTTATTGGTTCATTTTTTATAAATATACAATACCATATCAAATTAGTAATAAAATGTGATTTGGTTCAATTTGAGATTAAAATTATTTATTTTAATACAATTTTAATATCTTTAACTTCAATTCAATATTTTCTTCATCCCGTGGTTAGATTTAGTTCATATACCCAATTCAAAATGCCAACTTGTGTGAAGTAAAAGCATATTCATTTAGTGGTTTTCTTTACTATATAAATTACATGGACATTATAATTAAAAAAAAATCATTGAGGAAATTAAAGCAACGTACATAAAAATTTGTGGTTCTATGTCGTTCCCATGCCCATTTCACTCGAGTGGTCCATACATGGTGACATCTATGGCTGTTCTCAAAGTTTGCGTACCTGAACACTATCAACGCACACATCCCTCCGATGCAATAGATACAGCAAATGGATAATTGGAAAAGTCTTTTTTCCTCTTTTCAACATACAGGTTATAGTAGTCTTTTTATCAATATTGACTTTTTTCTAGCAAAAAAATTTAGCTCAATTCTAACCGTTTAGCACTGTTTAATTTTTAAACTATTTATGATTTTTTCATTTAAAAAAAATAATTTGTGATTTTTTATTTATAATTTAGTACCAATAATTCCATAAACACTATAATCAATGACACCGCTACTAATTTCGAGTTTTTATTTAATCACTGCTGAGTTTAAGTTAAAATCACGAAAAATTAATTAAAATTGAAAGTTAAATTTTATATTACTAAATGAGAGAATCATGATAAATTATAACTGATTTTATCATCTAACTAACGAAATCATACATACTAAATAGCAAAAAAAAAAAAAAAGCAAGCCTCTGATAATAAAATGATTAAACTACAGGATATTAATTTGTAGTTGTCCTTGCCATTTACCGTAATTTTGTGTGCCTCAGTAAACGTATGTGTATCAAATTTAAAATAAGTTATTAATTTTTATTTAATTATATATTGGTATACGCTGTTGCCTAAAGATCTAGTCAATTTTTTTGGTCGTAGCTTTGAATTTTCACGCTGAATTTCAATGGCAAAATACATTTTTAAACCTTTAAACTGTAACGGTTTTTTATTGAACCCTTATATTTTTATTGTATTATATTGAGTTTCTATACTTTATATTGCTATTGAGTCTTAGTTTGTCTTAATTTGATAGATAAACTGTAATTATTTGTCACACTCTATTAAATGATGAGTGATAATTCGTATCTTATACTAAATGAATTAAATGTTAGTTGACTAGATTTAATAATGTTGATTACTGTTGACTACTGAATGATCAGTATTATAAAGTCTAATCAGCCAACATTTAATTATTCAACATAGGACATAAATTATAACTCGTCACTTAATAGAATGTGATAAATAATTACAGTTTATCTATTAAATTAAGACAAACTAACTGAAGCTCAAAAGAAAAAATTATTATAGTTTAGGGTCTTAAAAATGCTTTTTGCCAATTTGAATTTGTAACATGCTCCGTGTTGCAGGGTGTTTTGATGTGAAATTTACAATCTGATACAAAATAATTTTTGATTGGACACCAATGGACCGTAGAAATAAAAATGGAAACCATTGATGAAAATGATTTTAAAATAGGTATACGTGTAAATCATCCATAAAGAGAAAATTGTAGTTAAAATTTTAATTTAGTGGCATTCAACAATATTATCACTCAAGACTTTAGTGTAGACTTTCATTCTTTCTTTTTCTCCTGTCAATTTGCAATTTTCCATATGCTACAAGAAATGTTGATGTTAGGGATGATAACGTTTTGGGATACAAGGCCTATATTCAACCACTAAATCAAAAGGTATTAGATAAATTAATTGATGATTCTAAATGCTTACACTTTTCTCCAATTTATATATTTTGTCAAAAGGTAAAAGTATAAGTCCAATCAATTCAACCGAAAAGGACTAGTATCTACAAATTAACTACCATAGTTTTTTTACATATACAAATTACTAAAAAAAAAAATGTTTTTAATGAAAAATTCACATAAAAAAATTATTATAATTTATTGGATCATTGGAGTTTTATTGGACTTTGAAATAAATAATTATCAAAATCTTATATATATGTTTTTCTCTCATTCATTCAATTTAATTAATTGATGGTTGAAAGAACTTTAATTCTTTTGTGAATTCAAATTTTCATAAACTTATACGATCTTGAAACTTAATAGAGCTCTATCATTATAACTGAGCCAATATTAGTAATAATAATGCAAGACTTTATCATATTATGGGACATGAAAAAATTGATCCGCACCTGCGCTCTATGAGCATAACATTTGTAGAAACTCCATGAGACTCTCGACATGAGAACTGTATCTATGGTCAAAGAGTGATACTTCATTGTTCATTTTGACACAATATTTTACTTTTTTGTCTTATCCTATTGAAATTTTTAGAATGGATTACAATTTTGCTTTGTGAGATTGCATGATAATTATATATTAGTCAGTCCCTTGGTTCTAAAAACTGAATTTTAGCTAATGTTTGAGGTTCTAGTCTTTGTTACTCATTATAGCACACTTCAACTATGAGTGCTAAAATTAGAGCCAAGTTATCGACTCAGATTCACAAAGTTTAACTGCTAAACTATCACCTTGTCAAAGAATGTGATGAACAGGATAAGTTGCGCATTGTCAATTTTTCTGCAGAGGGATTGGTGATTCCAAGAGCCATTGGTTCTAGAGTCTGATTCAACAATCAAAAATTTCCTCACACTCTTCAAAGTTGCAACCATTTCTGCTTCATTTGAATCACAAATTCCTATAAGGGACGGGGAGAACAAGCACTTGACAATGCATGTGTCATGCAATACATCACCAACACCAATTGGTCTCAGCTTGCCGAGAGACGAGCCATCTGTATTCCACATCAAGAAACCTTGCGATGGCTTGAGTATATCCAGTAAAATCCTTCTTTACACCAAATTATGATTGTCAAAGAATCTATTTAAAATGGTATCCTCTAGTAAGATAAGAAAGGAAAAACAAAAGGGTAATCTGTAAGTTTTGAATGTGTTGCTGGAAAGAATGTTAGAACTTATTACATTAATAGAATAAAAAAACTGAAGACAGGCAAATGCAGACATACTCATACGAAACAAGGACTGAGTCAGGATGATCCAACTCAACCATCTGCCACCATTTTTCTGGGCATACCATGATTCCTTCAAGTGAAGAGAGGGAACTCTTCGGTCATTATCCAGCGAGAGAAGAGACATTGGTATACGCTTTAGCTTTGGACGATTGTCGATCCGAATCCATTGGTGAGAATTGCAACTCATCCTTCTGTTAATCGGCCAAATGCTCTTTAGCTCTGGCAATTGCGACAAGCTAAAACATCTGAGTTTTGGGAGAGTGAATATGCTACTGTTACTGCTTTCTTCTTCTGCTTCTTCGATTGCAATCAGCTCCTCCATGTTTTTACAATCACCAACAGAAATCAATTCCAGATTTTGAAGATTTGACAGCAACCAAGAAGGGAATAGCTTCTTTATACTTGGACATCATCACATATAAAATGTTTTGAGAAGGCAAAAGGTTCCATTAGGTACTGTTGCACCTAGTGGAGCTGCACTAAAGAGTACACCCAGGTCCATGGAATCCATGATTTGTATCTTCTTAAGGTTCTCAAGTAAATATGATGAGCTAAATGAAAACAAACATTCAATCCCAACACAATTCAAAATATGCAGCTCCTCTAGTGTGGAATCATTTTCAGTTTCCAAGCATAACCATCCTGTGTAGTAAGATTGAATTGTGTTGGGATTGAAGGTTTGTTTAGTAAGATTGAACTTCAATGAATTTGACCTCTGCACGTCCTCCGCTGCTTATTTTATATGTACCCAGAATTACTCTTTTACCAAGCACGAATTCTAGTTCTTCCTCAACATAAAAAACTTTATCTCCGAAGTAACCATCTTCTGTATGGTGAGATTTCCTTTCTATCAAAAGAAAATAATCTTTTAGTGATGGCTCCCAAAGCCTCTATCCCTCAATGAAAGCCCATGACCCTCTGTCGAAGATTGGAAGTATGTATTGAACTCTTTCAAGTCCCATATACGGCAGCACAAAGCCTCCAACTTCCTTAACGATGTCATTTCCTCTCCTTTGACTACAAATCTTGGGTCAAGTAGGAGGACTTGCAGACAAGAAAGTTTTGGTAATACGCCAGGTGGTATCTTCTTTAGCTTTGTTCTAAAGAAACCCAGGTACTTGAGATTGATAAGAACAACGATTCCTTGGGGCATTTCTTCAAATTCAATAAAACTGAGATCCAATTTCGTCAATGCCTTGAGATTTGCCAATGTTGGCACCCGCCTTAGCCTTTTACAATGTCTGAGTCATAACGTAGTGAGATTAGATAGACCTGAGACTGAAGCAGGCAATGCTTCAATGTCTGTATAAGAAAAATCAAGAATCATTAGCCCATGCAATTTCTCAAAAAAAAAAAAAAAAAAAAAAAAGAATTTAGAATCCATCTTAAACAAGTGCCTCATAGAAAGAGGACTGTAAGCTTAGGACAAGTGATGCAGGCGTCGAAGAACTTGTAATACAATTTATGAAAAATTATGAAAAATTGCATCACTGACATTTTTATAATTTTTAGCAATTTTGAAGTTTCAGATTTTGGTGTGACAGAAGCCACCAACTTTGCTTATGGATTACATTGTTTTTTGGGCAAATTCCATCATTTAGGCTTTCAAATTGGCAGTTTTCTATTTTTAATTGTTTTGGGGTTTTTTCTTATTTCGTTTTGAATTCTTTTGTTTAGGGTTTTTTTTCCCTATTTAAGTTTTATTTTGGAGCTTTTGGCCATCGTTATGATTAATAAGACTTCAAATTCCTCTCAATTTCCAAACTTTCTTGAATTTTGATGCCTATTTCTTGAGTTTGAGAATTACAAGTTATAAAATATTAGTGTTTGGTAGTCGTATGCAATTTAACAAATGCTAATTCTTGGTTTTCACTCTTCCACTACGTCAACAAGTTGGTAAATGGTTGGAAGGAATTTCAATTGTGCAGTTATACATTGATGAAATTCTTGCAAGATATGATGTCCAACTCTTCCAATCTAGTACTCCTAACTCAGTAGAGACTAGTGTATATGCTTTTATTAAATGGATAGCCATATCCCTAATCAAGTCATGCATCTTCACACATTTTTAATCCTGATCGTCAAAACCACCCTCTAACAAGCAAACTTTTTCAAGTTTATTGAATATGGTGTTGCCCTTGTTGAATTCTGCTTGTCGACTTCTTTCTTTTTATTGAGACTCTAGAAGCAGACCGAGCTAGACTTGATGGGCTTGAGTGTTGAACTTCTGAAATTAGCAAAAACTAGGCCTTTTCTCTTCTCTTGAGTTGATGGAGCTATACTAAAATGGCTTGGGCAATTTTTGATGTCTCCAAGTCCTTTATTATAAGACCTTCAATCTCTTCTTATTTTTTCATGTTGGATTCTCTACCCACATGCTTCTCATGCTCCAACACTCCCCCCTCAAATGCAACTGGATTAGGCTCTACTCTTTATAACTAAATTTTATTTACTTCAATATCTTTGAGGTCTCTTTCTTGAAATTCTTCTTGCCCAACTCATCCTTCTTTGGGCTTTTAAACTTTCAAGACTCTAGACTTTCTTCCTTTTTAATGTCCATCTTTCTTTTTCTTTCTTTGGGCTTGGACTTTCTTCCTCTAGTATCCATCCATTTCTTCTCTTCTTAAGCTTGACCTCTTCAATATCTAGCCCATACTATGGCCCAAATGTTAATTTTGATGATGGCTCATTCATCTTTTTGATCTTGGACCTTCTTCTTTCTTACTAGGGATCTTGATGGCTTGTTAAGGCATGTGGACTCTGATACCATATTGAAACTCTAGAAGTGGACGAGGCCAAACCTGATGGACTTGAGTGTTGAACTTCTGAAATTAGCAAAAACTGGACCTTTCTCTTCTCTTGAGTTGATAGAGCTATACCGAAATGGCTTAAGCCATTTTTTATGTCTCTATGTCCTCAATTATAAGGCCTTTAATCTCTTTTTTTTTTCAATGTAGGATTCTCTACCTATATGCTTCTCTTTTTCTAACACTACTATTACCCCTTTAGCAATCAAATGGTCTATTAGTTATATTCTTCTAATGCTATGATTTTTTAGGTATAATGCACATTATAAGAAGCATTTCTCCAATGCTAGATTACCTAAGAAATCATAGCTAAGTTTTAATATCCTAAACACTTTAGTTTCCATGTCACCTTTAGGAACTTTTGATTCTTCTAACTCCCTTAAAATGTTTCTCAATTCACTTATATCATCAACTCCCTTCATGCAGCCAGCCATAGTTATCATACCAAATGGCAAACCATCACATTCCTTAGTAATTCATTTCCTAATCTTTTTAACTTGCATAGGAAGTTGTTTCCCTAATTTTTCTTAAAATAAATCCCAAGCATCCCATTTAGAAAGAGGCTTCACTTTGATGGTCTTTTGGCAGTCTATCTTATTATAAATGTCTAATGAATGAGTAGTAAGCATTAATTTGTACCTATTTTCTCTGGAGATAGGTATGCCCACATCCTCTAGAGAAAAGTGCTCCCATAAATCATCTAGAAATAGAATAAACTTTTCTTTCTTACTCAACTCCTTTGAAAGCATTGCAACTATTTTCTTCTTATTAACCTCAATAGCAATATCAAAATCAATAGCTTTGGCAATGAGATTCTGTAATTTGCTAATTCTGAAGTCTTATGATACAATGATCCGATAAACATTCTCCATTACTCTAAAAAGTTCATTATAGACATGTGTAACCAGGGTGGTTTTACCTACCCCTCCCATTTCAGAAACACCAATAGTTAATCCCCTATCCTCTATTAAGCACTCCTATAGCTTATGTTATTCTCTTTGAATTCTTAACCCACTAATTTTGGAGACAACAACATAACTCCACCATTACTTTATGCTTCGATTATAAGCCTTGCTCAAAATCTACAACTTTGAATAATAAGCTCTATCATTTCTTTAGTTACTTTTTCTACAAGCTTCCCAATAGTTTGCTCCTCGACCCACCTCATTCCATTTTTTATTCTATGTTTTGGACTTCAACTTTCACCCTTATTATGTTAATAAACCAATTATGAAGTTCATGTTTTGGCCTCCTAATGGTCCGCCACTCTATTGTTTGTAATTCTTCCCTCATGTCTTGTTTTGTACATTCTAATTCTTGTAATTTTCTTCTTAGAGTTTTGAACTTTTCCTTGTTGCTCAAAATATGTAATGATTTTTTTTAGCAAGCAAGCATGCTCTGAATATATGTTGTCTCTATTTTTTGCATGCTATTTTCTTATTTTGATTTAAGAGCTTTAGTAATCATAATTTACAGCATGCTTAAGACATTTATATGCATTGTTTGCTTGTAATACACACTGATATTATGTGCTACTTTTTCAGCTTTTTAGATTACTTATTTTAGTTACTTTCTCTTGCAATCATTATCTTAATGTGTATTTAAGTTAAAGTTCAATTAATGAAACTTACGTAATTTAAGCTTTAGTTCTTCTATTATTTTTCTTCTTTGAAAAATTAATAATTAGTATCAGAGCTCTAATGTTCTTAAAGGACTTATGAGCTAAAATCTATTTTTTCATTTCTTGAGAGAAAACAAGTGAGCAACCTATCTAAACCCAAACACCATCCTTCTTTTCCTTTCTTTTTTGTCTTTCTTAGATTCAAAAATTGGCAAATGCTCAATACTAAGTGTTTTTTCATTCATTGCACCTCTCATTCTTAATGGTGATAACTATTCTTCATGGGTTGTCAAGATGCAATGTTATCTTCAGGCTCTTAACTTATGGGAGATAGTTGAAACTGATAAAGCTCCTCAACCTCTACCAAATGATCCAATAGTAGCTCAGATTTAACATTTTAATAAAGAGAAGGCTAAGAAATTTAAAGCCAAGAGCTACCTTCATATAATAGTCTCTAAATCCATCTTTGAGAAGATTCTTTGCTTTTAAATTACCAAAGAAATATAGGATTATTTGAATAAGGAGATCTGTGGCAATGATAAGACAAAGCTGATGCAGATTATGAATTTCAACAGAAAGTTCAAGCTTGATAAAATGAAGGAGAATGAAAATGTGAAAGATTTCACTAATAGAATTACAGCTCTTACAAACAAAATCAAATTTCTTGGTGAACCTATTACTGATCAAAGGATTGTTGACCAAATCCTTATTAGTTTACCTAAGAAATTCGAGTCTAAGATCTTTTCATTGAAGGATATTATTGCTATAAAGCTATCAGATTTGATAAATTCACTTTAAGCTCTTAAGACATTAAGAGCTTTTAGGTAGAATGGAGTGACAGAGGGAGCTTTTATAGAAAAATACAAGTAAGTCCAGGCTAGTGGCAAATGATAGATAAAAGAATCATATGGAAAGTAATAGTGCAGTAGAAAAGATAAGGAAAATCCTTATGTACTTTCACTGTGGTAAGTCTAACCATAGAGAAAAAATATATTATAGAAGGTATGCTCATTGCTAGATTTACAAGCAAAAGAGACATATTGCAAGGATTTATAGAATTAGGAAGCAAAATCAACATGCTTTTATTGCAAAACCATAAAAAGTGAAGGAGAGATTGTTCATAGCTATGTGTTGTCTAAACATGAGCAATGATAAGATTTGGCTCATAGATAGTGGGTACACTCATCACATGAAAGTATATGAAAGTCTTTTAACATCTTGGACAAAACATGATAGGCTAAATGAGGATTGGTGATGGGTTTAAAATCCAAGAAAAAGGTAAAGGTATTATAACTATGAAGACACCTTCAGGTACAAAATCAATTTTTGATGTTCTTTATGTGCCTAAAATTGATCAAAACTTGTTAACTATCATTTAGCTACTAGAGAAAGACTTTTCCTTTATATTCAAAAATAAATCTTATGTAATATATGGTCTTAATGGCATTGAGGTGCGGTCTGTTAGGATGAATCATAGAAGTTTCCCATCATATTTATGTAATTCAAGATCTAATGATGTTGCACTCTCTAGTTATATTGTTGTCTCAGAACTTTGGCATAAAAGACTTGGACATTTTAAGTTTTCCTCTCTTATAAAGATGTGTAAACTTAATCTTATGCATAATATGCCTGTAACATATGATGATAGTGCTATGTGAGAAGTCTGTAAGAAAAGGAAATAAAATAGACTCCATTTTTTTGGTTAGTCATGCAGAGCTTCTTAAAAGCTTCAACTGGTGCATATAGATGTTTGTGGACCTTTAAGAACATTGTCTTTGAATGGTAGTTAATTTTTTATTGCATTCATAAATTATTACTCCAAAATGTGTTAGGTTTATTTTCTTATAAGCAAAGCAGATGTTGCAGTTATATTTTGGAAGTTTAAATCTTAGATTGAGAATCAAGCAACGAAGAAAATGAAGATGCTGAGATTATACAATGGCAAAAAGTACAAATTAGACAAATTTTAGAACTTTTATGAAGATGCGAGCATTGAGTAGTAGTTTTTAATCACCTACACACCTCAATAAAATGCTATGAGTGAAAGAAAGAATAGAACCATCATGGAAATAGCAAGGTATTTACTTTTTAAGAAGGGACTACTAAAGTCATTTTGGGTAGAAGTAGTGAATATGACTGTTTATTTGCTCAATAGGCTACCAACTAATGCCTTGGAGGAAAAAACTTCATTTAAGACCTAGTATGATTTTAAACCTTCTATTTCTCACCTTAGAATTTTTGGTAGTATTTGCCATGTTCATATTCCGGATGTAAAGAGAGGGAAGCTTAATAAAAATTCTTAAATTAGTATCCTAGTTGGCTATAACGCCAATGCCAAAGGATACATAATTTTCAAGCCATACAACAACAAGGTGACTATCCAAAGAGATGTAAAAGTAGATGAACAAGTTAGCTGGAATTGGGAAGATGGAGTTGTTGTACCAAAATAATAATTCTTTAAGTTGAAAGAATCCCAAGAATAAGATACAACTACTAATGAACCTAAAAATTTGGTTAAGCACTATGACTTAGCTGGGGTTAAAGGTGCGTAGACGACAAGAATGCTAGCTGATATTTATAAGCTAAGATTGAAGGTAAGCAGAAGATAACAAGGTTAGCTGATATTTATGAGCAATGTAATGTTACTATTCTTCAACCTTCAAGATGTAAGAAAGTAGCAAAAGATGTTGGTTTGAGACAAGCAATGCCAAAGGAGTAGGAAATCATTCATAGGAACCAAACTTGGGTTCTGATGAATCTGCCATCTAGCAAGAAAGTCATAGGTGTGAGATAGGTGTACATGACCAAGCTAAATGGTTATGGTTTTATGAATAAACCAAAAGCAAGATTAGTGGTGAAGGGCTATGCCCAGTAATTTGGAGTTGATTTCTTTAAAACTTTTGCTTCGATAGCGACATTGGATACCACTAAGATGCTTTTTGCACTTATAGATAATAAATGCTAGAAAATCCACCAACTTGATATTAAATCAGTTTTTTTGAATGGAATGCTTGAAGAGGAAGTGTTTATTGATTAGTTAGAAGGATTTATAAAGCCTGAAAATGAATCTAAAGTCTACTTGTTAAAGAAAAATCTTTATAAGTTAAAACAGGCCCTTAGAACTTGGTATAATAAAGTTGAGTGAACAACCTTGTATGTTAAATCAACTAACAATGAGCTTTTAATTATCTCTTTGTATATGGATGATTTTTTTATCATAAGAAATTATAAGAATCAAATTGTGCAATTCAAGCTTCAAATGATGGAGTTCCAAATGTCTGACCTTGTAGAAATGGCATAATTTCTTAGCATGGAGATCTGTCAAATGTAACAAGGAATTTTAGCTTGTCAATAAAAATATGTGACAAAGATTTTGAAGAAGTTTGATGTGTAGAATTGCAAGCCAATTAGCACTCCCTTAGTTCAAAATGCTAAGTTAACTAAGAATGATGGGGTTGCATTGATTGATAAAATCAAATATAGAAGTCTTATTAGTTCTTTATTGTATTTATCAACTACAACGCCTGATATAATGTTTATTGTTAGTTTATTATTATGATTTATGCACTCACCATCTAAATTGCATTTTAAGGCAATAAAAAGAGTGATGAGATATGTTAAGGGGACAACAAGCCATGATGTGACATTTTTCTTTACTAAAGAATTAAATGAAGAGACAATTTTGTTAAGATACTGTGAATGTGATTGGGTTGGTTCAATTAAGGATATGAAAAGTACATTAAGGTACTTGTTTTCATTTAGTTCAAGTGAATTTACATGGAGTTCAAATAAGCAAGAGTTGGTTGCACAATCAACAATGAAAGCAGAGTATGTGGTAGCTACAGTTGCAGTAAATCATGCTATTTGGCTTAGGAAACTCATATCTAATCTTGAATTTGTTTAAAAGAAGCCAACACCAATCCATTATGATAACAAGTATATAGTATTGATTGCTAAAAATCCTATATTTCATGGAAGGATAAAGCATTTCAAGATCAAGTTTCATCTTATAAGGGAAGCTCAAAGTGAACTTGAAGTTCTACTTGTCTAATGTAGTTCTAAGGACCAACTTGTAGACATATTAACCAAACCTTTATTTAGAAATAGGTTAAAAAGATGAGATCCCTCAGAGGCATGATTAGTCTTGAAGAATTTGTAGCATATTAAGAGCTAAATGAGGAGATCGTTAACAAGCATGCATGCTCTGAATGTCTTTTGTCTATGTTTCCTACATGTTGTTTTCATATTTTGATTTAAGAGCCTTATTAATTATAATTTATAGCATGCTTAAGACATTTACATATATGGTTTGCTTGTAATACACACTGATATTATGTGCTACTTATTTAGATTTTTAGATTACTTATTTTAGTTAATTTCTTTGATAATCATTAGTTTAACGAGTATTTAAGTTGAAGTTCAGTTAATGAAACTTAAACAATTTAAGCTTCAACTCTTCTATTGTTTTTCTTCTCTGAAAAATTAATAGATTCAACTTAGTCTAAAATTGGTATTCTAGTTGGCTATAGCACCTATGCCAAATAATACAAAATTTTCTAGCCATACAATAATAAGGTGACTATCCATAGAGATGTGAAATTGGATGAACAAGATAGCAGGAATTGGGAAGATGGATTTGTTACACCAAAACAATAATTCTTTAAGTTGAAAGAACCTTAGGAATAAGATGTAACTACTAATAAACCTGAAAATTTGGTTGAGCACCATGACTTAGCTAAGATTGAAGGTGGACAAAAGCCAAGATTGCTAGCTGATATTTATGAGCAATGAAATGCTATTATTCTTAAACCTTTAAGCTGTGAGAAGTAGCAAAAGATGCTAGTTGGAGAGAAGCAATGCAGGAGGAGCCAGAAATAATTCATAGGAACTAAACTTTAGTTCTTATGGATCTGCCATCTAACAAGAAAGTCATAGGTGTGAGATAGGTGTACAAGATCAAGCTAAATGGTGATGATTTCATGAACGAACTAAAAGAAAGATTGGTGGTGAAGAGCTATTTTTAGCAATTTTGAATTGATTTCTTTAAAACATTTTCTCTGATATTGAGATTGGATACCACCAAGATGCTTCTTACATTTGCAGCTCATAAAGGGTGGAAAATCCATCAACTTGATATTAAATTAGATTTTTTGAGTGGAATGATTAAAGAGGAAATGTTTATTAATTAGTTAAAAGGATTTATAAAGCTTGGGAATGAATCTAAGGTCTGCTTGTTAAAGAAAGCTATTTATATGTTAAACTAAGCCCCTAGAGCTTAGTATAGTAGAGTTGAGTGAACCAACCTTATATGTTAAATCAACTAAAAATGAGCTTTTAGTTATCTCTTTATATGTGGATGATTTTTTAGTCACAAGAAATTATAAGAATCAAATTATGCAATTCAAGCTTCAAATGATTAAGGAGTTCTAAATGTCTGACCTTGGAGAAATGTATACTTTTTTGGCATGAAGATCAGTCAAATGCAATAAGGAATTTTGGTTTGTCAATAAAAATACACAACAGAGATTTTAAAGAAGCCTAATATGCAAAATTGCAAGCCAATTCGCACTCCTTTAGTTAAAAATGCCATGTTAACTAAGAATGATAGGGTTGTGTTAATTGATCAAAACAAATATAAAAGTCTGATTATTTGTTTATTGTATTTATTAACTACAAGGCCTGATATCATGTTTATTATTAGTTTATTATCAAGATTTATGCACTCACCATCTGAATTGCATTTTAAGGCAGTAAAAAGAGTGTTGAGATATCTTAAAGGGATCCCTCATAAGCCATGGTGTGGCATTTTTCTTTACTAAAGAATTAATTAAAAAGGCATACTATGATAGTAATTAGGCTGGTTCAAGTGAGGATATAAAAAGTACATCTGGGTACTTATTTTCCTTTAGTTTAAGTACATTTACATGGAGTTCAAAGAAGCGAGAGCTAGTTGCATAATCAATAGTGAAAGCAGAGTATTTGGCAATTACAGTTACAGTAAATCATGCTATTTGGCTTAGGAAACTCATGTCTAATCTTGCATTTGTTCAAAAGAAGCCATCATAATCCATTGTGACAATAAGTCTACAGTATTAATTGCCAAAAAATCTTATATTTCATGGAAGAACAAAGCATTTCAAGATCAAGTTTCATGTCTTAAGGGAAGCTCAAAGTGAACTTGAAGTTTTGGTTGTTTAATGCAATTTTGAGGACCAACTTGCAGAGATATTAACCAAACCTTTGTTTAGAAATAGGTTTAAGAAGATAAGATCCCTTATAGGCATGATGAGTCATAAATAATTTGCAATATGATGAGAGCCAAAGGAGGAGATTATTGGCAAGCAAACATGCTCTGGATAATTTTTGTCTATGTTTCTTGCATGTTGTTTTCTTATTTTAATTTAAGAGCTTTATTAATTATAATTTACAATATGCTTAAGACATTTGCATGCATGGTTTGCTTGTAATACACACTGATATTGTGTGCTACTTTTTTAGCTTTTTAGATTACTTATTTTAGTTAATTTCTTTAATAATCATTAGCTTCGTGTATATTTAAGTTGAAGTTCAATTAATGAAACTTAAGCAATTTAAGCTTCAACTCTTCTATTTTTTTCTTCTCTAAAAAGTTAACATATTCAATTTTTTCAGTTATTTCCAATAATTTAGCATCCATATTTGTCCATAGAACAATCATACTTTCCAACTAGTGCCTTGGAGGAAAAAACTTCATTTAAAGCCTAGTATGGTTTTAAACCTTCTATTTCTTACCTTAGAATTTTTATAGTGTTTGCCATGTTCATATTCTAGATGTAAAGAGAGGGAAGCTTGATAAAAAAGTTATGAAATTGGTATCCTAGTTGGCTATATCACAAATGCCAAAGGATACAAAATTTTCAAGTCATACAACAACAAGGTGACTGCCCATAGAGATGTGAAAGTGAATGAACATGCTAGTTGGAATTGGGAAGATGGAGTTGTTGGACCAAAATAATAATTCTTTAAGTTAAAAGAACCTTAGGAATAAGATGCAACTGATGAACCTGAAAATTTGATTGAGCACCATGACTTAGCTAAGATTGAAGGTAGGCGAAAGATAAGAATGCTAGCTAATATTTATGAGCAATATAATGTTACTATTCTTAAACTTTAAAGCTATAAGGAAGCATCAAAAGATGCTAGTTAGAGATAAGCAATGCAAGAGGAGCTAGAAATCATTCATAAAAACCAAACTTAGGTTCTTTTTTATCTGCTATCCGATAAGAAAGTCATAGGTATGAGATAGGTGTATAAGACCAAGCTAAATGGCGATTGTTCTATAAACAAACTAAAAGTAAGATTAGTGGTGAAAGGCTATACTCAATAATTTGGAGTTGATTTCTCTGGCGAGATTGGATACCATCAAGATGCTCCTTGCACTTGCAACTCATAAAGGATGAAAAATCCATTAACTTGATATTAAATTAGTTTTTCTGAATGAAACGCATGAAAAAGGAAGTGTTTATTAATTAACTGGAAAGATTTATGAAGTCTGGGAATGAATATAAGGTCTGCTTGTTAAAGAAAGCTCTTTATGGCTTAAAATAGGCCCCTAAAGCTTAGTATAGTAGAGTTGAGTGAACCGACCTTATATGTTAAATCAACTAACAATGAGCTTTTAATTATCTTTTTGTATGTGGATGATTTTTTTGTCACAAGAAATTGCAAGAATCAAATTGTGCAATTCAAGCTTCAAATGATGGAGGAGTTTAAAATGTCTGACATTGGAGAAATGGCATAATTTTTTGGCATGGAGATCAATCAAATGCAATAAGGAATTTTGGTTTGTCAAAAAAATATGCAGTAGAGATTTTGAAGAAGTTTGATATGTAGAATTGCAGGCCAATTAGTGCTCCCTTAGTTCAAAATGCTAAGTTAACTAAGAATGATGGAGTTGTGTTGATTAATAAAAACAAATATAGAAGTCTGATTAGTTGTTTGTTGTATTTATCAAATACAAGGCCTGATATTATGTTTATTGTTAGTTTATTATCAAGATTTATGCACTCACCATATGAATTGCATTTTAAGACAGCAAAAAGAGTACTAAGATATGTTAAAGGGACAACAAGCTATAGTGTGGCATTTTTCTTTGCTAAAGAATTAAATGAAGAGGGAATTTTGTTGGGATACTATAATAGTGATTGGGCTGGTTCAAGTGAGGCTATGAAGAGTACATTTGGGTACTTGTTTTCCTTTGGTTCAAGTGCATTTACATGGAGTTCAAAGAAGCAAGAGCAAGTTGCACAATCAACAGTGAAAGCAAAGTATATGGCAGCTACAGTTGTAGTAAATCATGTTATTTGGCTTAAGAAACTCATGTCTAATCTTGAATTTTTTTTCAAAAAAAGCCAACACCAATCCATTATGACAACAAGTCTACAATATTGATTGCCAAAAATCCCATATTTCGTGGACGAACAAAGCATTTAAAGATCAAGTTTCATGTCGTAAGGGAAGCTTAAAGTGAACTTGAAGTTTTGCTTTTCCAATGCAGTTCTGAGGACCAACTTGCGGACATATTAACCAAACCTTTGTTTGGAAACATGTTTAAAAAGATGAGATCGATTATAGGTATGATGAGTCTTAAAAAATTTGCAGCATATTGAAAGCCAAAGGAGGAAATTGTTAGCAAGCAAGCATGCTGTGAATATTTTTTGTCTATGTTTCCTGCATGCTATGAATATTTTTTATCTATGTTTCCTACATGCTGTTTTCTTACTTTGATTTAAGAGCTTTGTTAATTATAATTTACAGCATGCTTAAGACATTTGCATGCATGGTTTGCTTGTAATACACACTAATATTGTCTATGACTTTTTAAGCTTTTTATATTACTGATTTTAGTTAATTTCTTTTGTAATCATTAGCTTAGTGTATATTTAAGTTGAAATTTAGTTGATGAAACTTAAACAATTTAAGCTTCAGCTCTTCCATTGTTTTCTTCTCTGAAAAATTAACAAATTCAACATTTTCTATTATTTTTCAATAATTTAGCAGCCATCTTGGTCCTTGAAGCAATCATAGCATGACATAATTGTAATGTTATTTTGTGCAGTATTAGTGCTTAAAGGGCATAAATCTCAACAGCCATGTTGCCCTATGGATGTTCTCTAACCCTTATTTGGTTCAATTCTATTGAATAATTTATTTTATTTTTAAATAAATTTTAAAAATAGTTTACTTGCTTATGAATTCCTATTAATGAAATATCAAATATACTCACTTACATTTGTAAATGAATTCAATAAAATTTTGTAAAATTCATCTATACTAAGCACATCACACTGTAAAAGGAATAATGATAATAGAGAGTGTGCATATGAGTTATATGTATCATTATCCTTTTACATAAGGGTCACGTTTTTGTAAATGATATATTATGTAATTCACCAATGCCTATTTTGTACATTTCAAACAATAATTAACAAAAAAAGAAAAAGAAGAACGTGTATGTATATATGCATATATTACCTTGATGTAATCTCAGGGACATCCATGACTTGCTTTTAATTGTAAGTGTCTTGATACCTAATCTTATTGCTTATTTCCAATTTTGTCTAACTATCAAAAGATTAAGGTATCAAGATCATATTCCAAGCTCTCTTCAAATCCTATGAGAAAGTCTACATTACATGAAAATGGTTATAACTTACAACCATATTATATGTGTAAAAAATCCACATTTGTATATGAAACACACATGATCCTACAAGGGCAATAGATTAAATATCCAAATAAAAAACTGACGAATCATAAAGATTATCATTATGAAAGTCAATGTTAAAAAAGCTATATAGATCATTTTTATGCAATAGTGTTATGTACCAGTTTAATATTTGAGCAACTGTGGACAACATTTTAAGCCAGGTAAAGTTTCAAATTTGTTTCTCCTATAAAAAATTATGATGTATTTATTAAATTTATTTTATAAGAAATCGAGGAGAATAAATTAAATTTTGAAGAATAATCAATTAAATTTTAAAAAGAGATAGAAATATAATATTCAGTGAGTGTAATAAAAATTTAATTAGCGAGACGATACAATGGTCACTCCCCTCTGTACCCCTTGGTTCTGTCTCTATATTTGAATAATAGGATCCGATCCAATTTGACCCACCCTAACTATAAATATGATCCATTGACTTTTGATTTATACCCACTACTCCAAAGCCAACCTCTTCTTCTACTTCTTCTTCTTCCACGATGGTTGCAGATCATTGGAAAGATGGAGCCAAAATTAAACACGAATCCCTTTCTTTTCTTTAGAAAAAACAACTATTTATAAGAAGTGTAACTTAATTTCCTATTTAATAAGCTTATATGTATGTTGCATGCTGCCTCATAACTCAGTTCAGCAATTTTTATATCATATCCAGTTGATCATGGGTAGTGTACATTCTATTTTGCAACTCAACCCAAAAGGACAAAAAAGAAAAAAAGAAAAAAAGAAAATAACAATACTGTTGTGAACCTGAAATTCCCACATCGCTCGCACACGAGATTGTGTGCGTGCTTATAAGCAGGGCCTGAAGCCTTTACTTGTGGATGCGTTTTAAAGCCGTGAGGTCCTGAAGTACCAAAGCGGACAATATCCACAAGCTGTTTATAACACGTTATCAGCACGATGCTCGCGATGGAAGAGTGTGTTGTGAACCTGAAGTTCCCACATCACTCGCACACGAGATTGTGTGCGTGTTTATAAGCAGAGCCTGAAACCTTTACTTGTGGACGCGTTTTAAAGCCGTGAGGTCATGAAGTACTAAAACGGACAATATCCACAAGTTGTTTATAACAAATACTAATAAAAATATGTCATCTAAAAATGATCAGTAAACACAGCGTGAAATAAAAGAAAAATGGTATAATGAAAAGTTAAAATAAGAGAAATTATTATCACATTCCTGCTCTAATATCTGTACAAATTTAGGTGAAAAGTGAGATAAAAGGAACACTATAGTCAAACGAAGGAGTTTAACAAAGACAGCAGACGAAAATTAGTGAAACAAAAATATTTGTCCGATGTAAATAAGAGAAGAGCTAGCCCGCCTAGAACGGAAGAGGTGGGCACTTCAAATCCCTACTCCCTAAATGACAAAAAAAAAACTCTTTCAAGGTTCCAACAAAGCATGTCCTTGTTATTTTTCTTTTTCTTTTTTCTTAGAAATAATCCATATTTTACATTGCACTTTTATTTTTTTTTTCTTAATTTACTCCTCCCCTTTTATTTTTATAAATTGAATCTTTATATTTTTATTTTTTCTTAATTTACTCCCCTTACTTTTATTTTTGTTCACATTAACCTTTATACTTTTATTTTTGTGAACATTAAATCCTTCTACTTTTATTTTAGCAAGATTAAACCATTTAATAAAAATTAATTCTAAAAATTTTCTTCAACTATGTTATAATTTAAATACTTATATTTTTTTTAATATAAAGATTATATAATTGTAATTCATTGGTTAACAAAATTTTTATCTAATATTATAAAATAAAAAATGAAGCAAAATTCTACTAAATTTTATTTTATTTTATTTTATTCTAAATACATAATTTAGTTTATTCTACTAAAATAAAATTTAGTAGAATTTTAGTTCATTTTTTATTTTTATAATATTAAATACAATTTTTGTTAACCAATAAATTAAAAATATATAATTTACATTTACTTTTCATAAGAGTATTCGGCATTTAATAGTATTTTTTATATTATATTAAAAATAAAGTACAAATAATTATATTATAACATAGTTGATGAAAATTTTAAAATTATATTTATTGAAGAGGTTAATAAAGGTACAAGAGTTTAATGTGAACAAAAATAAAAGTGAAAGTATTAAATTTATACAAATAAAAGTGGAGAGGGTAAATTGAGAAAAAATAAAAGTGTTGTGGAAAAATATGGGTTATTCCTTTCCTTAATCTTCTTTCTTTCCTTCTTTTTTTTCCTCAAAATATTATTTCTTTTCTAAGCCATCCAAGCTCATAACGCAAGGAGCTGTTCTTGTTTAAATTAGATTTTAAATTTGAGTTATAGTGCAAACAATTGTGTTAAATTAATTATAGCCTACACTACTACTAAACATACTTTCTCAATGACTTTATACTTTTCTTCACATGGCAGTAGCTTCTTACACAGATAGTGCGCATTGAATTCCACTCCCCTATCATCTGCTTAAGTTAACATTGCCCCCTGTGTTGAATTCTCAATGCATAAGTACAAAATCAACGTATTCCCAGGTTATGGTGGTCTAAGAATAGGTGGATTTAATGAATACTGCTTTAACTTATCAAATGCTTCCTAACACTACTCATTCCATATTGTTGGCTGGTTCTTTCTTAACAATCAAAAGATCAGCTCACACATTAATGACATTTTTAAGAACCTGCTAATATGTTGAAGATGTCCTAAGAATGATTTGATTTTTGTCTTAGTTTTAGGAGTTGGCATTTCTTGAATTACTTTGATTTTGTCTAGATCAATCTCTATTCCTTTCAAGCTGACCACATATCCTAATAGCTTGCAAGATGATACTATAAAAACACACTTATTATGATTAAGCCTAACATTGTATTTTATCAATCTCTCTATGAAATTTTCCAAATCCATATGGTGCTCTTTAATAGCTTTTGACTCAACCACCATGTCATCCATAAATACTTTGATCTCTTTATGAATCATGTCTCTAAAAACCTTTGTCATGGCCCTCTAATATGTAGCACAAACATTCTTTAACCTAAACGACATTACCTTCTAGCAAAAGGTTCTTTATTCTGTGACAAAATATGTCTTACCCTTATCCTTGATTGCCATTATTATCTAGTTAAATCATGTTATATCATCTGCACATGAGTAGTATTTCTTTCTAGTAGCAGAATCTATCAGAACATCTATATAGGGTAGAGGAAAGTCATCCTTAAGGGTTGGTTTATTCAAATCCCTATAATCGACACACATTCTAACCCTTCCATCTTTCTTAGGAACATGAACTATATTAGCTAACCATTTTGGATAGTCAAATTCTTCTGACAAACTTGCCTTTATCTACTTGTTCACTTTTTCTTTAATTTTTTGAGCCTATTCTAGTCTTAATTGCCTAAATTTCTATTTCATTAGTTTTATCATGGTATCTATAGAAATTGAGTGCTCTACTACTTCTCTATTTTTTCTTAGCATATCGTTATAGCTCTAAGCAAAGACTATTTTTTATTTTTTAATTATTCTCTTAAGCTCACTTTTTTGTTCAAAAAAAGGACCTTTTACCAATTGAAGTTCTTTAAGTAATTTAGTATCATTTATATTAAATGGTTCAAAGTCAATAGAATTTAAGTGTAAAATGTTCATGATGTGTTCAAGTGTATGTATAATGCCATCAAAATAAACATTAAACAAGTAAGTTAAATAAGAGGTTATTGCATTAAACTTAGAAAAGAAAACATCATCTGTAATTACATAATGAGAATAAAAAATATCAATTTCTATACATATTTTAGGCTTAACATTAATCAAAATATAGTATTCAATGGTAAAAATAGCAAATGGTGCAGGCTGAGTCTTAGTGTCCATAATAACAAGAATATCTAGTAACGCAGTTTCGCCTTCTTTCTTTTTCTTAGGATCATGTGCAACATCCTCAAAGATCTCCTAACCTTTAGTCTTTCTAAATTTCTTTATAGGCTTTTTTAACCACTAGGATATATAAACACCCCATTCTCTATCTAAAACTTAGATTTCTAATAATCTTTGAGGCAAATACCCCAAACCATGCATATGCATTTGGTTTTTAAAATCTAGTAGCTATGTAACATTTTGCTAATTCTTTCCCAGACCTATTATCGACACAAACTTGGACTTCTTCATCATCATAGCTACTTTTATATCCATATATTCAGGAAAGATAAGAGCAACCTAAAATCTCAGAGGACCTACATTTGAACAAATCATTGTGCAACCATCTTCATATTCAGCTTCAATAATAACTTTCCTCCTTTGTATGAGAACTTGATTTTCTGGTGGATAGTTGAATGAACTCCTCCCAAAGGATAGAACCAAGGTTTTCCCAAAAGTAAATTATAGATGATCAAAATTTCCAATGCTACAAACTCAATTATAGTTTGGATTGGTCCAGTTTTCACGAACTTCTTGAATGTACCCTTAATGTTTCTCTTAAAATCACCTTTATAATCAAATATGAATTTATGAGATCTTCCTTTATCATGCTCAACTTCTCCACTACTTTGAGTAGACAAATATTAATTACTTATCCATCACCCACCACAATACTTACAACTACAAATCCTTTCACCTCAGTTTGCATGTACAATGCCCGATTGTGTTTCCTTCCTAATGCAGTTAGATCTTCCTTAGAAAATGAAATTTTAATGTCTCCTTTGAATCCTACTAACATGAACAACTATTCAAGATTGGATTTAACAGGAACCATTAAGTTTTTCAAAGCTTCATACATAGCATCCATGTGCTTCTTTGATGCCACTAAAAGATCCCAAACATTGACATTGGCTTTAGTCTAGTTCAATTATTTTATGACTATGTCTTTTTTTACTTCATCAATTACTTTCTGTTTTACTTCATCTTGTATTGAAGGTCCTTTTTTTTATGGTACTGAAGGATTAAGTTAAAACTTCCCACTCTTAGTTAAATGGTCAACAGTGTTTTCCACCTTCTTATCACTTGAAGGAATCACTATTAAAGTGTTCCCTTTCCAACAATTCCTAAAAATTTTAAGGCAATTCTCCTGAGCTATGTAATTGTAAGGATTCTTAAAGATTTTGGCAGACCATGTAGTTAGTAAAGCATTCCAACTTGTCAATTTCTTCAAACTCATCACCTTATCCCTTTAGAACAATTGAGTCAATCAAAATGTCTATAAAAGATGGTTTTGTGTACTTTACGATATAGTCAAAATTTCCAATATGGTTCACCTAGAGTATCTTAAATTTCTTCTTCATTTATTTGTTCTTAAAAAAAGCCAATGTGCTATAACTACTTCTTTAAAAGGAACATGCACTAATAGTGAAGTGTAAGTGATAGTATGATCAAATTCAAGACTTGGCTAATTCAGATTTTAATAGTCCTCTTACTTTCTTGCTTAAATTTTAATAGTCCTCTTACTCTCTTGCTCTTTTCTTACTATTGACTCTCTTAAATCGCTTTATTAAGTATTCCTCATTTTCTACATCTTCATTTATCATCATGACTTTCTTGACTTCTCATACAGGTTTGGCTTATTTTGGATTTAGAATCTTGCCTTGATCAAGAAGAACTTAAATCACATGCTTCAATCTGAAATAATTATTGGTGCTATGACCCACTTACTAGTGATACTTGCAAAATTCCTTTGGGTTGTGATTGGTAAAAAGTACATTTGGTAACAGCCTTAGTTCCACTGGCTTTATCATTGTAGTCTTGTATAACTTCTTAAATACTTATGATAATAACATAAAAAACTTAGAAAATTTTCTTAAAGGTCATATATTTACTACCATAGAACAAGACATAGTAACAATAGCTTTTGGAGCATAAAAAGACTGAGTACCTTTCTTTTAGATCTAGGGGGGCTTTCTTGAATTTAGTAATTCTTTCAGCTTAAACCCCAATATAATACAAATCAATAAATGACCTCATGCTCATAACCTTAACTTCCTGTCGGATGCTATCTGGAGCATTTTCCATGCAATCCTCACTTCATCAATCTTATCTATTCTATTCTTTATACATTCAGCTTTCTCTCTAAACCTGGTGATGTCATTAGTGAAAGAATCATTTGGCCTTTGAGTCAAACTTTGTAAATCTAATAGTGAAATGTCAATATGTATGTTATAAGAATACTATATTTTATTAATGACTTCTTTTCAAGTCTTTTTCATAGTATTATCTAACTAAAGATACCAAGTCAGAATAGAACCTTGTAAAGAAAATAAGAACATCCCTCATATATGTTCATCAGTCATCCCTAGTATAATGGACATTATAGCCTTAAAGTACTGAAGATGTAACTTTGGATCACCAATCCTAGAAAGCTTAGTCAATTCAGGCATTTTAAACTTTAGGGGAAGATTGAGATTCCCAAATGCACACAACTCATCAATGTCAAAACTAGTATAAGCTTTTTTTACTTGGGTGGCTTGCAATTTCTGAAGTTACTTAGAAATTTATGCATATTCTTTCATCATTACTTTTTTTTTCTTTATTTATAGAATCAGAAACTACTAAAACCTTAGCCTTAGTCATCAACTTCTAAGTTTCATAAGCTTTAATATAATCCTTAGTCAAAGGTGGATCATCTATAACAATAACTTCTTCACCCCTAGTACTATCTCTTTAAAGTGGTGAAGGTGGAACTGCCTTATAGAATGGTCTATCACCTTCTTTAGCAGCCTATAATAATTGTCCTAGATAATTTTAAATGTACTCATTGACCCCTTCATTAACCATCTTATCCACTTTCCCAATCCTCACAAGTTGTGATGAACTTTTCATATTAACTTTGAATAGTCTACCATTTTCTCTCCTCTAACCAAACTATAGTGTTGAGACACTTCAGGGATTACTTATGATGATTATAAATGAATTAGCATGTATTCAAGTATATAGTTAATGCACGAATGCGTTAATGTATGCATGTATGAATAGATACAGGATCCTACATAAACATTCATCTAATAAAGAAAATAAATAAAGTACTTTCCAACCTTATCACTCCCATATAGGTGGTCATTTCATTTCTTTCCTAGGTAAGGCAAAACATCATCAAAGGATGAATTGACTCATGACTCTTAAAAAGGAAAATTAATATACAAGGGTGATTTGTGTTTAAATATGTGATTTAATTTGAATAGAGTTTATACTACTTGAATATTTTAAGCTAGGTAATCCTCTTGGAGCAGAAATATTATATTAAAACAACTCAATTTGGTTATCAGAACATAATAAACTAGTCATTTTAGTCCATATACATCTAAATGAATCATGGATATGAACGACGTATTAGCTTATTATGAGTATTGGATTATATCACAATTAGTTCCATACTTTCTTGTTCAATTAGATATATAGGGGCCAAAACTATTTGCTCTATTGAATTGCTAGGGTTAAGATACTAAAGAACCTATAGTAATATGGATATATGATATTTAGATTATTAGATTTAAGTTGGTAAAAACATAGGATATCAGAATAACCTTACAAACATGGTATCCCTATAGTTTAAGGTTAGGCTATTATGATATCCTATGTTTGATCTTTTAAACAAGACATACCTATTTGAACCTTGAAATTTTAGCAAATCAATCAACTTGTCATAACCATAAGAGTTATAACACTTGAGACATATAACTTGAATGGAGTTAACCAATTCAAATCATAAAAAAAAATAAATGGTATGTAACGAATGCATCATGATAAACTGGCAGAGTTTACACTAACATTCTAAGCTTAAATGGGTAAATTAAGTCTAATAAGAGTTGACTTAAACCCAGTCAACTAAGCATAAAATACATATATTACTAAGGACTCGATAAAAATCAAGACACAATATATAGAGACACAGCAAACAAACACATGAGTTGATAGTAAAACTTTTAGGTGATACTTGAATTCAAATCTAAATATCCCTAGTTGATTATTGTTGTGGGAATAATAATGAATAAAGATCAGTATAAGCTTGACTGGTTATTAAGTTTTACTGATCATGTATATAAGATATTAAGTCAAACTCATAGGTACATATTTAGGGAAATGATGTACTAGATCGACCCACTATGAGAATACCATATGGATTATTTTCATAGGTAATTCTCATCATAGTAGTATTATTTGAGTCCTCTAACTTAAGATCACCATAGTTTCCTGCATGATAAGTTATGTATTTTGACACATCCCTACACCATACTTTAACCAGATGGTAAAATAGGTTATGATTGGATATAGAATGAGTTGTATAAGGAGTGTGAGTGGTTAAGATGGAATTTTTCCTTCATTTATTTTGAGAAGATATCTGTTGGGCCCCTCGATAAGTTAGACTGAAGAGAAATGCATGGCCATGCTAGAATGATAAAGAGTTATCAGTGTTAGTCTACTTGGGATCAAGAAATAATATGATTGAACAATATAAGGATGATATAATCCATGTCTTATGTTCAATCAGGATATCATGTGACAAAAGGACTATAGTACATGTCGTGTATTAGGTTATGTCGAATTATTGACTTTCACATAACTTGGGTAGTCATAATGTCTTCCTAGAGACCAATTACGACTTGTGGGCTAAAATGGGAATTTTAGTCCCATTATTAATGTTGTGTGAACCTATAGAGTTGAACACTTAAAACAAGCCCAAAGCATACTTACGTAAGATTATCTCTATGTAAGATTATATATATTTTTATTTATTTATTTATTTCCTTATTTATTTATGGTAACAGTTATCTAAAATAAATAGGAAAGGATCCTAATTTGGAATTAGAATAAAAAATAGAAAGATAAGTTTAAACTTACCAAAACTATTTTGGTAAGTGGAGATGTTTTAGGATGGCTATAAATACATCTCATTCTCTAGGGTTTAGTAAGAAGGTTAAGCCACCTTTTCTCCTTCTTATACTTCTTTTGTGAAAAGAAAAGACACAGATAGAAAATGTGTTATGAGACAATAAAGGTTCTAGCAGGCCTACTTTTCTAAGGATCATCTTGTTATTGTGGATATCTGTAGACGGTGGGGTTTAGCGCACGCTCAAGATTTTAGCAACTACGACACTGTTTGGGCTCAGGGCCCTAGGGAACACACTACTATATCACAAAGACATGGCGTGGAGATGAGGAGTCACTACCCAAGGTAATAACTGGGACAAATAAAAAAATGGTGGTATTCGATTCTCTAAAAGAAAGCTAGCACCACAACAAAGAGATTCTGGATATAGAATACCAACTTATTTCAGTCTCATGTTCATTTAAAATTACTTAATGAACTACTATCTTATTCTCTATTTATAGACAATTTTATTAAACCCTAATTAAACATCCATCTAACCCTAAAGCATACTAGTTATAAAACTACATGTAAAAAATGCATACGAAGCACAATTGTCCCTAGGTCGAAACTATGTAAACTTTATTTTAAAGTTTAGCTAATTCTACTTTTTTATTCATGAGTGAAATTGTCACGACCCAAAACAGGGGCCATGACCGGCGCTAGGGAACGGGAATTCTTTCGAATCCGGAACCCGTAGCAAGCCTAAAAAAAATTAAAATAAAGCATGCCATAATAACAGTAACAGTATAATATGCAGCGGAAATAAAAATCATAATATCATTTTTCCATATCAACTGGATTTAAACTAAATCTCATCTCATCACATAGATGTATATAATCTTTTTAATACAAATCCAGTTTCAATATAATACATCTCTTTAAAATAAAGTACATAAAATCCCATACTTTAATTCACAACTACTGCAGTGTCTAGATAAAATAAATAAGACTCAAGTAGACAATTTACATAAAGAAGCCGGGGCGGAAGAAATCCGGCGTATCGACCTGCTACTGAGGTCTGAGGAAGTTGACTCTCCTGAAAAATAGTCAACGGAGGGGAGTCAGACCTCACTGAGTGAATTACTATAATATATATACATACACACTAAGTGATAATGCATACAGTCAACAGTATATATAATATATATATACAGGCAATTACACACAGATGCAGTAAAATCATTTTTATATACTTTATCTGAAAATCACAGTTTATGAAGGATTACATAGAACCCTAGAATATCGCAACCTCAGAAAATAGTGTTAAACAACACTCTGGCCATACAGGCTCACTTATCCAAATATATCCACTTAATCCATTTGGACAGTAGACTGGCCCCGAGACACTAAGTCAACCGAGCTCCAACAGTCTGACTGCCAGTGTGATTGGCCCCGAGACACTTGGTCAACCGAGCTCCAGCAATCACACCCACAAATCACATCTCACATATCAATAATCATATCAAATCAATATCCACAAATAGTTAGTAACATAGCCTAAAGCTATAGGCGTACCGGTACGTACTCGGTCCTAGTGCTGCCCACTAGGTAGCACGTTCTATTGATATCCTTCATTCTTAAATATAAAACATTCATTCACAAAAATAAATGATGCATGAATATAAATGAAATAACAATATAAACCATATATATACCGAAAATATACCAAACATAAACCAGGTATATTTTGAGTATATATATGTCAAATGAATTTAATCAAATCATGAATTAAACTAAAAATATATTTAAAAACATTTTAAATATATTTTATTAACAAAACATGTATATAAGTTATTATATACCAAAAATATACCAAAAATATACTTGAATATAAATCACATTATTTATGCATATTCAGTCAAAATAAAACATGCATTTTCTAAATCATGCATCCTAAGCATATATATATAATATAGTAACTCACCTAATGCGCTCCACGAGACAGGTCCGACGGGCCTGGTCCACTAGCCCTCGGTCTCGGTGCAACTAATCAAGCAATAAATAACCGACATTAGAATAAACCTAACAGAAATCCTAGAATTCAATCTAGAGTATTTAACACAGAATCGAAAATTAGGGTTCGACTGGATATCACGTTTTACGAGAATTCAACCGAAAATCCGGCAGAACCTCCCCTGTAAAACGGACATCTCTCTACTCAAAAGAGTAGAGCCGACCCTACAAAGAAACACACTTCGAAATTCAAGCTCAACACAATCAAAATCCCACGGTCGGACTCCAAACTACAGTCCACCGACCGGGGTCCACAAACACAGAATGATTCCAGATATACCGAAAATATCCTTAAATCACAGAAATACATTTTATACGTAGAAATTACATAATTAACCTTAAAACACTGTAAAATCCGATTAAAACTCATTTTATTAGAAAAACCGTATATTATATATATAATTGAAAATAATTCCCGAAAAATAGTTTTAATTAGTTAAAAATACTAAATAATTTGTAGAAATCATTTTTATACCTTAAATAAATATTAAAACCAATTAAATTACATTTTTAGACAATTTAGGGTAAAATTACCAAAATACCCTTATATATATAAATATACTTAAATTACTTCAAAAATTCACCAAAACTCATACAATTATCTAAAATTAATTTTCTCAACATATTTATCAATAATATCAATATTTAAACTCAATTAACCAATTAAATTCAAATAAAAACACAATTAACCTAATTTTCCAAAATCACCTAAACTTCAATAATTAAAAATAAATACTTAGAAATTCATAAAAATTCCAAATAAATTCCTATAATTCATTTCAACACCCAATTCAACCATAAACTCCAATTTCATAATTTAAATAATTAATTTCCGAAAATTAGAAAATAATATTAAAATATTCAAAAATACCCAAAAATCCAAAAATTCTACAAAAATTCATACATGTAGATTAAGCTACTAGGAACAACATTTGTGAAGGAAGTTTCCATGAATCATCCAATTCGAAGCTCAAAAAAATCGAAAACCCTAATAGGCCGAAATTTACAAATCGAAAACTAAGCAATTCTAGACCATTTTAGCTCAAACCAAAGCTAGAATCACACTCACCGGAGCTCAAGGAGAAGAAAGAGACCGGCGGTGTCGAAAACGGTGGCCGGAAGAGGGAGAAACGGCGGAGGATCAAGTTTCGGCCAAAAATGGAAAACTAGCTCGCCGGCGCCGGGGAAGGGAGCTACTGGCAGCGGGAAACGGCTGGAGGCGACGGTGGCAAGCCAAGAGGCACACCGACGGTGAAGGAACGGCAGTTGCAGACGGTGGAGGTGGGTGGTGGTCGTCAGGCGTGGGAAGGAGAAGAAGAAGAAGAAGAAGAAAATGTCGGGGGCAATTTGGTAATTTTGCAAACTTTTTGATTTTTGATGTATATATGTATATATATATACTTTATACTATATATTAAAATAATATTAAATTACACACATCAAATATACACCACACACATAAAATATTAATATTTTAATAATTTATACTAAATAAAATCAATTAAATAACAATTAAAACAATTAAATACTTAATAAAATATTAGGGTATAATAAACCCTAATTAAATAAATATACACACACCGACTTTATTTAATAATTTAAAAATACGCATGAGTTCATGCAAGTCCGTAAATACATCTAAAATAATTAATAATACATCGTTTACGTGAAAATTTCCCCGAAAATGCAAGTCCCGGGAAAATTTTACGTAAAACACTGTAAATAATATACCGTAATTAAAATAGGTTTTAAATATATATTAACTCATAAAAATATCACATATATATTCAAAATTATTGACACTGCATATCCCGGTACAGTGTAAAAAAAATATTTTTAAAAATACGGGATATTACAGTCTTCCCCCCTTACAAGAATTCGTCCCCGAATTCCAGAAAACAAGATTACAGAATCAGGAAGGAAAGAGATACGGGTAAGAAGCTCGCATCTCAGCTTCAGTCTCCCACGTATGCTCTTCAACTCTGTCGCTACGCCACAGAACCTTGACCATCGGAATCTGCTTCGATCGCAACTATCGAACTTGAAAATCAACGATCGCCACAGGTTCTTCCACAAAAGTCAAATCTTCAGTCACTTCTACACTGTCAGGTTGCAACACATGTGAAGGATCTGAGATATACTTCCTCAACATCGAGATATGAAATACTGGATGCACCTGTGACATACTCGGAGGCAAATCCAACCGATATGCAACAGTGCCAACTCTCTCCAGAATCTCAAACGGTCCAATATATCTCGGTGCTAACTTACCCTTCCTGCCAAATCTCATCACACCCTTCATCGGAGATACCTTCAGAAAAACGAAATCTCCAACCTGAAACTCCACATCTCTGCGCCTAGGATCCGCATAACTCTTCTGTCTGCTAACTGCGGTCTCTAATCTGCGCTTGATCACGGCGACTTTCTCTGCAGCATCCTGAACCATCTCTGGTCCAGTCAAAGCTCTCTCACCAATCTCATCCCAACTCAACGGGGATCTACACTTCCTTCCATACAATGCCTCATATGGTGCCATACCAATACTGCTATGGTAGCTGTTATTATATGCAAACTCAACAAGTGGCAAATGATCATCCCAGCTACCTCCCAAATCCAGGACACACATCCTCAACATATCTTCCAGTGTCTGGATCGTCCTCTCAGACTGACCATCTGTCTGAGGATGAAAAGCAGTACTGAAATCCAACCTAGTGCCCATCGCTTCTTGCAACTTCTGCCAAAAATGAGAAGTAAACACCGAACCTCTGTCTGACACAATGGACACAGGTACTCCATGAAGGCACACAATATGCTTCACGTACAGCTTCGCCAATCTAGCAACTGAATATGTGGCTTTCACAGGCAAGAAATGTGCAGACTTCGTCAACCTGTCTACAATCACCCAGATGGAATCGTATCCATCCTTCGAACGAGGTAAACCGACTACAAAATCCATAGCTATCCTTTCCCACTTCCACTCGGGAATAGGAAGAGGCTGAAGCTTCCTAGAAGGCTTCTGATGTTCGGCTTTCACTTGCTGACACGTCAAGCACTTAGCAACATAATCAGCAACATCCTTCTTCAATCCATCCCACCAGTATAAATCTCTGATACTGTGGTACATCTTAGTAACACCTGGATGTACGCTGTAGGCTGTAGAATGTGCTTCCTCTAAAATCTCTTCTCTCAAATCATCCACATCTGGAACACATAATCTACCACTGATCCACAACACACCATCATCATCGAGTGTGAAATCAGTGAACTTCCCTGCTCTGACATTCTCTACAAGCTCTTTTAGAATAGGATCTCGGCTCTGAGCTGCTTTAATCCTATCCCTTAGCACAGATCGCACTTTAAACTGAGCTAACAGTCCACCCGATCTACTAATCTTCATCATCAGACCTTGATCCACCATCAAATGTAACTCCTGGATCAATGGTCTCCTCTCTACACTGATGTGAGCAAGACTACCTGAGGACTTCCTACTCAAGGCATCTGCTACCACATTAGCCTTACCCGGATGGTAAAGAATCTCGCAATCATAATCCTTCAACAGTTCCAACCATATTCTCTGCCTCAGATTCAAATCTCGCTGCTGAAAAATGTACTTAAGGCTCTTGTGATCAGTAAATATCTCACAAGTCACCCCGTACAGATAATGTCTCCAAATCTTCAAAGCAAAGATCACTGCAGCCATCTCAAGATCATGTGTAGGATAGTTCTGCTCATGCTTCTTCAACTGCCTCGAAGCATAGGCTATCACCCTTCCATTCTGCATCAACACACAACCAAGACCAATTCTAGAGGCATCACAGTAAACTGTGAACTTATCCACACTATTAGGCAAAGCTAATACTGGCGCTGTGGTCAACTTCTCCTTCAACAACTGAAAACTATTCTCACAAGCTTCTGACCACTCAAATCTAACATTCTTCTGAGTCAAGCGAGTCATAGGGGCTGCTATCCTGGAAAAATCCTGCACAAACCGCCTATAATACCCGGCTAAACCTAGAAAACTCCGAATCTCCGTAACATAAGTAGGTCTAGGCCACTCAGATACTGCCTCAACCTTCTGTGGATCAACCTGAATACCTTCTTTAGACACTACGTGTCCAAGAAAAGAAACACTCTCCATCCAGAAATCACACTTCGAGAATTTAGCATAAAGCTGATGATCTCTCAGTGTCTGTAGTACAATCCTCAAGTGATATACATGATCTTCCATACTCCTCGAATATACTAGTATATCATCAATGAAGACTACTACAAACTGATCCACATACGGTCTGAATACTCTGTTCATCAGGTCCATAAAAGTTGCTGGTGCATTAGTCAAACCAAAAGACATCACCAGAAACTCATAATGACCATATCGAGTACGGAATGCTGTCTTAGGAATATCGGATTCACTGATCCGTAGCTGATGATAACCCGACCTCAAGTCGACCTTAGAAAAGAACTGTGCACCTTGTAACTGATCAAATAAATCATCTATCCTCGGGAGAGGATACTTGTTCTTCACTGTCACCTTATTCAACTCTCTGTAGTCAATGCACAGTCTCAGGGTACCATCCTTCTTCTTCACAAACAAGACTGGTGCACCCCAAGGGGAAACACTAGGTCTAATAAAACCTTTATCCAACAACTCTTGCAACTGCTCCTTTAATTCTCTCAACTCTGCAGGAGCCATACGATAGGGTGGCATAGATATAAGAGTAGTACTTGGGACCACATCTATACAGAACTCAATCTCTCTATGAGGTGGTAAACCTAGTAACTCCTCGGGAAAAACATCAGGAAACTCACAAGCAACAGGAACATCTGTGAGTGACAACTTCTCCACTGACGTATCCCTAACCAATGCCAAAAACCCCTGATAACCTTTCTTCAACAACTTCCTAGCAGAAATAGCAGAAATAAGATTCTGAGGTGCTGAACTTCTATCACCAACAAACTTAAATTCTACTTCACCAGGAATTCTGAAAATCACCTCCTTATTTCTGCAATCTACCACGACGAAGTGCTGAGATAACCAATCCATTCCCAAAATAACATCAAACTCCATCACATCCAACAAAATCAAATCGGCGGATAATTCTCTATCTCCCTCGAGAACTGGACAACCAGAAAGAACAATATCGGCGTCTAAGGAATCACTCAGAGGAGTGGCAACAGACAAAGGAAAAGCCATCCTCGAAGCTTGCCAATAAGATTTAGAAGCAAAAATAGGAGAAACAAATGAATGCGTGGCACCCGGATCAAACAAAATCCATGCATCCAGGTAACAAACAGAAAGAATACCTGCCACGACTGCATTAGATGCCTGAGCATCCTGCTGAGTCAGATGGAAGACTCTGGCCTGACCTCGACCTCCTTGCTGACTGGTAGAAGCCTGGCCAACACCTCTGGCACCTCCTCTAGTACCTCTACCACGACTCTGCTGTGGAATAAACTGAGTAGAACTCTGATGCTGGGCTGGTGGTAACTGAAATGGCACGGGTGCTGCACTAGCAATCGACTGCTGTGGGAATCGCGGAATCTGCTGCTGCTGATATCCGGAATAAGGACACGATCTGGCAAAATGTCCTGTCTGTCCGCATCTGAAACATGTCAGTGGTGTCAGATAACACGGTCCCTGATGGACTCTACCACAAGTCTGACAAACATTGGCCGCTGATCCAGAACTACGACCACTGCTGCTGCTCGAAGCACCTGACCCGAATCTGAATGATCTACGCTGACCTCCACGGCCATGTCTACTGCTCTGATGCACTCGCTGCTGCTGTCTCTGACTCTGCTGAGTCGAACCTCGCTGCTGACTACTCGAACCAACATGAAAACTCGAATATGAAGTAGCCTGCGATCCACTCGACTGAACTCCCAACTGGTAATAATCAGGCATTGCTCCCTGCCTAATTAACCTCAGCTCAATCTCCTTAGCTAGCTCAATTACAGACTCTAGAGTAAGACCTGCTGTGGGCATACCAGCAAAAGCTGAACCCAAACCAGTAACATAGGTAGTAACCGTGAAATACTGATCTCGCATCAGATCCTCAGCATATCTACCCAGACGAAGAAACTCTCGGGTATACTCCTCTACAGATCGATCTCCACGAGAAATACTGGTCAACCGAAGACGATAACTCAAACGAAGAGGCTCTGGACAAAATCTCCTCATGAATCGCTCTCGAAACTGAGCCCATGTCATCGTCATCATAAAGGGCTGGATCATCTGAATGAACCAATCTAGAGCTGGTCCCTCGACAGACAACTCAACGATCATGATCCTCTGGTACTCGGTATGAGCAGTCTGAGTCCTAGTCTCAATCGCATGCAGAAAATCTAAAGGATAAGAAGTACCATCAAACGCAATCCTGCCAACTCGGGCGTAGAACAAAGTTGCCTCAGGGTCAGACATACCCTGCTGATAGGCAGGCTGAACAGGCTGAACAACTGGAGGAACAGGAACATCAAACTCAGGCTCAACAGGCTCCTCGTCTTGTAACTCTCTCTGCCTACGGCGACCTGACGCTCCTCGAGGTCTACCTCTGCCACGACCTCTACGTCTAACTGGCTGCTCAGGAGGTAAAACCTCATCCTGAAAAGACTCATCATCCTCGGCCTCAACGACCGGTGGAGCGACATGCGCTCGCCTCCTCATTCTGAAAAGACAAACGGAAAGATTTAGACAAAACAGACAACGGAGGAATAACGCTGAAAGCTACAGCAAGGAATACTCATCAAGACATACTCGAACCTAATACACTGCAGTAGTCCAACAGAAAACACAACTTTAAAACTAGGGCCACAACTCACATAACTAAGCCCTGACACAGAACTCCACTCTGATACGAACTTCGCTCTGATACCAACTTTGTCACGACCCAAAACAGGGGCCATGACCGGTGCTAGGGAATGGGAATTCTTTTGAATCCGGAACCCGTAGCAAGCCTAAAAAAAATTAAAATAAAGCATGCCATAATAACAGTAACAGTATAATATGCAGCGGAAATAAAAATCATAATATCATTTTTCCATATCAACTGGATTTAAACTAAATCTCATCTCATCACATAGATGTATATAATCTTTTTAATACAAATCCAGTTTCAATATAATACATCTCTTTAAAATAAAGTACATAAAATCCCATACTTTAATTCACAACTACTGCAGTGTCTAGATAAAATAAATAAGACTCAAGTAGACAATTTACATAAAGAAGCCGAGGCGGAAGAAATCCGGCGTATCGACCTGCTACTGAGGTCTAAGGAAGTTGACTCTCCTGAAAAATAGTCAACGGAGGGGAGTCAGACCTCACTAAGTGAATTACTATAATATATATACATACACACTAAGTGATAATGCATACAGTCAACAGTATATATAATATATATATACAGGCAATTACACACAGATGCAGTAAAATCATTTTTATATACTTTATCTGAAAATCACAGTTTATGAAGGATTACATAGAACCCTAGAATATCGCAACCTCAGAAAATAGTGTTAAACAACACTCTGGCCATACAGGCTCACTTATCCAAATATATCCACTTAATCCATTTGGACAGTATACTGGCCCCGAGACACTAAGTCAACCGAGCTCCAGCAGTCTGACTGCCAGTGTGATTGGCCCCGAGACACTTGGTCAACCGAGCTCCAGCAATCACACCCACAAATCACATCTCACATATCAATAATCATATCAAATCAATATCCACAAATAGTTAGTAACATAGCCTAAAGCTATAGGCGTACCGGTATGTACTCGGTCCTAGTGCTGCCCACTAGGTAGCACGTTCTATTGATATCCTTCATTCTTAAATATAAAACATTCATTCATAAAAATAAATGATGCATGAATATAAATGAAATAACAATATAAACCATATATATACCGAAAATATACCAAACATAAACCAGGTATATTTTGAGTATATATATGTCAAATGAATTTAATCAAATCATGAATTAAACTAAAAATATATTTAAAAACATTTTAAATATATTTTATTAACAAAACATGTATATAATTTATTATATACCAAAAATATACCAAAAATATACTTGAATATAAATCACATTATTTATGCATATTCAGTCAAAATAAAACATGCATTTTCTAAATCATGCATCCTAAGCATATATATATAATATAGTAACTCACCTAATGCGCTCCACGAGACAGGTCCGACGGGCCTGGTCCACTAGCCCTCGGTCTCGGCGCAACTAATCAAGCAATAAATAACCGACATTAGAATAAACCTAACAGAAATCCTAGAATTCAATCTAGAGTATTTAACACAGAATCGAAAATTAGGGTTCGACTGGATATCACGTTTTACGAGAATTCTATCGAAAATCCGACAGAACCTTCCATGTAAAACGGACATCTCTCTACTCAAAAGAGTAGAGCCGACCCTGCAAAGAAACACACTTCGAAATTCAAGCTCAACACAATCAAAATCCCACGGTCGGACTCCAAACTACAGTCCACCGACCGGGGTCCACAAACACAGAATGATTCCAGATATACCGAAAATATCCTTAAATCACAGAAATACATTTTATACGTAGAAATTACATAATTAACCTTAAAACACTGTAAAACCCGATTAAAACTCATTTTATTAGAAAAACCGTATATTATATATATAATTGAAAATAATTCCCGAAAAATAGTTTTAATTAGTTAAAAATACTAAATAATTTGTAGAAATCATTTTTATACCTTAAATAAATATTAAAACCAATTAAATTACATTTTTAGACAATTTAGGGTAAAATTACCAAAATACCCTTATATATATAAATATACTTAAATTACTTCAAAAATTCACCAAAAATCATACAATTATCTAAAATTAATTTTCTCAACATATTTATCAATAATATCAATATTTAAACTCAATTAACCAATTAAATTCAAATAAAAACACAATTAACCTAATTTTCCAAAATCACCTAAACTTCAATAATTAAAAATAAATACTTAGAAATTCATAAAAATTCCAAATAAATTCCTATAATTCATTTCAACACCCAATTCAACCATAAACTCCAATTTCATAATTTAAATAATTAATTTCCGACAATTAGAAAATAATATTAAAATATTCAAAAATACCCAAAAATCCAAAAAATCTCCAAAAATTCTACAAAAATTCATACATGTAGATTAAGCTACTAGGAACAACATTTGTGAAGGAAGTTTCCATGAATCATCCAATTCGAAGCTCAAAAAAATCGAAAACCCTAATAGGCTGAAATTTACAAATCGAAAACTAAGCAATTCTAGACCATTTTAGCTCAAACCAAAGCTAGAATCACACTCACCGGAGCTCAAGGAGAAGAAAGAGACCAGCGGTGTCGAAAACGGTGGCCGGAAGGGGGAGAAACGGCGGAGGATCAAGTTTCGGCCAAAAATGGAAAACTAGCTCGCCGGCGCCAGGGAAGGGAGCTGCTGGCGGCGGGAAACGGCTGGAGGCGACGGTGGCAAGCCGAGAGGCACACCGACGGTGAAGGAACGGCAGTTGCAGACGGTGGAGGTGGGTGGTGGTCGTCGGGCGTGGGAAGGAGAAGAAGAAGAAGAAGAAGAAAATGTCGGGGGCAATTTGGTAATTTTGCAAACTTTTTGATTTTTGATGTATATATGTATATATATATACTTTATACTATATATTAAAATAATATTAAATTACACACATCAAATATACACCACACACATAAAATATTAATATTTTAATAATTTATACTAAATAAAATCAATTAAATAACAATTAAAACAATTAAATACTTAATAAAATATTAGGGCATAATAAACCCTAATTAAATAAATATACACACACCGACTTTATTTAATAATTTAAAAATACGCATGAGTTCATGCAAGTCCGTAAATACATCTAAAATAATTAATAATACATCGTTTACGTGAAAATTTCCCCGAAAATGCAAGTCCCGGGAAAATTTTACGTAAAACACTGTAAATAATATACCGTAATTAAAATAGGTTTTAAATACATATTAACTCGTAAAAATATCACATATATATTCAAAATTATTGACACTGCATATCCCGGTACAGTGTAAAAAAAATATTTTTAAAAACACGGGATATTACAGAAATGGACTAAAGGCGGTCCTACATGTTAATAAATGAGCCTAAATCTATTCATTTTAATTTAACTAAAGAAATGAGCCTATATTCTATAAATTTTAAAGAAAGGAATTAATTAGTGGGCCTAATCTTTATTTTTTTTTAAAAAAAAATGGGTCTAAGTTTATTTTTTTAAAAGAAATGGGATTGATGAGCTAAGCTAAATCTAAGTTAATTTTATTAACTAAAAATGAGCCTAAGTCCAAATTAACTTAAATGGGCCTAAATTGATTTTAACCTAAAAATCGAATTAAAAGCCTATTTATTAAATGGGTTAGAACCTAACGTAGGCTTGGGACCCAAAACACACAAAAAATCAATAAACAAGCCCAAAAACATAAAAAAAAAAATCAAATCTGACAAATAAAAAAGATCAACCATGCAATTAAATTATTTCTTCTAAAAATTGGAGCTATTACAAAATCTACCAAAATAATATAGAAAATAAAATTAAAATACAACCCTCAAGAAGACAAATTAAACAAATTCAAAACCTGAAAATTAAAATAAAATAAAATAAAATAAAATAAACTAAGCAAAATTAAATTAAATTTGGGATCTTGACTCTTGGCTTTCATTCATGGATTCTCTAAGAGTTTCCTTGGTTCACTTATGTATTCATCACCAGAATCATGAAACATAAAGAATGAAAAAAAAAAAAGAAAATAAGATTAGAATTAATGAATAAAGAAAAAAAAATAATGAAATAAAACCTAAATAAAAACACAAAATAAAAAATAATACATAATAAAGAGAAAATAATGATATAAAAGAAAATAACTAATAAAAAGAAAGGAGTAGAAGATGAGAAATGTTATGCAGATGTTGTTTGAATGCCCCTCAGAATGGAAATTCACCGTTTTAAGAAAATTGACTCTTTGTTTTCTTGATTTCTGGACTTTGAAAAGAATGTATTTTTTTCTTTGAAAAGGCTTTTTTTTGAACTTACACTAGAATGTTAGGTCTTTTCTTTCCCTCTGTATTTTTCAATCAGCCCTTTTTTTTGCAGTAGCTAATTAGGTTTTTCTCCCTTTTTACGCGTCCCTCCTCGTCTTTTCTTCTCTACCAAACTTTTCTTTTTATATCCCATTCCTAAACTTAAGCTAACCACTTATGTGATCACAAAGGCAGCTCTAATCCTCCCTCTCATTTGCAAACAAAAGTCAGGATAAGGATTTTAATTTCAAAAAAAATATATATGCATAAGAGACGTGTCTTGGACGCAGAACTCCTACAGATAAATACCAAAATTTATTTATTTATTAAAAATAAATTAAATTTGGACCAATCATAATTAAAAAAATTGAGAAAGATAATGTTTTTGTTGAAATTTTAGCACCTCAGCATTGTAGAATGTCGACTGGCATTGTGTAATGTCGATTGGTGTTATGTAATGCCAATTGGCATTACATAATGCCGATCAGCATTATGCAATGCCGATTGTCATTACGCATATTTTTAAATATGCCCCTGTAAAATTTAATTTTTTGCAATTAAACCCAAAAATGTTACAATTTAGTCCCTAAAATCATGAAACTTAACACTAGAGGTCAATTTTTTACTAATAGTTTCATCATAGAGGCTTTCATCACATTCATGCACAAATGCATCCTGAAATTGGGTGCTTACAATTGCCCCCTTTATCATAATTTGCTTAACAAATTGGGACAAAGCAATAGAAGCACACAATTTCGAAGGAAAAAATTAGGGTACTTAATTGTATCCTAATTGATGGATTGATGCTTAAATTATTGTGCAATTATTAAGCAAGATGCTAGGTTTAGCATGCTTCACTATATTTCCTATACAACATCTAGTGAGATATATGCAAATCAGTTTCGCTATATTCCATGTGGGACGTTTAGTGTTTCATGATTTGAGAACAAGTTATAGCTCTTATGGAATGTCTAGCAATAATACCATAACTACTATATAGTGTCTGATGAACTATACTATATTCCTTTTAGGACGTCTAGTGATAATGGATTTCATTATATTCCCTGTGAGATGTTTAATGAAATATATGTAATGATTCTCGTTATATTCCCTATGGGACATTTAGCAATTTATGATTTGAGAACATGCTATAGCTCATATGGAACATTTAGCAATAATACGATAACTATTGTGTAGTGTATGGTAAACTGAACTATATTCCCTTTAGGACGTCTAGTGACAATGGGTTTTGTTATATTCCTTGTGAGACGTTTAATGAAATATATGTAATAATTCTCATTATATTCTCAGTGGGACATTTAGCGATTTATGATTTGAGAACATGCTATAGCTCCTATGGAATGTCTAGCAATAATACCATAACTAATGTGTAGTGTCTGGTGAACTGCACTATATTCCCTTTGGGACGTCTAGTGACAATGGATTTCATTATATTCCTTATGAGACATTTAACGAAATATATGTAATGATTCTCATTATATTTTCTATGGGACATTTAGTGATTTATGATTCAAGAACATGCTATAGCTCCTGTGGAACGTCTAGTAATAATACCATAACTACTGTATAGTGTCTAGTAGATCAAAAGATTTAAAAATTCATGTTATAACTGCTTTGTAGCATATAACATATTGAATTTGAAATTCATGTTATGACTATTGGGTAGTGCATAACGAAATAATCTGAAATTTATGTTGTAACCATTGTGTAGCATATAACAAAATATATTTAAAATCCTTAAAAAAAATGATGATGCATATAAAATGAAAAAATCAAATTATGTAATTATATTATGTATTCTATACTTGATAAAGGATTTAGAATTTTAATATAGACTATGTAATTAATAATTTCATAAATTATTAATTAATGGTATGAATTTTATGAGTTAATTATGGATGGACCAAATTGTAAGGAAGAAATTTAGACTTGAATGCAAGCAAGTTTTGAAAAAATCAAAATGGATATTTTCCATCCTATATACTTCACTTTTGCATGTCACGTTTCATTTTACATTTCATCTTCATTTTCTTTTCCTTTCTTTGCTTACCGATTATACTGCAATCCATAATTACTCATAATTAGCTGCAACCCTTTCATTGCTCACTAATGATGTTGCAATCCATAATTACTTGCTAATTAACTACAATCCTTTCATTGCTCGCCTTTGATGCTACAGTCCACAATTGTTTATGATTAGCTGCAAACCTTTCATTGCTTACTGATGATGCTGCAATCCATAATTGCTTGTAATTAGTTACAATCCCTAATTGCTCATTGATGATGTTGCAATCCATAATTGCTCGCGATTAGCTACAACCCTTACATTTCTCGCCTTTGATGCTACAGTCCATAACTACTCACAAGTTGACTAGAATCCTTTCATTACTCGCCTTTGATGCTACAGTCCATAACTACTCATAAATTTTAATTAACTATAACCCTCTCATTGCTCACTTATGATGCTGCAATCCATAATTGTTCGTGATTAGCTACAACCCTTTCATTGCTCACTGATGATGTTGTAATCCATGATTGCTCACGATTAGCTACAACCCTTTCGTTGCTCACTGATGATGTTGTAATTCATAATTGCTCACGATTAGCTATAACCCTTTCATTGCTTAATGATGATGCTGCAGTCCATAATTTCTTAAGATTGGAGGCAACCCTTTCATTGCTCACCGATGATGATGTAGTCCATAATTGCTTATGATTAGCTACAACCCTTTCATTGCTCACTGATGATGCTACAAGCTATAATTTCTCATTATTAGCTATAACCCTTTCATTGCTCACTGATGGTGTTGTAATTCATAATTGCTTGTGATTAGCTGTAACCTTTTTGTTGTTTACTAATGATGCTGTAATCCATAATTACTTGCGATTAGCTGTAACCCTTATATTGCTCGCCTTTGATGCTACAATCCATAACTGCTCGTAAATTAACTGTAATCCTTTCATTGCACGTAATAAGAAAATTTCTAAATGCTAAGGATGCTAAGTCTCGAGGTGGTTATCCTTTAAGTGGCTGACATAACAACTATTCTTGCATCTTCTTGCCAACTGTCTCCATGACTTCATCTTTCTATACCTCAAATGTGCATTTTTCTTTCTTATCTATCAGCTTCTCATCATCAAACTCATCACCCAATCTTATAGGCACAATCGACTCGAAGGGCATGTTAAAAAAAGGTGTTTTAGTAGAAAACACCTTATGGTCGAAGTTGCCTGAAGGCTTACCCAATAAGTCTTCTACTCTTTCTAGGCCTTTAGAGGTATTAAAAGATTTCTTATTGGTTTTAAGGTCTAGGTCCTCAAAGGAGCTTAGCACTTCTTCCTCACTAACTCCTGAGTTGATCATCATAGTAACTAGGGGTGGTATGTTTTGGTAGTTTGTGAAAGGATTATTTTTGGTGCTTGGGTTCTCAGGGTCTATGATCTTTCCAGAGTCTATAAGTTTTGGATTTCATGTTTAAGGCAGATGCAGTTATCCATGGAGTGTTTGAGGTTTTGATGGAATTTGCAATGCTTATTTGGGTTATAGCCTGGGATGTTTGGGTTTGGTGGGTTTGGATTAGGTAAAGGTTAAAGTAAGCCTTTTTGTATTAGGTGCTCTAGGACTTTTGACAAAGGTTGGTTAAAATTGAAGAATCTCTTAGGTTGTTGAATAACATGCACTTCCATAATCCGGCTAGTGCTTCCTTACTGTGTGCCCCCAGTTGGGTAGTTCCTTACTTTGGTGCTTTTAGCAATCCTCTTGTTCTCACTTTTAATCTCCTCAGCTTGTAATCCATCATCATAAGGTTCTATAAATGTCTTGGAGTTCATCATCTACAACCTCTCAACTAGATTAGGTGACACGTTACGGACTATCATCCTAACCTGATCTTTCTCAACTAACTTATTTTTCATTAATCCTACCTTGTTCATAAATCTAGTTAAGAAATCATAAAAGGATTCGTTTGATTTTTGCTTAATCATTTCTAAATCCCTGATGAACACTTTTAATCTAGTGTTATAATCATACTGTTTAAAAAAAGCAGGACACAGTTCTTTAGAGTCAGCCCTAATAGACTTTTCTAACCCATAATACCAGTTTACAGTAATTCCCTCTAAAGACAGTACAAATAACCTAGTGATCACTACTAATGGCCTTAGTAGTGCTCATACTTGTTATGTACTATATGATTCCTAGGATCTCTAGTCCCATCAAACTTCTATAGCTGAGGTATTTTGAACTTTTTAAGGAGCTTATTACCCTCCATTAGTGGCATATCATCAAAGTCAAATGAATATCCTATGCCTTATCCTCTAATAAGCTCTTCCATCTTAGACATTTTCTAGGTCAATGCTTGCATCTGCTTGGACTCATGGACTTGTACCAATTTAAGTAATTATGTCTTTGCCTTTTCTATCATGTAGTTCTCAACATCCTTAAGCTTCACATCAACAGCAGGTGGGTTTCTAGCAACAGGTTGCCCCCTAGCATTATTAGCAATAGGTGGATCATCTGCAGTAAGTGGGATAGTTGCAGCAGCAAGTGTTTTCTCAATTACAGGTGGTGGTATGACAACAATAGCAAGTTGCATCAATTTAGATAAAGTCTGTCTCAGTTCATCTTGCATTATAGCCCTCATGTCATCCATCAAAGCTCCCTTAATGTCTTCTAAGGTCCAGTTCTCTCCTTGTTGTTATTTCATTTCTATATGCTCAGTTGGAGTTGGTTCAGCTTCCAAGTGAAGTGGATTAATAGAACTCTTCTCCAGTTTATGAAGGATTTCTTTTGCTATGGCTGTAGGACTTAAATCTATTCTTCTTAGTCGACCACCTTTTTGCCCCTAAATATGAGAAGACTCAGATGAATCTATGATGACTACAAAAAAAAGTGTTAGTGTGATAGATGAAATGCATACATGCATGATGGTCGTCCTATGCAATAAGTAGCAAATAGCAAGTATTAATCAAGTGTACAACATTCATCCTTCCAACCTTATTCCTCCCACACACGTGTTCAATGGTGAGTCTCTTTTCCTAGGATTTTGGTCTTGGCCTTAATATCAATAGGGGATATCAAGAACCAATGCGCATGCCAAATCTCTTTTAAAGCCATAAAGCATAGAAATAGTATTTCTAGGTATAAAAGATTAACCCAATCTTTATTAACCCAAATGGGCTTCTAAAGTATGGAATTAGGCCTTTATAGATAAAAGTACCACATGGCAACAAATACAAGCTATTTTGGTAATCCTAAGGGACATTACTAAGCCGCTACATGAGCTGAGTCCGACAAAAAAAGGTTAAGATTCCTTTAGCAAGATGCCCACCTTTAATACTTAAGTTACATGCCAAGGTTAGAGGGGTCCAATATCCTTTGCAAACTTAAGAGAAGACTACCCCCCCTTTAGGACTTGGGTTACAAACTCTGGTCAGATAAGCCCGGTAATCTCTCTTAAACCGAGTTAAGGCTAAGAGTGATGGTTAGCCAATTTATAACTCCATGAAGATAATGGAATCATGGAATCATAAACTAACACCATCGATTAAGAGGGACATGCAGAATGAATGCAAGAATAAAATAATAATTAATAAAATAATTATAAAGAACACAAGTAGAATCAATATCTCTTATTCTAGTGGAGTCGCCACTGTAGACTGCGGGGTTTAGCGTGCGCCCAATATTTTAGCAACCATGACATTTTTTGGGCTCAAGGCCTTAGGGAACACACTATTATATCACAAAGACATAGCATGAAGATGAGGAGTCGCCACCCAGGGTAATAACTAGGAAAAATAAAAAATGGTGGTACTTGATTCTCTAAAAGAAAGTTAGCACCACAACCAAGAGATTCTGGATATGGAATACCAACTTCTTTTAGTCTAGTGTTTATTTAGAATTACTTTATTAATTACTATCTTATTCTCTATTTACACACAATTTTATTAAACCCTAATTAAACATCCATGTAGCCTTAAAGCAAACTAGTCATAAAACTGCATGTAAAAAATGCATACAAAGCGTATCATCCTTAAGTCTAAACTATGTTAATTTTATTTTAAAGTTGATCTAATTCTACATTTTTATTTACAAGTGAAATGGAATAAAGGTGGTCCTACATGTTAATAAATGAGTCTAAGTATATTCATTTTAATTTAACTAAAGAAATGGGCCTATAGTCTATAAATTTTAAAGAAAGGAATTAATTAGTGGGCCTACTCTTTATTTTTTTTTTAAAAAAAAGGTCTAACTCTATTTGTTTTAAAAGAAATGAGATTAATGAGTTGAGTTAAATCTAAGTTAATTTTATTAACGAAAAATGGACTTAAGTCTAAATTAACCTAAATGGGCTAAATTGATTTTAAAATTAATTAAACCTAAAAATCCAATTAAAAGTCTATTTATTAAATGGGTTAGAACCTAACGTGCGCTTAGGGCCCAAAATACACAAAAAAATCAACAAACAAGCCTAAAAACATAAAGAAATCAAATCTGACAAATAAAAAAGATCAACCATGCAATTAAATTATTTCTTTTAAAAAGAACCCTAATTTTAATTAACATGCAACCTAAATTAATATACTGCCTCCATTGATTTTAATTAGTGCTTACCAAATTGAACCTAATTTACTAATTAATTTTTAAGAACAAGAGAATTAAATTTTCATTATTCCCACTATTGAGGCTATTACAAAATCTACCAAAAATAATATATAAAATTAAATTAAAATACAACCCTCAAGAAGACAAATTAAACAAATTCAAAACCTAAAAAATAAAATAAAATAAAATAAACAAAGCAAAATTAAATTAAATTTGGGATCTTGACTATTGGCTTTCATTCATGGATTCTCCATGAATTTCCTTGGTTCAATCATGTATTCATCACCAAAATCATGAAACACAAAGAATAAAATAAAAAAGAAAATAATATTAGAATTGATGAACAAAGAAAATAAAATAATGAAAATAAAACTTGAATAAAAACATAGAAATGATAAAATAAAAAATAATAAAGAGAAAATAATGATATAAAAGAAAAGAACTAATAAAAAGAAAGGAGTTATAGATGAGAAATGATGTGTAGATGTTGTTTGAATATCACTTATAATGGGATTTAACCATTTTGAGAAATTGACTCTATGTTTTCTTGATTTCTGGAAATTGAAAAGAATGTATTTTTTTTGCTTTGTTTTTTTTTTTTTGAGTATTTTTCAATCAACCCTTTTTTACAATAGCTAATTAGGTTTTTTTCTCTCCCTTTTTACATAGTCCCCCCTCCTCTTTTCTTCTCTGCCAAAATTTTCTTTTTATATCTCGTTCCTAAGCCAAAGCTAACCACTTACATGATCACAAAGGCAGCTCTAATCCTCCCTCTCATTTGAAAACAAAAGCTAGGGTAAGGATTTTAATTTCAAAAAAATTATACGTGTAAAAGACGCGTACTAAATGCAAAACTCCTACAAATAAATACCAAAATTAATTTATTTATTGAAAATAAATTAAATTTGAACCAATCATAATTAAAAAAAATTAAGAAAGATCATTTTTTTACTAAAATTTAAGCGCCTCAGCATTGCATAATGTCTACCGGCATTTATGTAATGCCGATTAGCATTGTGTAATACCAATTGGCATTACATAATGCCAATCGACATTGTGTAATGTCGATTACCATTACGTAATGTCAATTGACATTATGCATATTTTCAAATATACCCCTGCAAAATTCAAATTATTGCAATTTAGTCCTTGAATTCGTAAAATTTAACATTAGAGGTCAATTTTCGACTAATATTTTCATCATAGAGGCTTTTGTCGCATTCATGCACAAATGCATCCTGAAATTGGGTGCTTATAATACCATAGAGGACTGAACCGCCTCTCTTCCTTCCAATTATCTTGCTATTAGATCATTTTGGTGAGTGTTTGGAAACCCTCTCAATTAATCTAAGTTTAATTACATAGATATGGGTTCTGGTTTTGTGGTTAAAAATTTTATTTTTCCACTGCGTTATGAATCACGAAACACAATAGGTCAAAGAGGCTTGACATATTTTACCAACTCGAGAGAAAACTGCCCACTTCTAAGACTTAGGTTATAGACTTTAGTCATATGAGCCTAACAAATTCTCTTAAATCAAGTTAAGGCTAAAGGTGGCAATGCTAAACTAATCAATCTATGAGTCAAGTGGAGTCATTGTGGATCATAATTTGACACTAACAGGATTATTAGGCTTGTGCACATGTGAAAATTGTCATAGTGCAAGTTAGTTCATAATAGTATACACAATTAGAAGAAAAGTTCAAATGTTGAGATTAACATCTCATTTCCCTAGTGGAATCACCACTGTTGATGCCAGCGGCATCCAACTCGACACTATTTTTTATTAGGAGTACTAGAGGAGTTCTAGGATAGCACAAATGCATTTATAACCCTTTACCCAGCCAGGAGAAAATAGAGTCGCCACTTGGCATTACCCAAAAAATTTGTCCAATTAAGGACTAGGTAAACCTGAATCCCTCGATTGGAATTAAATTTGTCGTAGGATAAAGAATTGGGTTCAAAATGTTGATGTCAACGAGACCAAACTTAATATCTTATATGCATCCCCATACTACTCGAATGCTAAGCAGGGCTGACCTTAATAGTTTTAAATAGTGCTCCAAAAATATTTAATATTGTGAATCAACATTTTACATGCAGATGCAATCACAACAAGTTGACAACAATAACAATAAATAGTATGCATGGATATGGCAAAATGTATGAACATGATGGGTGTGATTCATGAACATAGAAAATAATAAACAAATAAATTAAGCATGAATATTGTTATGGCAAGATATATAACATATCAATCTATGCATGATCATGGCATGGAGAATATTAGCATGGCAAAACATGGTAAAATCATGGTAAACATGTTATAAGCATGCAATTTTAAGAAAAAATAAAGACAAAAAAAGTAAAAATAAGGAGAAAAAGGGTTAGAGATATAAACACTGAAGAAGGCTCCTACTTTTAGTGCACTCTCAATTCTGGATTTTTGGGCCTTAAACCCCTTTTTAACTTGAAAGAAAAGAAAAGAATATCATTTTTGCTCTTCTTTTAAAGAAAATTTTTAGAAACCATTTTAAAAGAAAAGAAATGAAAAAAAAAGGACTTGAAAAATAACAAAAATTTTGGAAAAAGGAACCAAAAATTCTTATTTTTGGCATTAGAATTCCCATCAAGTTAGGCCTCAAAATATGAATTTTGTACCTTGGGTGGATTGATTCTTCATCATAAATTAATATTCACTTTACAAAAACATTATTTTGAGAGTTAAAAAGGAAACGAAGTGCGGCCATGATTCTTTCAATTGAACATCTTTTGGATAAAAAAAAAGGTAAAAAAGACACATAACATAGCAAAAATGAAAGAAATTATATTAAGAAATAATATATAACAAAATTAATGAAAGTAGTATTTAAGATGGGCTTGATTTAATTCATTTTGTAAAAAGGTGAGGAAAGTAAAAGAAAAGAAAAATTGGCATGATGTAGCCTTAAAATATGGAGTTATTTATAGATTTTGTATTAATTTAAGGACCTTTATTAAAAGCAAATAAATGAGTGAATAAGCATAAAAATTATTTTAGTATATTTTTTGTGTACTTTTGGTATTTTTTGGTATTAGACACTAGAATTAATAATAATATAAAGCACAAATATTATAAGAAACATACTAAAAATAATGAAAAATAAGAAAATTGAGAAGGGAGTGTAGAACATAAGTATATGAAGTATATAAGTACAAATCAAAATTAAGAAAATAAATAATAAAGTCAGAAGTAGAGAACTTGCAATTTAGTAAAGTAAAGAAAAACAAATAATAAATTGTGATAATTAAATAAATAGACATTAATGAAGAGAATTGAGATGGAGGATGAGAATTAATAAGAAAAATAATGGTAAAGTCAACAAAAAGTAAAGATTGTTAGCAAAGGATAGAAAATGCAATGGATGATGCTAATGCAAATGCATGATTCACACAACCATTAAAGTAATTCTGAGGTGCATGCAAAGATGATGCATGATGCGAGCCAGGGTGCACGCAATATGATGCAATTTCAAGGTTCATGCAAAAATGATAGTGATGCAATTCAGGGTGCATGCAAGTATACATCTAAGGAATCTAAAATGAACACACAAGTGGTAGTGGTATGCAAAAGGCATATAAAATGCAATCAAGCATATTAATGCATGAAAAATGCAAAATACAAAGAAATGGTGGAAAAAAAAGGATATATTGTATATATGGTTTATATTAAACAAGAATTAAAATAGGTTAATACTCATAATCATAAGAAAATGATGAAAATAGTTTAATATAAAAACTAATAAGAAAAGTATGATAAATTTAATGAGAAAAGAAAGAAATTAAAATTGAAAAAAATGCCTTCAAAGTACTAAAGTGATCAATAATGATCATCTAGAACTTTTAGAGGCTTATTGAGACATAAAGCTCATCATATAACAAAAGACATATAAACCAAAAGATGGTCTTCATGTACAACTCAAAACATGAATCCCAATTATATAGAGACCACTAATCAACATAAAAACATATTTAGGACCAAAATTAGTCTACAAAACAACAATCATACACACAAAGACAAAAACTAAAACAATCAATAAGGATTTTAAGCATAAAGCCTCAATCAAGGTTCATCAAGCATGCTTTTTCATCACTAAGGACTCTACACACAAATCAAGACTCCAAAGACAAATCACATAATACAAACATTGCAAAAACAATTTAGACATAAAAAGAACACAAGTAAGACTTAATCGATCAAAAGACTCATACATCACTCAAGACTTCAAAATATATTATATAAATAGAAAATACCAAAAATAAATTAAAAAGCAAAGAGTTTAAGATGAGAAAATCAATCTAAAAACAAGTGATTGAACATAAATCAAATACATAATAGAAGTTCATGATCAAGATTCAACCTTAACATTTAGTTGTTAGTTCAAAAGGAACTTGAAAAATAAAAAAAAAACCTTTGAAAAATTAAAAAAAAACTCTTTAAAATGAAAAATAAAACTTAAAAAGGCCTCAATCTCATCATTTTAGCCTTTGGGGAGGGTTAGAAAGTTGTTTGATCAACCATAGACCCCTAAAAACCTTTAGGACCATCATTGAACTCATGTCAGATGAAGGAAGATGATAGTTAATCTTAGAGCTTGTCTAGCTAGTTTTGGCTCATTAATGGCCAGTCTAAGAGGCCTCAATAGCCAATTTTGGCTAATGAATATCCGACCGACTGTTCATCAGGCAAAATTGACTATTCATCACTAAATAACTGAGTTTTTCACACTTTTTTCCATAAAAAAAAATCAAATCAAATGCCTTAAACCCTAAAAAAATGAGAATGAGAGAGAATAAAATTATTAAAATCACTAAAAAATAATAATTGATTGATAATAAGTGATTAAGATGTTAAAGGTTAAGTTTGGGTTTTTGTGGATTTTAGTTAAGGAATAAAGGAAATGAAGTTGTTAAAGATTAGCTATGATTTTAGAAGTAAATATTTTTATTTTTTAAGAAGAAAAGAAGAAAATTTGGGCTTCTACTCAAATAAGCATAGTCAAAGAAAGAAGATTCTTGAGTTAGTATTATTATTTTAATTTCTCTAATTTTTACCTTTTATTCTATAGTTGCGCATTAATCCTCTTAATGTAGACACTAGCACACTTAGGTTGGTTAGTGCTATTTGTATGAGGTGAATATTACTTAAGGGACTTTTTATAGGGGTTGGTTCCTTAGGGGGTATGGGTAGCAATGACGGTTGTTGATCACCACCGCATTCTATATTATCCTCCTTCTACCATGACTTCCATAAAGTCGATCAACGATAGAGAGTTGGAGCATACTTTATTAAACTTTCCATATTGTATGTTCTTAGATCCTTTTAAGGAGCATGCATATGCCTACTTTATTTGGACACCTCAACTAAAGAGTGTCCCTAATAGTGTATACCCCACTGGTCGGAGCTTGCCTTCTAACATCCACTTAACCACTTTTGAGGTATTACATTATTTTATTTTCTATTTATTTAATTTATTTTATTTTCTTGATTACACAGGCTCAAAAGAGAGTTTGGGGTGACTCTAACACTTTAGTGAGATGACTTTTTATTGTCACAACATTAATGTAGTCCTCAAGGATTTTTCTCAAGATATGAACAAATAATTCCCTATCCTTGATCTTGATAATGAGATAGAGATTTACTAGGAGCTCCCTACTATGGATAATTAGCTCATTTCCTTCACACTTGCTAGCACTACTAATGTAAGATTCCTGAAACTTCATCTCCACAAAATTATTAGTGATAAAAATATAATATTAATTAATAATTAATAGATGAAGATGAAGAGATCACTCATGGAGAAGTTAATGTCAGGTTGTACAATGCCAAGAATCTCATTTCCAAGGTTAACAAAAAGGCCTTGGTAAGAGAATAAATATGCATGAAAACAAATATGAATAGGTTTGAATATACATGAATATGCACAAATGAATATATATGAATATGCAATTATTATGAATATGGACGTTTAATCCCCATTATGTCTCATTCGCATGAGTTGTTAACCCAGAACCAATGGCACAAGTGTAAGATTTGAGAGCTGAAGAAGTAGATGGCTAGGAGTAGTAGCTCAAGATAGATTTCCCAATCCTGTCCACTCTTTTGTTTCTTTATGCCACTTTGTATCTTATGACTTTGCTATAGCCACTTTGTATCATTTGGGTATTCATTCATCATGCCATAGAAATTGCACAATGGATTGGATCATCTATAGCAAGGCCAGCTTAGATTCTAAGTTATTCACCTCAATGGTTAGTCTTATGATACTTTGTTATGTTCCTCTTAAGCCCAGTAATGATGTGTCCAAGAGGACCCTCGTATCAGCATCAGCTTGATTTCATTCATTTGCCATTGTACTTAAATCTTCCTTTTAATGCCTACAATTTTCTTTAAAATAAAATAAAATAAATTGGTTTCTTAATCCAATAGAAACAAAATCAATTATGATGTTAGATCAATAGTCCCTGACAACAACACTACAAACTTATTGAATGAAGTCTGTAAGCGCACCAAATTATACTAGTAAAAAAAGATCATTCCCACTAAGACTATAACCTATCCACCTATTTACTTTTTGCTTATTATTTAAGGCTTTGAAATCAATTTTTTTCCTTTTTTTATCTAAAAATTGAAATTAAACTAACAAGTACAAGTAAATCAATTCAGAAAATTAACAGCAAAAACAATTAATGATCAAAACTTGTTAAGAATTAAATTACCTCACAATCACTAACCTACTTGAATTTATTACTCAACTAGCTATGCATATCCAAGTTTTTCTAAAGAATTAATCTATCTTTCTTAATAATTAATTAATTTAAATTCACAATTATCAATAAAGGTAATAAAAACCTAATTCTCATTGCAATCCAAATAGCTAGATATCAAGATCATGAACTATGAAGCACAACTTAAGGAGAATTTAATTAATTTAATTTATCTCCAAGTTTGAGTTAAATTAAACTTGTGTTTATATGTTTATTAGAATTATCATCTCTTAATGCATAATCCCAATTAAAATTATATTATTAGTGGCCAATCAATAACAAGTATAAAAATCAATAGACACAATATACAAACAACTAATGATTTTATTAATTGGAAGCTTAGATCATATTTGGATCATAAATCCTAACAAATAAAAATTTAGCTTAACATAATGAAATAAAACCCAATAAAATCACAAGTTAAACCCATACATTAATCACATGATAAAAGAAAAGAGAAAGAAAAACTAGAGATGTAATTTCTTCAATCTTTAAGCTCCTTGAATTATTTTAGGTTTCTTCTGCCTTTTTCAGGGTCATTCTCTTCTTAAAAATGTGTCTAAAAAATCCTTTAAATGGCTCCCATAATTTGGTCTACAAATAAGAAATGTTTTCTAAGATTGTTTGGATAATAAGATAATGATAAGTTGTCAAATCTCCCGACACATGGTTGTGTCTACTTCTTGATTTTTTTTTCAAGGAGTACTTTCAGACATGGCCAATTTGGCACATTGCTCTACTTAACTCTTGCCATCTTCACATTTTCAAACACAATTATTTCAAGTAGTTTATGTTTTAACAATAACTTATAACCTAATTTTCACATTGATAGATATGCAATTTAAATATAAGCCTTTTATAAATGTTATAGTCAGAAAAGTAAAATTTCCATAGCATCTTGAATCATCTTAATTAGACCTTTGTATCTCAAGATATCACTGAAATACCGATAGTTACTCAACCTATAATGAAAACTACATCTACTGACTTTGACTCAAGATTTGTAAACCCAAACGAACTCGGGTTTTTATGTATAAGCTAGGGGTGTGCAAATACCCACTCACTCAAATTACCGAACCCAAACCGCCATAATATTAAAATCGGATCAGGTGAAGAGAATAATTAAGGCAAGTTAATTAATGGAGTGCCAAAAATAGTGAATTCGGATGGTAGTTTGGTTTTAATGGTAAGAAAACTGACCCACCTAAATTTTTTATAATTAGACGACATTGTTTTACTAATAAGGTTAATTAACCCTAAGTATATATACATCACATTCTTCTAACCTTAACAAAACTCTCATTTTCACCACCGCCTCTCATTTTCTTCTAATTTCTAACCTTATCGCTCTTTATTCTCTCTGTGTAACCTAGCCCCCCTCATCTTTCTTTAACCTTTTCTCCCTAACCGCCTCGACCCACTACTTCTGCTACATGCAAATTACTCCTTGTTCTTAATAATGATCTGTGTGTTCTAAGATCATCACCTAATGATATGTTCACTTATATTTTGTTTTTACTAATGATTTGAGATCTCTATGATTATTTTGAGAGATCGCATATCAATAGATCATTGATTTATTTATGTTATCCACTTCTCTTAGTTGATTTTAATTTCATTGTGTAATTGTCGTGATAAATTTTTAGATATAATAATGTTATCTTTTTTAAACCTCTTATTACAATGATGATTAACATCATTTTTCATTTTATTCTTCTATGTTTGTGTTGGAAGCCCTTTAAATACACAATAGCTCTCCTTGATCTTATAAAAGGTGGAAGCTTTAAAGGAATCTGCATTCTCCTTAAGATCTCTATATTCTAAACAAATGGTGGAGGCTTAAAGCTCCATCAATTGAAGATCTAAACTAAAGGTGAATAATACAAACAATCTTCATATTTTATTTTTGAAAAATTTATTTTTAATGACTGTTACTGTTACAAAAGAACGACGTAATTTTTTTTAGTATAAAGTGTTTTATAATTTTTTATTTTTAATTGATTTATCTTTTAAAGAAGAATGATTTTATTTTCTTTTTTAATTAATGTGATTTTTGTGTTTTTTCATATAAAAATCCTTGTAAAATTTATATGTTTTTCTTGAAAATATTGAAGTATTGTTTGTATTAATTGAAAAGAAATTTCCTTTATGTTTAATTACAAATGAATTTATAGAAATGTTTTTATTTAAATTATTTGGTTCTGGTTAATAAATTTTTTAATCAAATGATTTTGGGTGGAAGGTTTGCCTTTAAAAAATTTTGTCTTTAAATTACATTGCTTCTGTTTATTAATTTCTTATTGAAATTATTCTGTGTTGCATGCTTGCCTTTGTATAAGTTTTTTATTTATATTATTTTCTTATGTGTATTAATTTTTTCATTCAAATTAATTTGTGTTGTTGTCACTTGATATAACTTAAATCTAATTACTATTTAGTGCCTTTTTCTTTGGCTTGTAAATACAAAATGTTATGGATACTACCAAAAGCAGTAGTACTACTAATACTATTGCTATTAGTAATGAAAGTACCCAAGGCCAAGGCTAACAAAGGGTGGAAGCATTTAATGAAAGAAAAACTCTAAGGAGCCTAAAACAAAGAAACGAAATGTGGTTAAACACATATCAAAAGCTTGGGTTCACTTAGAGGAGATAAAAAATGCAGCAAGAGTAGTGGATCAAGCGAGGTGCACATAGTGTGTTGCAGTAATTAATTGCCACTCTAAAATGCACGGTACATCTTCTTTTCATAATCATGTGCTTACTTGTATGAAGAACCCACTTGATAAAAACACTAGATATTCACATTTGACATTGCAACCTATGTCAACTAATATGGAAGCTAACAAAGAATTTGTAAGAATAGGCACCTTACACACTTGGAAGTTTGATTAAGAGTCAATTAAGAAGTCTCTTGCACACATGCTAATTATTGACGAGTTGCCTTTTAAATTTGTACAAAGGGAGGGTTTTATAAAGTTCTTAAGTGTTGCTTATCCTAGGTTTAAATTGCCATCTAGATGGACTTTAACAAGGGACTATTTTAATGTGGTCTTACTTGAGAGGCAGTCCATAAAAACTTTCTTTTATAATCATTGTCAAAGGGTGATATTTACAACTGATGCATGGACATATACTTAATGAATTAATTACATGTGATTTATAGCTCACTTTATAGATGATCAGTGGAAGCTAAATAAGAAAATTATATCTTTTATGCCTATTTCATCTCATAAAAGTAAATACATTTCCAACGCTTTAGAAAACTGCTTTCTTGAGTAGGGGCTTAGAAATATTTTCATTGTCATTATAGACAATGCAAGTTCAAATGACATTGCCATGGGGTATTTTAAAAATAAAATATTAAGTTAGGGTGTCAATTATGTTAGATGTAAGTACTTATATGTAAGGTGCACTTCACACATTTTGAACTTAATTGTGCAAGATGGCTTATAAAAAGTTAATGAATCTGTAAAAAAAAAAGGTTTGAGAATGTGTTAGATATATAAGAAACTCACTAGTTAGACTAAGGAAACTTAGGGAGTTTACTGACTTATTTGGCATTGATTCTAATGCATGTTTGTCACTTGATGTTCTTACAAGGTAGAACTCAAATTATTTAATGCTCAAAACTGCATGTGTTTATGAAAAGGCTTTTGATAAGTATGATGAATCTCAGTCATTATTTAGATTTAATTTGAAAGAAGATATGCCTAATTATTTTGATTGGATATCTGTAAACAAAATGGTGGAGTTACTTGAATACTTCTATGAAATGACAAAGAGAATTTCTGGTTCTCTTTATGTGACTTCACATGCTATTTTTTATGAAATCTCTTATTTATATTGCATTTTAAATGAGTGGAAATAGTCTGATGACCTAAATGTGAGAGCCATGGGTCTGAATATGAAACAAAAAATTAACAAATACTGAGGGTAACTGAGAAGGTGAATAATTTGATTTTTATTGCATTTGTGTTAGATCCTAAGATACAAGCTTGAGTACTTGGCTTTTTCTTTGTCTTAAATGTTTAGACCTGATTTGGGTGGAAGCTTACTAGAATTTGTGCACAATAATCTCTTCGAATTATTTAATAATTATGTGTCTGTATATGGCCAATCTAAATCTGCTGCACAATCTGATGTTCTTAAATTTGGCTTGATTAGAAGTAAGAGATCTGACCTTGATATTTATTTATATGAGTCTGTTATAGAAGAATAGGGGGATTTAGATATTTTGAGATGGTGGAAAGTAAATGCTGAAAGGTTCCCTCTACTTTCTAAAATGGCTCGTGATGTTTTAGTCGTTCCAATATCAACAATTATTTCTGAATCTACTTTAGCACCAGAGGGAGGGTGCTTAATGCATTTAGGAGTTCTTTAACTCCTAGGATTATGGAAGCTTTAATTTGTACACAAGATTGGTTGAGATTGAGCAAATATTACTTTTCTATTGAAGAAGAAATTAATGAACTTAATAACTTTAAGAAGGGTAAGTCTAGACTTAATTTATTTTTATTTAACATTCTTTTTTATTATTTTCTTTGTTTACTTGCATTTTATTTGGATTTGGTTGCTTTGCTTATAGATATTCCACCTGTGGGTGTTGGTCCTTCACAACCAACATCAGGTGCAATATAATTTTAATGGCATTTACAGTGGAAAATAGGAAGTTGCAATAGAACACTTAAAAATCTACTGCTTATTTCTTCTATTATTTTACATTTCTTATTCAATTTATGTGCTTATTTCTGCCTACTCTAATGTGTTTAGGCTTTGATGAAGCTTCCACTCTACTATGAGTCACAATATTGATTGGCTGCATTTTCTTGGGTGACATAAATTATGCAGCAAGAAAAAGTTGTTGCATTCTCTTGGGTATCATATTAATGCAGCCTATAAATTGTTATTTCATTATTAACTTGACTTGATTGAATATTTCTGAGCTTGCCTTTTTATCTTTGTTCTGCATTATTTGCATGCTCTTTGATTGCATTTGTTGCCTGCTTGCCTTCATTATATACCTACTTGACTTGAATATCTGCCCTTGTAATTGCTTAATTCATGCATTTATATCCTACACTTATTCATGCATCTTCACTTTCCCAATATGCTTCACCTCTGTTCTGCCTATTTTGTTACATCTGCATCCTTGGCTATGACGATGATGAAGCTTCCACATTGTTCATGATTTATTTAAATTTGAGATCATTGGTACTGCATTTATTTGGGGGGCATTTTATTGCAACTAATAATGTGGTGTCGTGTCTTAAATGAATTAAAACAGTTATTCTAGATCACAGCCAATTAAAATTTATTTTTTTAATTAATTGTTGCTTTGGGCCTTCTTTTTAAATCTAAGCCCCAATCAATTTTTGTGTTTCCATATATGAATTTTTTTTTGTTTTTTGGTAAATATTTTGTATGAATAGAACTTGGAATGTGATTTTTAATGCTACCTGGGTTTAAATATACAAATTCTTTTTGGACATACTGTGGAGAATTTTACATGAGAAAATGACAGTTTATTTATTTATTTATTTATTTTTGCTAACTCATGTAGTTGAAAAAGAATATTTAGAAGTATACAAATTATTGATGAAGTTGTAAATGAATGTAGAAAAACAATATAGTATTTTAGCATTCTAGAGCCAAAATAGGTAGTAAAATAAGAATTAGTTGGGCTCTTATATTTTGTATCTTTTAGGCTTCGACCTTAAAATTATAAGTATATTTACTTATCTTTTTTCATTAGGCTTATCAAATTTAGGCCCATGGCCCAATGGCCCAATCCAGTTGGCTTACCCGATCTTAACCTAACAATTTTGGGTGTCTAACCCAATGCATTTTCTTCTCATTTTGGCTTTTGTTTGGTCATCATTTCCACTAATCTGAAACCTAATAAGATATTATTGTTTACCTTCGAATCCAACCCGACCTATCCAATGCACATCCCTAGTATAAGCTTAATTTTGAAAGCTTATTAAGATTTTTACTTCAAATGTCTAGATGACCTCTATTTCATTCTGAAACTCTAAGGATGTCAAAATCTTCACAGAATCTCAAAGGTTGAAGCAGCCTAAACTCTAAAGTTTCACTCTAAACTCCAATCTACTCCCACAATCAAAACTTCCTTTATTTGCTTCCATTAGACACTATTTTACCCACAAAATAAAACAAAACAAATAAAAACATAAAATTTTCTAACTATTAAAGATAAACTCATTTCTAAACATCAAACAACCTAATTATTTATCAAAATTCAACCTAAAAACAAATGCAATTCACACACAATCAACTAGTTGAGAAATGTATGAGTTTGTTCTCTAAACGAAAGAGCTAAAGTAGCAATTTACCCCGCTAAACTTGAAGTGAGACCAAAAATTAACTTTCTAGCCAATTATTCCATCAACTTGGTAAATCTAGCCAGTTAGCCCATATTAGCTTTTTAAAAATATTCAATTCAATCCTTTTTTTTTAAACTAATTCACCTCTAAACTTTTATACATTGACTAATTTGGTCCAATTTATCAAATTTTAAAATAGGTAAGACATGAGTTAGTAGATATTAAATTTTAAATTTTTTTTTTGTAGGAATTAATATTCCATTTAAAAATAAATATAAAAAAACATAATTTAAAATTTTTACAAATTTTAACTATAGGTAAATCATAAAATATTATTTTTAGAATTTTCAATTTAGTTTAATTTTGAATTATACATCCATATTAAAAGAAATAGAGAAATAAAACATAAAAATATAATTTATTTTAAAAATCAAATTATAATTTATAATTTACTAAAAATCAAATTATAATTATCAGTTATTTTAAAAATCAAAATTTAAAAATTAAATTGTATCATATATTTAACTTAATTTTTTCACTAAAAATCAAATCAAAACTATGAATTATTTTTAAATTTTAATTCTTCATTCATAGATATTAAGAGATAATAGAAAACGTATATGAGCAAAAGTAAGATATTAAAAATATAAAAATATATAAAAAGAAACATAGACAAATTAGAAGAAATTTTTATTTAAAAAAAATTTAAAATTTTAATTATTCAAATTGTGTTTTATATATTTTTAAATGTAATATAAATTGAATGTAAATACTAATTTACAACCTACTTTTAGTAAATTTAATAAAAAAAAAAAATTAATGATGTGACCTATGCACATATAAAGTGTGGAAGATGTGTTCTTTTGACAAAATAATAAAATTAAATTTATTGAAAATTATTATTTTTAATTAATTAATTTAATATATTTATAAATTAGTAATTAGGTTCAGTTTATATCGAGATTAAAAATATGTAAATCATATAATTTTAAAAATTAATTTGCTAAAATTTTTTAAATTAGTATATCCTGATTTTAATTTTTAATTTATTTTCAAACTAAATACTCATTTCTAAAAATAAAAATTTTAAATTTAATTTTTTTTTTTTACTAAATTTGACAATTTTTATCTATTTTGTCAATGTACAAAAGTTTTAGGGTGAATTACTTTAAAAAAAAAAGGTTGTTTTGTATGGAATTGAATTTTTTGAAAAGTTAATTTAGGTTAACTGGCTATATTTGCCAAATTGGTGAGATAATTAGCCAGAAAGTTAATTTCTAAACTAATTAATCTCGCATCCAAACTCAAGGAGCAAATTGCTACTTTAGCCTTGAAAAAAGAGATGCACAAGATTGATTGTTTTTGAAATTAAGTTTGCAAATCCTATTATGGTTAGTGAAATGTTTGGAATAACACAGAAGGAGAGCGAATTTAAGAGAAGCCATCAAGATGGCAAAAAAAAAAAAAGCTGTAAAAATGAAAAGTAAAAATAAACAAAAAACCGTAAAATTAAAAACTTATAGTCAAATACCATATACCATGACATTTTACCAATACAAAATGCAGATAATAATATTCAAATTTGAAAATAAAAATAAAATGAAATTTCTTAGGATTCATCCAACAGCAACACTTCAAGACTAGTTAAATGATCGTTTACAAAATAACTAATAGGAAGCTCTAAGGAGTTTAAGCCAGAACTAGAGAATCCAGCTGAATTTCAGCCTGGTAAGATGGACCCAACTTCTGAGTTCTGAACCAATGCACATAAAAAAAAGGTCCAAAGTCATAAATAAACATTTTCCTAATTGACACATCTTTACATCTTCAACGCCATCACCACAGAAATGGCCCTCCACTCTTGTTTATCCAAATTCCAAATTAACGTAATATAATGCAAGGTCCAAAGTGTTCAACAGGGCTACTCACTAGGTGCAAAATTTGATACAAAGATAATCCCAAGGGTAAATTTTAAAAAATAAAAGAAAAAAATACTCACATCATTTTATGTGAAAATGCCTTGTAACCTTCATTATTGTTAGTGCCATGGTGGAGTACTGCGGGATAGGTTGACGCCTAGCTGGTAGAGGCCGCAATATTGGTCTAACTCTGCTATAATCCACAGTTAAACAAAGCATTCCATTATCTGTGCTTACACTCTTACAAACGTTGTTATTTTAAGTACTACAACCATCGACCATCTTTGTGTCCTTGGAATCATAAGGGGGATCCATTACCAATGATTCAGGTCTCAATGCTGGTGTGGAAAAAGACTTGCTGGAAATGCATCTGTTGAAAAGCTGACTCTCCAAGAAAGTTATCACCTCATTGTACAAAACAAAAACATGAATTATATTCAGCAACATTTAGATTGGAAGGATTATCAACACAAAAATCATAAAAATTATATTTCACTAAAACAAGCCAATAATATATAAAACACGCATTGTGCATTATTTACCTTTTTTTTTTTTCTACACTCTGAGGCAACTTTATGCGATTGTCAGGGTCAAATTCTAGAGAACTCCTTCGTGTGAATCTACCTGTATGGAGATAAAATAGATGCAATCAACACCAGGAAAAGCTTAATCAACTATTCTTTCATTAGTCGGATGCTAGTGATTGAAGAAAATACTTACCAATGAACTTCCTCAATTTCTCGTATTCACCACCATGCAATTGATAATAACTATAAGAAATGAGAAAAGTAGTTAATTGAATTGGAAATCAAGGGTCAAGTGTGTATGGATGAAACAATATTTCACTAAAATATTAACTTCTAGTGAATAGGCATCAAGGTCTTTAGAAGCTGTAAGAGGAAGGTTGCATAAATTCAGTAAATTCAGCTCATCATGTTTTTTTATAGTTAAACTGGGACTTTTTCATGCCTTGTTCTAGGCAAATGTAGGATGTGAAAACTACAACCAATTAAAAGGAGATATTGTTGTATATTGATTTGTTTTCTGTGCTGAAAGATAAATGAAAGTGGGACAAGAACAAGTATACAAATTCTGAAAGATTAAAAAGAACAAAGCACACAAGTTCATACTTTCCAAGATCTGTTAGTTCAATATCTTTGTCCTCTAACTTAAACCCTGCACAAGCAAGAAGTGGAACAATATAATCAAAAGCTTCTTGTCGAGTCATCTGTATAAAGAAGTTTGATAAATCAGAGAACATAAAAGGTGCATATAATTTGGGTTCATTTGAATACAAATGATAGAACGAAAAAAGTAAGAAAAACAATGAACAATGAAGTAAAGACAGAGTCACGATAGGGAATGTAAAATATACAAAAATTTTCCTCCACAGGCAAGCGAAATGCTTAAAGAGCAACACACCTGAGAACGATCAGTCTGAAGATACTCAGAAAGAGGACCACTGATCTTCTCAAACACTTCAAACAACAAATCTGATCGAATCCACGCCTCAAACTTCATCGCTGGATTAGTTCTGTTTGTCTTGATGGTTGCGCGATGCTTATCAATGGTAAGGGAAGCAATTGATCTATCAATGCGATTGCGAATTAGCTGCAATCCAACCATGCTGTCACGACCAGTAGCCAGGATTTGTTTGATGGAAGACATGAACAGGAGCTGTTTGGATGATATCTCCATTCTTAGCATATTTCATAAGCTGATCAAAAGTCTGTTCGGTGTGCTGTGCAATCATTCCAACATAATCTAAGAATGCTTGCTGCCAAACATATACAAAACGTTCAATCATTCATCAATTTTATAAGTATAAAATTGCAATTCTTTCAAACGAAAATAAAGAATTACAAGACGGAAGCAAAGAAACATACAAATCATACCATATCTGGCAAGGAAAGTAAAATGATGAGCTTGACAAGAGAACCCTTCTCCTCGATCCAACACTTGATATAACTATGTGAGCTAATATAGTAAAAATAACAAATAAAGGAATAAATAATAGATTTTTTTTATTAATCCATAAACTGAAAACGCTCATAAAGTTTGTTCACTAAATTTTCAGATTAACCATAATTGAAATCAAAATGAACTTACAGTACTAAATCGACAGCAATAACGAGAGGCAGACGTAAATTAATGCGGACATCAGTGCGAACTCCATGTCCGGGAAAACACTCAACCACATCAACGTTAAAGTTTAAAAGCGTATGGTGGAATAGCCAAATTACATTAGTGAACATAATGTCACTGTTTAGATCAAGTTTGATAGGTAATTAGTCTTCCACCAACGCACAAAGGCAATTACTAGCGCGAGAATATGCCAATTTTCCCATAAATGAAGGCCTTAAGCGCCCATTTTCCATTAAAAACTGCTGACGACCATTCTCTCGGATATATTTTACGAACTTCTTCCTGTTACCCTTTTCTATTATGCGACAGATTTCAGTGTCAGTGGCATACAATTTCGAGAACTGTATAAAAATTAAATGAAACTAGTTAATATCCAATCACCTAAATGTATAATAATAATAATAATAATAATAATAAGAATAATCATTATCATTCTCATAATAAAACCATACCAAATCCTCCAACAACTCATCCCTCCAAGTATATCTTTTCTCTGCCTCGATTGTTTTCTTTGTCTGGATATCCATATCCACAACTACAAGAGACCAAGAAATTGAGAAAATTCCTTTCAAAAAAGAAATTGAGAAAAGTGATCAAGTATATATGAAAACTAAAATCAATCAGCGTCGTTAGAGAATTAGGGTTTTTTTTTTTTTTAAAGGCAAAAATTTCCCTAATTTTTATAATCCTATAAATAAGATAAAATAGTTAAAAATCTAATAGTAACATTAAAAGAATTTTTTATTGCATTTTGTTAAAAGAGGACTAGCATGCATTGTTTTATGAAATATTTTTTTATTTTTAATATGTTTTCTTCATTTGTAATTTTTTTATTGAATAGGGTGTTGAAATTGTTGATTCTATTTCAATTCCTACTAATTCTTGTGGTCTTGGTGAAGAGAATGTGAACGACGTTAACGTTGTATATATTGTTATTAGCGTTTTGTAATTTATTTTTTTGTTACTTTTTGGTTTCTAATTTAATTTTGTATTCACATGATACTAAAGCTGATTTTGTCAACCCTTCTCTATAGAAAAGAGAGTATACACATGTCTATATCTTAAAGTTTCCTTTTGTTATTGTATAGGAAATTGAAAATAAATAAAAAAAATATACGAAAAAAATACTATAACTTAAAACTAAATATTTTCTTTGAAGTTAAGCGAGTTGTAATTATTGTAATATAAATTTTTTAAAGAAATGAATTGTTTTAAGGTTTTTTGGTGTTGTTGAGTTATAAGAGGATGTTGTCATTTTATGATGAATTTATAATTTAGCATCATTTTGGTTTTTTTCTGGTTTCAGATACTTTTTTGTTGTAATTTTTTTATTGAATAGGGTGTTGAAATTGTTGATTCTATTTTAGTTCCTACTCATTATTGTGGTATTAGTGGACAGAATATGAAGGGTATTGATGTTGTATATATCGTTATTAGTGTTTTACAATTTATTTTTTTGTTACTTTTTGGTTTCTTTTTCATTTCTAATTTAATTTTATATTCGCATGTTTTTGTCAGTACTCATCCATAGAAAATGGAATACATATCTGTTTATATCTTAAAGCCTCTTTATTTATTGTATAGGAAACTGAATATAAATCAAAAGTATACGAAAAAAATACTATAACTTAAAACTAAATATTTTCTCTGAAATTAAGCAAGTTGTGATTATTATAATAGAAAATTTTTAAAGAAATGAATATGTTTTTAAGTTTTTTTAGGTGTTGTTGAGTAATAAGAGAATGTTGTCATTTTATGTTGCATTTATAGATTTTTAGTATCGTTTTGGTTTTTTTGGGTTTCAATACTTTTTTGTTTTAATTTGTTATCATTTTTTATTTACTTTTTTGTTTTATTAATGGCAAATGTAGTTGCATCACAACATTTTTTTTATATATTTATTTGTTGTATTTATGAAATTTTTATTTTATATCCAACTATTTCATAATTGAAGGAAAGTTATTATTTTTATTTTTTTAAAATATTTTTGGTTTATTTTTGGTTTCTAATTATTTTTTGTATCCTTGTGGTTTATTTTAGGTTTTCGATTCATTTTTTTATATTCTTTTGATTTATTTTTAGTTTTCAATACAATAATTTTGTATATATTTGTAGCATATCTAATTTAAAATTTATACCTAGCATCCCTTACAATTAAAATTTTGTGCATTTTACATGCACATGAAGCAAATCATGATGTGATATCAATTATCAATTAAATTAGTGCTTTATTTTATTATATAGTGCTGCAACTTTTTCTTATTGTTGTGACTTTGTACGCTCACTCTCATTATTTAATAGGGAAATTTCTGTCTTTAAAAAAAAAAAAAAAAAATTGGAGGTTGGAATAAAATTCAGAAAATCATTATCTCATTTTTTTCAGTTAAAAAAAAAAAAGAAAAAGAAATCATTAAAGGTCAATCCACCCACAGGATGCAAAAAGATGCAGACCCACACATCGATGAAGCTCCTTGCTTCCTTGTATTTCCAAATAAAGATTGATCCACAGAAAAGAATGGCACATGCATCAACTTTGCACCACAGAAGATTATCAGCTTCTGTGACTGAAATGAAACCATTTCAAAACATAATATATAACAGACCAAATTTTATTTATATTTGAGAACAATATGACATAATCCATACATCTGTGAAGGTTAAATCCCAGCTTGGCCATTCAAGTAATAGCACAGAACTACAGAACTAAACAGAAAATGAATCTCTGCCATCACCAATGTGGCGCTGCCTCCCTTTGATTGTGTAAAAAAAAAAAAAAAAATAGTACAAATGGATAATGCTCTGATGAATGACGCTGTATAAGGCAGATTTGATACTATAACATGTAATAGTCAATCTGATGCAACAAACTGGCAGATATGATAAGGACCCAAGGTTAAAAAATGATTCCTACTTCGACTTGATTTGAGGCTTTTGTATGTTCTCTTCAACGTAAATTAGACGCCTTTTGTTTGAACTGTATCCATGGTACTGGACAATGATACCATAATGGCACTGTCCCAGGGCTCAGGCACATCACATCGAAGGTCTCAATGAATTTCAGGTCAGCAGCCCTTGATTTCGCACCAGCAAAGTGCTGGTACTCCTCAAACACAGAAGAAAAGCACCAGTTTTGCAATTTCCTGAAGCAACCAACAAGGGTACCTGTTAGATGCTGCAAGAAAGGAGATAGAATGAAATAGAAGAAGGTCAGAACAACCTTGAGTAAAGGAAGGCCAATAGGTGCTTGTCATGAAATCCATAAGAGCTATATGCTATTAATTTTATGAAAAGTCTGATAAAAGGCCATCAACCTACTTCTTGACCACCATTCAGAATTGGTTATCACGACATGGTTAATCAACTAAATTTCCTCTAGGTTTATCATCCAAGTTGAAGATTAATAGAGAATCATATTCATGATTATACAAAGTGTGTATGAAGATTAACAAAAGCTGATAAGTTTTTGGACATTCATGTTGAAAACATACAATTTATTTGAAAACTAAACCAGTTTATTGATCAAGAACCAAAAAAGCATAGAAAACTCAAAACAAAAGACGAGTTAAAAAATCCTCAAAACAATTTCCTTCTGAGAAACACTTCTACCATAAATATAAAAGATAGCATGGATCTACTCAACTACTATAATTCCCATGCAAATAATAGCTTAATTAAATCCAACAACCAGCACTTACTGTTCAAAAGAAATGGTTTATACAGTTGCAATAACAAAAACGCACGCCAAAAATGCAAACCCCCCCCCCAAAAGAAAAAGAGCTTTACTACCATAAATCACAATAAAAACAAAAACCCATTATCTCATATATTCCTATCTACCCAAAAACAAAAACAAAAACCCGTAACTATTCAACATTTGAACTTATGCTCTGAATTAGGATAAAGCTTGAATCTTCAACAAAACAAAGGCTAAAAAATGACACAAGAAAGCAATTAATCAGAACAAAAGCACAAAGAAATGCACCTGGAAATGATAACCCACGAGAGAATGAACATGGGCATTTGATGAATGAGAATGAGGGGAAGAGAGAACTATTTTTTTTTTTTTTTTTTGCACTGTGAGCATTAAAGAAGAAGAGGGCAGTGCGCGTAAATATTTTCAACGTTTTGGGACACGTGCGTAGCTTAGAAAAAGAAGAGTTATTTTAGTAGTTTTGGTAAGTTTTTCGGGTATTCATGTAAAAACACCTTAACTTTTTGGCCAATTATCTCACTAAATTGTCAAATTTGGCTAATTAGCCGAAATTTATTTTTTAGAAATATCCAATTCCGTTCAAAACAATATTTTTTAACTAATTCATCCCAAAAATTTGTACATTGATTAATTAGATCCAACAAAAATTAAATTTAAAATTTTTATTTTTTCAAGAATTAATTATCCATTTGAACAATAAATTTAAAATATATAAAAATATAATTTTTATATTTTTATATAAATTTCAATTAAAATGATAAATTATTTTTCAACTTAAAATAAAAAATTAAGTTCTAGATATTATTTTTTAGATGCTTAATTACAATCAAAAAGTGATATATATATATATATATATATATATATATATATATATATATATATATATATATATATATATATATATATATATTAAGACATATAAAAAGTAAAATATTAAGTGCATAAAAAATTCTAGCTACAGGTAAATTAGGAAAATATTATTTTAAAAGTTTTAATTTTTAAATTTAGTTAAATTTAAATTATATATCCATATTAAAGGCGTACAAAAGACCACAAATCCCTATGCTAAGCCAATATCTCGAAAGTGCTTGAAGTGTAATCAACCCGATCATTGGTCTTTAAATTATATATTCATATTAAACGGGTGTGAAAGACCACAAATCCCTATGCTAAGTCAATATCTCAAAAGTGCTTTAAGTGTAATCAACCCAGTCACTAGTTGAGTGACTTTTCTCTTAAAAAAAGCACCAATCCACATGATTGACAATGAAGAAGGGGAACAAGATGGAGTATATTGCAACCCAGATGGTGACGATGATGAGTACGAGGAAGATGATGAAGGTAAACTTATATGGTAAGAAAACTAATGTTGGCACCAAAGCATAAGGATAGTACCTAACAACATTAGATGTTTTGAACTAGATATATTATTAATAACCGCCAATTTGATTTGATTATCAATAGTGGCAATTGTGAAAACATAATTAGAAGAGATGCTATGGAGAGATTACAACTACCTATAGAGAAGCATCCTAATTCATACTCAATGGATTAAATTAAAGCTGCTAAGAAGATTCAAGTGATGGAGCGATACAAGGTGCCTTTCTTTATTGGGAAGTACAAGGATGAGGTGTATTACAACATTATAGACATAAATGCTTGTCACTTATTATTTAGAATACCTTGGCAATATGACATTAATGCACAATATATAAGGAGAGAGAATGTATATAGGACAAAAATGAAGGAACAAACTTCACATAATTGCCTATAATGGGAAGTTCTCATCCCAAGACTTTAAAAGTGGAGGGGCAAACTTCATTGACCCTCACCCATTCAGAACATGAGATAGAAGTTTCATGCAAGGAGACCAAAGAAGTTCATGCCTTGATTGTAAAATAAGTCTCAACTGCTAATAAGGAATAGAAAGCAGTAACACATCCAAATGTAGCCAAACCATTATTGGAGGAGTTTAACAAGATTATTCTAGAAGAATTACTAAATGGCTTACCTCTAATAAACGATATCTAGCACTAAATTGACTTGATTTATGAAGCTAGTTTACCAAAATTTCCTTATTATAGGATGACTCCCTAAAAGAGTGAAATCTTGAAAGAGAAGGTAGAAGAATTATTATAAAAGGGGCATATCTAAGATAACATAAGTTCGTGTGTCATTCTAGCCTTGTTAATGCCAAAGAAACTTGAAAGTTAGTGGATGTGTGTGGACAATAGAGTTATCAATAAAATCACAGTTAATGGTAAAATATAATACCCTAGTCTTTAAGACTAAGAGTAAGTAGGGTGTTGAACACTTGGGAACTTGGAGTAAATTTTGTATTAACCGAGTACATACTTAGATGGATAGGCAAAATGATATTAAAATGATATTAATTGATTCTATCTAACTCTAACTTACTAATTCCAAATTACACAAATTAAATAAACTATACCAAAGATAACTTTAAGCAATGCATGTTAGAATTACAATTTAGAATTAATTCAAAACATATAAAGTTAATAATATATAAGAATTCATGTATTGATTGGAGAATAAGCCAATAGTCCTTAAAAGCAACTCTCGTTATCAATTAAAGGTATTTTCATCTAAAGTCTATAAGCACTGTTGTGACGTTGTAGGGATAAGCCAAAACCATTAAGTTCCCAATTCTTTAACCCCTTAAAGTGATTTATTGTCTCCAAGTACTTTCCTAACCTTCAAGTAACTTCAATTGCATTTCCACCAATTTGTCTTAATTCTCATTGTGAATAAATGATTAACAAGTTATATATGGTGATCAAATATACAAAACACAATTCAAAACTCAATTAAAATTAAATCAATCATGAATTATAAAAGATAAAAATGTAGTTTATAAATGAATTCATCATTGTAGTTCTACATACAAGACTTAGCCAGAATACATAGTGCTCAATATTAAAGAATAATAAAGAAGCATTATAAACATCAAGTAATTAGAATAAAACAAGAGAGAAAGAATGATATTAATAAAACCCCTTAATGCTCTCCAAGAAGTTACTTGATTGTGGTAAACCCTTTTTTATGCCTTCCTTCAATTCCTTGGATATATCCTTGAAGACTAAATACTTCAACTCTTTTAGAATAAAACAATAGAGAAAGGATGATATTGATAAAACCCTTTAATGCTCTCCAAGAAGTTACTTGATTGTGGTAAACCCTTTTTTATGCCTTCCTTCAATTCCTTGGATATATCCTTAAACACTAAACACTTTAACTCTTTTAATAATAAAACTAATAATGCTATTTAATTCTAAATACAAGACTAGTGTTTTTTTCATCCTAAAACATAAACAATTTCATGTATTTATAGGCTTATTGGCATCTCAATTTGTGCCTCTTTGAATGGATGTAAAAGTGAAAAAGTGTAACGAAGAGGTGTATTGGTGCCCAGTCATCACCACTGTACTAACTCAGTACAGGATGTCTCTATCACAACTCAGCACAATGTGACGAGTTGGTACGGGTTGCTTCTTCTTTACATAGTTGGTAATGAGTTGACATAGGTTGCTTTAACTTAGCACCAAACCTTGCTATCACGACCTGGCACGGTGTGGCAAGTCAGCACCCTTCTTTAAAGCCTCATTTCAATATTGCATGCATCATTCTTCATTGTACTCCTTCCAAGTTCACTTCTATGAATGAATTAGACCTAGAAACACCTACAAAACACATAAAATCAATATAAGGACAATGCAAAAAAATAATAATAATAATAATATTGCTCAACTAAGTAAACATAAGCAATTATAACGAAACTAATGAAAATTAAACTATAATTAGCCTAAAGAACTATGCTCATTTCATTATAACCAACTCCCCCACACTTAACCCTTGCTTGCCCTCAAGCAAGACATAAGACATAAGTGAGAAAAGAATAAAAATCTTTTATCTTCTCCAAAGTAGATATAGTAATCTTAACAAGTCATCTCAATCATAAAAGAAAATTAAGAAAAAGAGAGTTAGTAATTAAACTTCTAATGCTGAGCAATGATAGATAAGACAAATTTCATAGCATAATCAATAAGTTTAACAATTTATCTCAAACTATTAAGAACAAAATTAGAGAATGTAAAGTTAAGGTACTAATCAAGCTTTTAGCTATAGTGCTCATTCGTCAAACTTAGGACTTTTTAAGAACTAAAGGAGCCATGGGACAACGATTATGCACACGCATTGACTAATAATTCTCATGGAATTTTTTAGACACATATAATATATTTATACATAATATGAACTAGTTGCATTTCTTTCCGAATGAATGTAATTAAGGAGCATACTCACTTACACACAACTTACTCAAAATGCAACAACTTGTGACGTCATACTTTTCTTTTCGAATAAGTGTAATTAAGGAGCATACTTACTTACACACAACTTACTTAAAATGCATGACATTAACAAGCATTATTATTCCTTTTGGTGACCTCATCCGTTATTGAAAAGTTAGTAACATGTATTATGGCTATAGTTTCCCTAAGGTTACTTCAACCCTTAAAAACCTAAGATTAAAACCTAACCATTCTAGCCTTAAGCATAATTAGAAAGTTGACTAGACATTCTCTAGACTTTGAAAATAAAATAAATGATAAAAAAAACTTAAAGCCTATACTAGATGAAACTTTAAAATTCCATCAATTAATCATAGAGAGATAATTACTAACATAATAATAAAAAAGAAAATTCAATCAAAATCAAAATGAATTTGAAGAGAAAACTAATTAAAAATATATAGAAGATAAAAGTAAGCAAAATTAAGCATAGATGATAATAACTAATAAAACAGAACACATAATAAAATAAAAACTACTATTAATATTCCCCTCTCCCACACTAAAAATGCACATTGTCCCCAATGTGTCACCATAAAAGTAAGGAAAGGAAAGTAACACTCCCCTAATCATCTGAAGGGGTGGACAGAGGAGACTCAATTTTGTATCCAGAATAGGTAAAGAATTGATTCAACTTATACTCCATTTTCCTTTGCCTATGATCAAGTTATTGGTTCCTAGTCTCCATTTCATTCAATTGGCACTGCATGGCAATTTGAGTGTCCAGGATTTGATTCTAAATGTGAGAGTGTCCACTTGAAGAACAACCGGCATCACCCTGCATAGGATAAGTGAGTAATGGCACATCGCTAAGTGGTGTATAAGCAAGAAATTGCTCTAGTTCCACATCCTCTTCCTCTTCTTGAGATTCCTCAACTTGTGGCGGATGTTCTAACCCTCTCTAGTAAGATCAAGACCTCACTAGAATCAAGCAAAATCCATCATCGACAACTTCACCTCTCATAAAGGCTTAATTAGTGAAGTAAGAACACTCAATAACATGATTGAAATCATTAAGGTTAACATCCAAAACTTTAGCAATAATGGTAATAACATGACCATAGGTAAGTGGGGCATCTTTATGTACAGCACAAGTCAATAATTGGTTAAAAATCTAATAAGTCCAGCATATTTGCTTTTTATTATGAATGCACTATATAAAAAATAATACTTATGTAGAGACAAGATTAAATTTAGATTTGTGAAAGACCACACATGCAAGGAATTTGTGTAATAGCCAATATTTCAAATCCTTAATAAACATAGCTTTTCCTTTTTTAGGTTGAAATGGTGTTTGCAAGCTAGTCCAGAATTCATTCAATTAAAAGAACTCAGGGGGATCACACAAACCATCCTTTTAAAACCAAATACACGTTGCATGAATGAATAGGTAAGTTGATGTTTATTACCTAGCATGCAAAATTCCAAAATTTAGGAATTGGTTTAGTTCACATCTAAAGTAAAAAGCATCTTTATGCATTAATACAAACTTCTTAAGCCCATAAGTTGTCAACATTTGATTAAAAGATTCACTCATACCCACATTATTAAGGAGAGAATTAGGAATATACTTACAATCTATAATTTCTCAAAACTTAATGGTTGTGAACGTAGCACCTTCCTCATGTGAAATGATTGGAAACTTGGCCTTGTAAGTAAATGAAAGATTCTCTTCCTCTCGATGCTCTTCTACAATATGTGGCCTTTTAGAAGAGGAACCCCTTATTTTACCCATTTACAAGAGCTTGCTATATGTAATTAACAAAAATGAAAGGAGTAAAGAATGAAGAAGATGGTGATGATAATGGGTATTAGAGAAGAATAAGAAAGTAAAGATGGAGAGGAAATGAAAATAAAATAGGAGAAGAAAATGATGGAATTCTGTTGGGGTAGGAAGATGGGAATATAGGAAGGCAAAAGTTAAAATATTAAAAGAATGGTGAGAAGATAAAGAAAAAGGAAGGGATATGTGGAAGAATAAATGTATAGGAAATTGGAAAAGGTATGGGAGGAGTGTAGTCAAATGAGATATATCTATAGGTAGTATAATAAGGTGTAAGTTGATAGTGAAAGGTTATAGCTAAGAAACAAATATTGTAGTTTTTTTTTATTAAAAAGGGACATGACTTTTCACTATTTATATTGTAGGTTTTTTTTTATTTTTTTTAGCTTATAAAGCTATAGCTAAGAGACAAATAGAATGAAAAGGTGTGTGATATACAAATAAAAATATGTTATGATTAAATATATGTGTATGTATAAGTATATATATATATAGTTATTAATGAAATTGTAAAACACAAAATAAGGCACGAGTCGTTACCAATATGCCAACTCAGCACAATAGCCCTCTGTAACAAGCCGTCATATAAGGATGACTTGGCACGAAGTGTTGCTCTCATAAGTCATCACCTTGGTGCCGACTCAGCCTAGAGGGAACGATAAGTGACGCCATGTATCTATAATGAGTCATCACATTCGTGCCGACTCAACACATAACTTTATTAATATTATAAATATATACTTGATAATAAACTCTAAAATATATAAAAGAAATTAAATAAAAACAAAATAAACTTAAAGAAAAATAGTATGTATGTGTGCTTTACAATTAGTTTATAAATATAAAATATGAATAGAAAAAAATATTAACTAAAATTTAAATAAATTTAATAAAAGAACTATAAGTAAAACTACTAATATTAAAATGTGGTTCAAATGAATCTAAATGGCATAAAACATAAAAAAGAAAAAGAAAAAGAAAAAGATACCAAGATAAAGAGGAGGGATAAATATTACCTTGTGATATTTAAAGGTCTATAGCTTGACCTTACCTAGCTATGTTAGGGCGTAGAGAGAGAGATTGACCAGCCTTGATCAATTTGTTCATTAATTAAATATGTCTTGAGATGATGGCCATTAACTTTGAAGATTTCCCCCTTATCATTAGATGTTTCTATTGAACCATAAGGATGAACTTTAACAACCTTAAAAGGACCAAACCAGCTTGACTTCAACTTTCCCTGACATAATTTCAATCTTGAATTATAAAGTAGAATAAGCTCACCTTTATAAAGTTGCTTCTTAGGTAAATGCTTATCATGCCATAACTTGGTGCAATCTTTATACAATTTCATATTCTCATAAGCATTCATTCTTAACTCATCCAATTCATTAAGTTGAAGTAGTCTCTTCCTATCGGCCTTTCTGAAATCAAAATTCAAAGCCCTTTTTGCCTAATATACTTTATGTTATAGTTCAATGGGTAGATGATAAGACTTCCCGTATATCAATTGGTAAGGAGTAAGGCCAATTGTGGTTTAAAAGGTTGTCCTATATGCCCACAATACATCATCTAATTTCAATACCCAATCTTTTCTTAAAGAAAATACAATTTTCTCAAGAATCCACTTTATCTCTCTATTACTAACCTCAACCTACCCACTTGTTTATGGGTGATATAGGGTGGCAATCTTGTGTGTTACCCTATACTTTTTCAAAAGGGCCACTATTACATTATTGTAAAGTGTGAACCTTCATCACTAATCAATGCTCTAGGGGTGCCAAACCTTGGAAAAGTTATTTTCTTAAGCATTTTCTTGACAAGCTTTGCATAATTAGTAATGGTTGATATTGCTTCTACCCATTTTGAAACATAATCAACCATAACTAAGATATATTTATAGCCTAAAGAACTAGGAAATGGACCTATAAAATCTATAGCCCAAACATTAAAAAGTTTAACTTCAAGGATTCCATTTAAAGGCATCTCATATTTCCTAGTAATATTACCTATTCTTTAACACCTATCACATGTTAACACAAATTCTCTAACATCCTTAAATAAGGTAAGCCACCAAAAACTAGATTGTAGTACCTTAGATGTCATCTTTAATGCTCCAAAGTGTCCACTAACATCCAAAGAATGACAATGTCTCAAAAGATCTTGAAATTCATCTTAAGGAATGCATCTCCTTATTAAACCATCTACACACTCTTGTAAAGTAACGGCTCCTCCTAATAATAGAACTTACTATCATGTAAAAATTTCTTCCTTTGTCGATAATCCATTCCATAAGGAAGAATACCACTATCAAGATAATTGGCAATATCCGCAAACTAAGGAAGTTCCTTTAATGCCAAACTAAGTAAATGTTCACCATGAAATGTCTCATTAATTAGTACACCATCATTATATTTCTTTAACCCTTCTTGATCTAGCCTTAATAAATGATCTGCAATAAGGTTTTCACTTCCTTTTTAGTCTTTCACTTCCCAATCAAACTCTTGAAGTATTAAAATCCACCTTAGGAGCCTTGGTTTTGAATCCTTCTTACTTAGAAGATACTTAAGAGCAGCATGGTCTGAATACACAATAACCTTTTATTGCACAAGAAAACTTCTTATATCTTTTACACTCTTAGGGTGTGGTATATTAGTAATGACTTATATCTTTTCTTTATCAACTTCAATGCCTGTTCTTCATATTGAGTGTCCAAGAATAATTCCTTCTTATGCCATGAAGTGACATTACTCCTAATTCAAAACCAAACCATAATCAATACACCTGTCAAGAACTTAAGATAGATTGTATAGACAAGGGGAAAAATCAGTACCATAAACACTAAAATCATCCATAAAGACTTTTACACAATCATTAAGTAAATCAATAAATATTGAAAACATGCATCTTTGAAAAGTTACAGGTGCATTGCATAATCCAAAAGGCATATGCCTAAAAGAAAATGTACCATATGGACATGTAAAAGTAGTCTTAGCTTGGTCCTCATGATGAATAGGAATTTGATAAAAACCACTAATTCTGTCTAAATAACAAAAATAAGAAAAATTAGTTAGTCTCTTAAGAACATAATCAATAAAAGGCAATAAAAAGTGATATGTTGTAGTTACTTTATTTAATTTTCTATATTCAATACACATATGCCATCCCATGATAGTTTTGGTAGGTTTTAAGTCATTAGACTTATTCTTAACAATAATTAAGCCTCTTTTCTTTGGAACAACTTGAACGGAGCTTACCCTTACTATTATTAGTGGAATATATGATTCCATTATCAAGCAACTTAGTTATCTCTTTCCTTGCCACCTCTGAGAGTTGTATTTAACTACCTTTGACCTTCAATGGAAGGCTTGGCATTATCCTTTAATAGGATTCCATGCATATACACATTAGGGCCAATACCTTTTAAATCATTTATTGAATAATCAATAGCACTCTTATGACTAAGAAATACATCACATAAAGTGTCAATATTATTACTAGACTATAAAAGAAAATTTAAAGTTGCATATCTTAGATTTGATGGTAAAGGCTTGAGCTCTAGCTTCACTTCTTCATTTGATGATAGAGCCTTTGAATCTTCATCCTTCCTTAAAGGTTCAAACCTTAAAAATCTATGAGGAGGAAGGTAAGGAGTTTTCTCTAAGAGTCTCACATCAACTACTTGCACCATGTATGGCTTAATAAGGTCTTGCCTCAAACATTCATATAACTTCTTCAATGCATTCATTAATAACATCAATAGAGTTAATTTTTCTTGCCACTTCCACTAATGTAGACTTCATCATTTTAAAGACATCAAATTCCATATGCCCATTGTCTACCTCCAATGTAATATTTCCTCTCTTCATATCAATAATTACTCCTACTATCATAAAAAATGGTCTCCCAAACAAAATTAGGATTTCAAGATCTTCCTCTATATCCAACACAATAAAATTAGCTGGTATCATAAACTTTCCCATTTTTATTAGCACATTTTCAAGAATGTCAAGTGGATATTTAATAAATTTGTCTGCCATGGAAAGACACATATTGGCAGGCTTAAGTTCTTCTAGATCAAGCCTTTTATAAATGGAATATGGCATAAGGGTAATATTAGTACCAATATCACACAAAGCCTTATCAAAATGAGTATCTCTAATTACATAAGGAATAGTAAAGCAACCAAGATCCTTCAACTTTGGTGGAGACTTGGAAGACATAGCCTTACATTCTTCAATAAAAGATACTAATCCATAATCTTTAAGCTTGTTCTTATGGCTAATGATATCCTTTAAAAATTTACCCCATACTGGCATATCTCTAATGGCATCCACGAATGGTATAGTAATGGTAATTTCTTTGAGATAATCAAGGAACTTGCCAAATTATCTATCTAAACTTTGCCTAGTAAATCTTTAAGGGAAAGGAAGTGTTTTGAAATCTACCTTAGGTTTATCTTCTTTAGGTGATAGGTATCTCCATTTTTACCCTTCCTTAAGCCCTCAACCTCATTTTTACTACTAATATCCACTTCTTCATTTCCCTTACTAGTTCCTATATCTACCACATCTTCCTTATCAACTGCTCTCTTATTTTTACTAACATCCTTTTCAACCTCCTTACCACTCCTCAAAGTAATTACATGGCAATTCTCCTTTAGTATAAACTCCAGTTGGCTAGGAAGCTTTCCTAAAGCTTTAGTATTAGAGGAAGAGGCTTGTTAGGCAATTTAGTTTTTAAAGATTCGGTTATAAGTAGTAAGTTGTTCAAGTTTTGAACTAAGTTGCTTGAATTGCTCCTCATTTTATTTATTGGTTGGAAAATTATTCCATAAAAGCTTCTAGGTTGGATTTAGGTTGGGTAGGATTAAAGGCTTATTGTTTCATGGGAAATCTATATGGGTTTTGGGGTTTCATATTTTAGGTTAAATAGAGATTTTAATTAAGAAGATAGATTTGACCATAAGAATCCGAGGTGGTTTCTCTATTAGGGGTTATAAGTATTGGAGTTGAATCCCATTCTTTGATTAAAAGCTCCTTGTAAATAGCTCACATCCTCATTAGTATTTACATTACATTAAGAATATGAATGAGATCCTCCACACGACTCACAAACAGCATTAGTACTTTCCATATAATTAATTTGTGATTTACTTACTAATTTAGTGAGAGCTTCTACCTTTGCAGTTAATAGGTTGATGGTGTCAAGCTTTAAAACTCCTAATAGGTTGATAGTGTCAAGCTTTAAAACTCCTCTTACTTTTACCATTATTAGTTCATCACCCATGTATCCTTGAGATGCAAGTTCTTCAAGTAACAGCTTCCTTAGCTGTTTTATCCATCCATTTTCCACCAGAAGCTGCATTAACAATGTTCATATTCTCATCTATCAAGCCATTATATAAGATTTGAGGAATCATCCAATCTAGTAAGCCATGATAAGGGCATTACCTTTGAAGTTCCTTAAACCTCTCCCAAGTCAAATGATTTTATCGCTTCCATTTTTCTTGAAAGTTGTGATCTTATTGCAAAACTTTACTATCTTTTATAGAGGAAAGTATTTATGAAGGAATACTTGCTTTAATTGATCCCATGTTATGATTGATTCACTTGGCAAATTAGCAAGCCAAAGTTATGCTTTATCCCTAATAGAAAATGGGAAAAGTTTGAGTCTTATTGCATCATCTATTACATTATTGATTTTGAAGGTTACATACACATTAAGGAAAGTTAATGTATGAGCATAAGGGTCCTCTCCTTGAAAGCCTCCAAACTAATTATTCTAAACCATTTGAATAATGCTCAACTTGATTTTAAAATTATTTTTAGCAATGGTTGGGGCCACTATCCCACCAAAACTTCCTGAAATGTTGGGCATAGCAAAATCACCTAAAGTTCTTCTTTTTGGTTTAACCATATTATTCAGTTCCTTGTAATTCACTCTTTGATATTTTTACTCCCTATGTAAGTCATATAAAGTCAATACAATTTGAGGATCAAAGTAGAGAGTATTATCACTAACACTTCTAATAAATGTCATAAAGAGTAAAATCAAAATCATATCAAATAATAAATTATAAAATAACCTATAACAAATCATGATTAAGTAAATAATAAATTATAAAAGAAAAAACAAATTGAAATATAAAATAACTTTTCTCTACCTTAAGTTAATTAAAATCACTAAAAAAATTCCTCGACAACGACCCCAAATTTGATACGGGTCAAATATAATAGCCTAGTCTCTAAAACTAAGTATATAATAAGTAAGGTGTCGAACACTGGAGAACTTGGAGTAAATTTTATATTAACCGAGTAGAAACTTAAATGGATAGGTAGAATAATATTAATTGATTCTATTTAACTCTAAGTTACTAATTCCTAATTACAAAAATTAAATAAACTATACCAAAGAAAACTTTAAGCAATGTATGTTAGAATTACAATTCAGAATTAATCTAGAACTTATAAAGTTAATAATATATCAAAAATCATGTATTGGGAGAATAAGCCAATAGTCCTTAAAAGTAACTCTCATCATCAATTAAGGATATTTTCATTGAGAATCTACAAGCACTCTCATAACATTATAAAGATAAGCAAAAAACCATTAAGTTCTTTGCCAATTCTTTAACCCCTCAAAGTGGATTTATTGTCTCCAAGTACTTTCATAACCTTCAAGTAATTTCAATTGCATTTCCACCAATTTTTCCCAATTCTCATTATAAAAAAATGATTAATAATTTATATATAGTGATCAAACATACATAACATAATTCAAAACTCAATTAAAATTAAATCAATCATGAATTATAAAAGATAAAAATGTAGTTCATAAATTAATTCAATATTATAGTTTTGCATATAAGACTTAGCTAAAATACATAGTGCTCAATATCAAGGAACAATGAAGAAGCATTATAAATATCAAGTAATTAGAATAAAATAAGAGAGAAAGGATGATATTGATAAAACCCCTTAATGCTCTCCAAGAAGTTACTTGATTGTGGTAAACCCTTTTTTATGCCTTCCTTCAATTCCTTAGATATATCCTTGAAGACTAAACACTTTAACTCTTTTAAAATAAAATAAGAGAAAAAGGATGATATTGATAAAACCCTTTAATGCTCTCTAAGAAGTTACCTGATTATGGTAAACCCTTTTTTATGCCTTCTTTTAATACCTTAGATATATCCTTGAACATTAAACACTTCAACTCTTTTAATAATAAAACTAATAATATTAACTATTATAAATACAATACTAGTGTTTTTTCATCCTAAGATAGAAACAATTTCATGTATTTATAGGCTTCTTGGCATCCTAATTTATGCCTTTTTGAATGGATGTAAAAGTGAAAAGGTGTAATAAAGAGGTGTATTGGTGTCGAGTTATCACCACTGTGCTTACTCGGCATAAGATGTCTTTGTCACAACTCAGCACGATATGATGAATCAACATGGGTTGCTTCTTCCTTGCATAGTTGGTGACGAGTTGGCATGGGTTGCTTTGAGTCAGCACCAAACCTTGCTATAGTGACTTGACATGTTTGACGAGTCAACACCCTTCTTTAAAGCCTCATTTCAATATTACATGCATTATTGTTCATTGTACTCCTTCTAAGTTCACTTCCATGCATAAATTAAATCTACAAACACCTACAAAACACATAAAATCAATATAAGGATAATGCAAACAAAAGAAACAAAAATAATAGTGCAAAAGTAAGTAAACACAAGCAATCATAACAAAACTAATGAAAATTAACCTAAAGAACTATGGTCATTTACATTATAATAACAATTAGGAATAAATTTCTAATTCCCAGGCTAGATGATATGTTAGATCATTTAAGCAAAGCAACTGTCTTTTCCAAGATCAATTTGGGAAGTAGGTACTATTAGATTTGAATCAAACCAAGAGATGAATGGAAGACAGCTTTTAAAATCAAAGAAGGGTTGTACAAGTGGTTGGCAATGCCTTTTGGATTAACTAATGCTCTAAGCACTTTTATGCAACTGATGAATAAAGTATTAAAGCATTTCATTGGAAAATTTATTATGGTTCATTTAATGATAGTTTGATTTATAGTTGGTCAGAAGAGGCGCATCTTTTGCATATGTGTGAAGTACTAATAACTCTACAAGAGATCAAATTATATATAAGTCTAAAGTAATGCAGTTTTATGACCAATAAACTATTATTCTTATAATTTATTGTTAGTTCAAAGGGCATTCAAGAGGATAAGGAGAAAGTTAAAGCTATTAGAGAATAGCATACTATAAAAATTGTGATAAAAGTTTAAAGCTTTCATGGATTGGTTACTTTTTATCGGTGCTTCATAAAAAAATTTAGCAGTATAACATCTTCAATAATAAAATGGTTGAAGAAAGGGACGTTCCAATAGGGAGAAGAAGCTGAAGCTGCCTTTGTAATCTTAAAAGAGAAGTTAGGCACTACCCCAATATTGGTGCTACCTAATTTTGATAAATTACTTAAAGTAGATTGTGATGCAAGTGATATGGAGATATAAGCTATTCTTTCTTAAGAGAAGAGACCAATGGCATTCTTTTGTGAGAAGTTAAGTGATGCCAGATGCAAGTGGACCACTTATAATAAAGAGTTCTACTTTAAAATACGTGATAAATAGACATAGGAGCATTATCTGATTAGCAAGAATTTTTCTATATTCAAACCATGATGCTTTGAAGTATCTAAATAGTTAGAAGTAGATCAGTAAAGACATGCATGCTAAGAGGTCATAATTCCTATATAAGTTTTCTTTTAAGCTAAAACAAAACTCAAGGGTGCATATCAAAGTAGTAGATACATTGAATAAATATGCAAATATGCTTATCATGTTAAGCTATGAGATTATGGGTTTTAAGCATTTAAAAAAAGAATATGGAACTAATGAGGATTTTTATTAGATATAACAAAAGTGTATTACGAATCAACATTGTGAAAATTTTCATGTTCATGATGGCAACTGATGCGAGGCAACCAACTTTGCATTCCTAAATCATCTTTAAGGGAGAAGGTTATTTGTAACTTGTATGGAGTTAGCTAGAAAATTTGATAGAGATAAGACTCTTACTGCTGTTGGAGAGAGGTACTACTGGCCTTATTTGAGAAGGAATGTGATGATATTTATGCAACATTATTTTCTATGCTAGACAACAAAAGGATAATCATAAAATTAAAGTTTATACATGCCTTTACATGTTCTTAAAAATAGTTGGAAAGATTTATCTATATATTTTGTGCTTGACTTACCTCACACATAGTAAGGAGCAAACTATTTTTTTATTGTTATTGACAGGTTTTCTAAAATGGTGCATTTTATACCATGCAAACAGACTTCTGATACTAATGGTATTGCCAAACTATTATTCAAAAAGGTTGTCTTTCTACATGGTATGCTTAAGACCATAACTTCATATCGAGATAGTAAGTTCCTTGGTCATTTTTTAAGAACTGTGTAGAAGATGTTTAACACTTTCATGAACTATAATAATAAAACCTATCCTTAGACATATGGTAACTAAACCTTGGGCAATTTGATATGAAGCCTATGTGGATATAAACCAAAGTAGTGGGATTTGGTATTAGCATAGGCAGAATTTACTTACAATAATTTTGTCCATAGAACTATAGAAAAATCATAATTTTCTGTTATCTATACAAAAGCATCTCAATATGCCCTTGATTTCATCAAGTTATGAAATGTGTTAGGTTTAAGTGCGGTAGTAAAAATTTGGTAGAGCAATAGAAGACAGTACAAGTAGAGTTTAGACAAAAGATTAAGCAAACTAATACCAAGTACAAGAAAGCAACTGACAAACATCATAGAGTTCAAGTGTTTAATATAGATGACATTCTTTTTCTATAAAAGGAATGATTTTCAATTAGCAGTTACAACTTAAGAAATATGGTCCTTATAAAATTTTGAAGAAGATCAATGATAATGCATATGTTATTGATTTGTTATATAGTATTGGAATTTCCAAGATGTTTACTATGGCAAATATATACCCCTCCTACTTATCTGATTAGCCATTGTATCTAGAAATTCCAAACCACTTAATGTTAAGTTTTTCTCAAGTGGTAAGAATTGACGTAGATCATCTAGCAGACTCATATACATATTGGATTGAGAAACAAAAGCCCAAGCTTGCATCTCGTAAGGCTTAAATTAATTATTCAATGCTTAGACTTATTTATTTTGTTTTCTAGTTTCATTGGAATTTTATTTTATTTCTATAATTTTCTTACCTTAGTTAGGATTAGACTTTCATATCTTGCTATAATTTTATTTTATTTCTTACTTAACTAAGGTTGGTAGGTTATACCTCCCTATAAATAGGTGACTTATTTACTCATAATTTATTCATCAAGTAACACAATAACTTTTCTCTTAAATTTGTATTTTAAGTTTTTATAATTGAAACTTGTCTATTTTTCTTTAAGACTTAGTTATGTAGTAGTCTTTTTTGTCTTTAATGCTCACATGCTATGTTAAAATAATAATCTTATTATAATGATGAAACTGATGAATTTGTCTTTGATCACAAATTTGGTAGCATTCTTGCCCAAAAGAAATTAAAGAAAGCTCATTGGATAAGATGAAACAAATTCCCTAAGATCTCCCATGCCAAAGAAAGTCTAGGGCCTTATTACTGTAAGAAGAAGTGTGTTAATGTGTTGATAAATTGCCATAATTATGGAGTCTGTTGGAAGAAATACAAATATAATCAAATTTGTTGTAGTGGGAATGACCCATCTTTCAATAGGAGGCACTATATATGTGTTTTGTACATGTCCGCATGTGCATGTGTGCGTGTCCGTGCGTGCACACACGTGAGTGTGTATATGTGTGTGTGTGTGTGTGTGTGTGTGTGTATAGCAAGCACGCACATACATTTAATTATTCTCAAAGGTATACAAATGTTGCTCTTGTGTGCTATCAAAAGTTGAACTGAATTAGTTAGAATTTAATGAATTTTGAATATCATTAATTTAGAAAAAAAATACATGATATATATACACACACACACACACAAAGATAAAAAGATTTTGAAAAATGAAATTCTATGCTTATTAAGTTTATGTACATTTGACTATTGCAAGCATCAAATGATATTGATAGGTAATTTTGATGTCAACTCTCTTTCTTCACTTACTAAAAAACCATTAGTTTTCTTATCAATATATACTTCATTTAGACTTGAATCATTATTCTCCATCTATTTTCTTCCTCTGAAGCTTTTACTAGATTAAAATGCATATGAGGGTATCAAACTTTTGATTTGTTTTAATTCAGTTATCAAACTTCAATTTGTATCTTTTTAGATACCAAACTTCTATTTTGTTTCATAATAATCACTATAATTTTTTTAGTACCTGAACAATTCAAAATTACTATTTTAATCTAGAATTAAAGATTTTTTTACAAACAAATCCATATTTTCTATACATTTATAGGAAATAAAGATAAATTTAAAAATCATTTTGATTCAACCTACTAAGAGCAAACTTATTTTGAATGGTATCAAAATCTAGAAGAAGTAAACTTTCAAACTTTTCATAATTTCTAGACTAAATTGAAAAGATAAAAAGATTAAGGGATTAAAATTATTTTTAAGTGAAATTTAAAGGACTAAAAATTTTTTATAGTAAAATTTTTAAAAGAAAATCAAAGTTAGGTGACTCTAAAAAAACAAATTGAAATTTAATAAACAAATTGCAATAAGTGTAAAATTAGGTGACTACCTTTGCATTTAACTCGCTTTTATTAATAATTACATTTTTAAAAAATTCTTACCTATACCAGGTGGAATGCACCCAATTGTTAGATGTGAATAATAAAGATATGTGTTTTGTTTTTATTGGTCAAGTATTTTGCACTTGATTTATATCTCATACATCCAATTATATCATCTAATACACCCAATGTAGATAAAAATCTCTCATTTCGTCCCTATTCATGTAGTTTTTCCTTGCATATGCTCAAGTACACCAAAAACAAAAGTTACTAAATATTTTCTTGATTCTTGTTCTTGTGATGGCTCTGGTCCTTTCTATTGCTTAATTATTACTTGCACAAGAATAAGAACAAAAAGGTGATATCAATTATGATTTAACAGAACCAACTAATATTGATGAAGTAGATGAATAATTAATTGTAAATACAATTTCTTATGTGGCTTAATTGAAAAAAGATATAAATTATAGGACTAAAAATGTTATTATTTAATGCTACAAAAATTAGCAATACCATCCTCCTTCATAACAACATTAATTTATGTTTGAAAACACTGTTACAACTTATTTATGTGGTTAGTGAGATCCACAATCAACTTATATATTGGCCGAAAAAGGTGCAAATACCCCCTTTAGATCTCATTGTGTGTTTAGGTTTGACATAGTTTTATTTTTATTTTGACTTTTGTTTTTCCAAATATTTGAAATGAAAAAAATAGAAGCATGCATATATTTAATTCTTAATTTTTTTAATATTTCAAAATACATTTTCTTTACCATAAAATTACTCAAATTTCAACATATTTTATGAGTTTGAAACATAACAAGAAAAAAAAATTTTGTTTATCCAAAATGAAAAGGGGAAAATGATTCTATTTTGGAATAAAACTTAAACATGTATAATATAATCTTTTTAAATTAAATAAATATTAAAAATAATTTATTTATTTATTTCATTAATAATGTATACGTATCATATACATTGATTAAAAATAAATAAATAGATTAATTAAAATAAATAAAAAAATTCATAGAAAATAGTGATGATAAATTGTTAATCAATTTATTTAATTAATTTATGCATATTTTATTATATGTTTTATTTATATGTAAGATAAATTTATTGGGTTTCGTGATACAAACGCAGCGAAAAAATTAAAATTTTATCACGTTCCCAAGCCTGGATCCATGTAATTCGACTACTTGATTAAATCTAGGGTTTCAAGAATCTTACCAAAACGCAGAAGAGGCAAGATTTTCTGGAAGGATGAGAGGAGGTTCACACCGGTGACACCTTACCTCGAGCTTTTGGCTTGGTTGTTCGGATCAAGACGTCTCCAAAAGGATGTGTCCTCTATAGGTATCCACACGAACAGCCCTTCACAAAACGAATTAAAGTGTATGTGCTAGCAACCTCCTTGATTGTCTCACAAATCAAGAACAAAAGGAAAAACTCTGTCTTTGTTTTCTAAAAAGAAAGAAAACAAATTTGGAGGCAGAAAAAACAAGTGTGTAAAACTCTAGAGAATATAACATATTTATAAACTCCAAATTAGGGTTTCACCTACCAATGACCTTTTGGTAATTTCCATTTATTATATTCTGATTTTGTTTAAAAATAAATCAGAAATAATATTTTATTTATTTATTTAAAATATCATTTATCTTAAATAAATAAACAAATAAATAAATAAATAAAACACTTTAATTATTTATTTCCATAGAGTTTATTTTGGGCTTATTAAACCCATATTCGTTTTGGGCTTGTTCTAAGTGTGTGACCCTGTAGGTTCACATAACATTGGTAGTGGGCCTAAATCTTTATTTAGGCCTATAAGTCATAAGTGGCCTTTAGCAAGACATTATGACTACCCAAGTCATGTGAAGTTAATAATCCGACATAACCTAATTACAATAAATTTTATCGTCCCTTTATCACATGATATCTTAATTGAACCTAAGGCATAGAATGTCATCCTTATATAGTTCAATATTATGACTTGATTCCAAGTAGACTGAAAATGATAACTCTTTATCAATTCATTTCAGCATGGCCATGCATTTTCCTTCAGTCTATCTCATCAAGGGACCCATAGATATCTTTCTTATATTAATGAGGAATAAATCCCTTCTAAATCACTCACATTCCTCACATAACTAATTTCATATCCAACAACATCTTATTTAATCATCCGGTTAAAGACAATATTAGAATGTGTCAAAACATAAAATAGCTATGTAGAAATCCATGATGATTTCAAGGTCAAATGACCAAAATAAAATTATTGTGATGAGAAATACTTATGACAATAATCTATATAGTATTTTCTTAGTGGGTCAATCCAGTACATGATCTCTCATCATGTACCTATGAGTTGACTTAATATCTCATATTCATGATTAGTAAAACATAACCATCAGTCAACTTCATACTAGCCTTAATACTTTAATATTTATGTATAATAAATAAATGGCTAGGGATAATTAGAATAGAACTTTTATTTTAATTTAAGGGTTTTACTATCAAGTCACATAGTTAATGGCCTTAGTAAGAATTAACCATTCATATAATTATCATAAAATTAAATGATAATGAAATACCTCTTTATTAATAAAATAAGAAAGTCAATGCATAATCGCAAATGATTGACCTAGTGCATATCACTAACAAAATTATATTCAAGTTATTAGAATTTTTTATTTCTTGTCTTGTTTATTTCAAGCCAAACATTAAATATAATAAATATTTTTATTGTTATATAAAATTCTATCCACTTTAATTTTTATGTTAATTCTTGCAAGAGAATTTTATTAATATATATTATTTTTAATGAAAAATAAATTTTACACATGACGAATATATAATTTAATTGGACTCAAAATTCAAAGTATTAAAGACAACACATAATTAAATATTTTCTATTTTCAATATTTATTATATTTCAAATTTCCAAACATTAATAGTATATTTGCACCTAAGGCAAAACATTTGGGAGTATTTGCACATATTTTCATTAATATATAATATGATTGTGGGTCTCAATTGCCTTATAGACTATAACATCGTTATCAAACAAAAATTGACATTGATTTGGAGGGGACTTGTATTGTTGATTTTTAAAACATCAAGGTGTATTTGAATCTTAAAAAACATTAATACTATGCTTAAATGCAAGAGATTTAAGCATGAACAGATGCACTTGCACATATGCACAAGGGAAAAATCAATTACATAGGCACCAACACTAAGAACTTCAACTTCACCACCAACCCTAACAACCCCACCATCAAGCAATTGAGAATCTTTACAAGAACCATCAAAGGTTCCCCTTTAACCACAAATGATGCATGCACAAAATATCCTGATAAAAGGCTAATATTATCGTACCTTTGAGCAAATTTGGTTGAGTGTTTTCAAAAGTAATAATTTTGTTCTCCAAATAATGTTCATAAATAGAAGAGTGCCTGCACCATGGCACATAATAAATGAGGCCTATAAAATCCTTTATGGTCTAAAATTTATTATTGAATTCAACTAAATCCTTGTTTTCCTAACTCATGCCTTTATGAAGTAACTTATAATTTAAGTTTTTGAATTTCTCCATTGCGGGCACATGGTTGTGATGAAATTGATTTAGTACATTCTTATAATCCTATATAACACAAACATGGAAATTAGATATCAAAATATAGAGTTAATCATAAATTATGGATAGTGCATAATATTTCTCTTTTAATTTCAGCTCATGTTCAATTATCTCCATAAGTTTGACCATTTTTAGAAAGATATGGCTTTTTTTATTGGGTGAACCTCCTATTGAAAAAAAGAAAGTGAAGAGGGATAAAAGTGAAATGGGTGCAATTGAAAAAAATGAAAGAGATGTTGGTTGCCATACCAAAAAATAAAAAGGTAGTACTTAAAGCAATAAAAGATATTACTTTAATCTGCTTTATAGAATATAATCCTTTTCTTATCATCCCTATCTTGGCAAAGTACTTTTGTAAAACCATTTCTTAGAAATAGGCCTAGGCTGGTTCATGGTTGGTTTTGACTAGGCCAGTCCTAGGCCTAAATCGGCCCTTGGCCTTGGCTATTCTAACTAATTTATTATGTATTTTAGAGTGATACAGTGGCAAATTTAGTAGCAAATTATCTTTGCCAAGTTGTTACCACTATTAATGAGCATAATATCATAGATGTAAGAGCATTGATTCCATTAAATGTAGGGATTCTATCAGGTGCACCTCCTATAAAAAAAAAGCAAAGGGAGATAAAAGTGAACTAGTTGTAATTAAAAAAAATGAAATAGATGTTGGTTAGCATACTGAAAAATAAAAAGGTAGTACTAAAAGCAATAAAAGAGATTATAATAATCTACTTTAAAGAATATAATCCTTCTTTTATCATACCTATCTTGGTATAATACTTTTGCCAAACCATTACTTAGAGGCGAGCCTTTGCCGATTTATAACTGATTTTGACTAGGCCGATTTCGGGCCCAAACCATTCCTTGTCCATGGCTATTCCTGCCGATGTAGTGTATATTTTGGAGTGATAGGGTGGTAAATTCAGCAGTAAATTATCTTTGACAAGTTGCAACCACTATTAGTGAGCATGATATAATAGATATTGGAGCATCAGTTCCATTAAATGTGGGGAATCTGACTAATCCTTTTGTCACCAAAAATTTTGAGAGTGGACTATTTATTACTTTAAAGTGGTAATAACCTAACAAAGGCAATTTGCCATTGAATTTACTACCATATTTCTTCAAAATATATAATACATTAACATAAAACTTAAATAGTGACAAAATGATAGCCATGTATGACTGCATCCAAGGTTTCTAATTAAAACTGATGAAGTGTCATTATGAAGCTTGATAACTTGTTCATTATCACCTCATATATCTAAGGCACTAAAATTTAGATATTCTTTTTCCTTATCCATATCAGCCACATTTTCTGAACCTAGATTTTGTGCCCTATCATAATTATCATTAGCAAGGATTGCTAATACAACAAGCCTACATAACACTGCCTCTATTGAACATATGCACTTGCTTATATGCACAAGTGAACAATCAATTACATGGGCACCAACGCTAAGAACTTCAGCTACACCACCAACCTTAATAACCCTACCATCAAATAACTGAGAATCTTTATGGGAACCATCAAAAGTTCCCATTTAACCATAAATAATGCATGCACAAAAATATCATGATAAAAGGCTAATATTACTGTACACTTAAGCAAATTTTGTTAAGTATTTTCAAAGGTAATAATTTTGTTCTCCAAATAATGTACATAAATAGAAGAGTGTATGCACTGTGGAACATGATAAATGAGGCCCATAAAATCCTTTATGGTCTAAAATTTATCGTTAGATTCAACTAAATCCTTGTTTTCCCAATTCATGCCTTTGTGAAATATCTTATGATTTAAGTATTTTTCCATTGGCACTTTCTCCATTATGGGCACATGGATATTATGAAATTGATCTAGTACATTCCTATAATCCTACATAACACAAACATAAAAATTAGACATCAAAATATATAGTTAATCATAAATCATGTCTAATGCATAATCCTTCTCTTTTACTTTCAGTTCATGTTCAATTCTCTCCATAAGTTCAATCATTTTTTAGAAAAGTATGCTCTTTTTTGTCATGTGTACCTCCTATAGAAAAAAAAATGAAAGCAAAAAGGGATAAAAGTGAACTAGCTACAATTGAAAAAAATGAAAGAGTTATTGGTTGGCAAACCAAAAAATAAAAAGGTACTACTTAAAGCAATAAAAAAAGATTACACTAATCTACTTTATAAAATATAATCCAATTCTTATCATTCTTATCTTGGTATAATACTTGTGCAAAACCATTTCTTGGAAGCGAGCTTTGGCCGGTTCAGGGCTAGTTTTGATCAGGACGGTTATAGGCCTAAACCGACCCTTGGCCATGGCTATTCCAGCTAATGTATTGTGTATTTTAGAGTGGTACGGTGGAAAATTTAGCAATAAATTACCTTTGTTAGGTTATTACCACTAATGGTGAGCATGATATATTAAATATGAGAGCATTAGTTCCATTAAATATGGGGAATCTAACTAAGCCTTTTATCACCAAAAATTTTGAGAGTGGACTATTTTTTACTTCAAAGTGGTAGCAACCTAACAAAGGAAATTTGCCTATGAATTTACTACTCTATTATTTCAAAATACACAATATATCAGCAGAAAATTTAAGTGGTGAAAAATGACAGCCATGCAAGACTGCACCTAAGGTTCCTCATTAAAAATCAATGAAGTGCCATTAAAAAGCTTGATACCTTCTTTGTTATCGCCTTATACATCTAGGACACTAAAACTTAGATATTTATTCAACTTATCCATATCAACCACATTTGATGAACCTAGATATTGTGCCTCATCGTAATTATCATTAGTAAGGATTGAAATGCAACAAGCCCTCATAACTCTACCTCTGTTGAATAGATGCACTTGCTCATATGCATAAGTGAAAAATTAATTACATAAGCACCAATACCAAGAACTTCAGCTTGACTACTAACCCTAATAACCCCACTATCAAGGAACTAAGAATCTTTACAGGAACCATCAAATGCTCCCTTTTAACCACAAATGACGCATGCACAAAACATCTTGATAAAAGGCAAATCTTACCATACCCATGAGCAAATTTTGTCGAGTGTTTTCAAAGGTAATAATTTTGCTCTCCAAATAATGTTCATAAACAAAAGAGTGCATAGACTATGGAACACAATAAATGAGGCCCATAAAATCCTTTATGATCTAAAATTTATCATTAAAGTCAACTAAATCCTTATTTTCCCAACTCATGCCTTTGTGAAATACATTATGATTTATTTATTTTTTCATTGTGGGCACATGGATGTTATAAAATTGATTTAGTATATTCCTAAATTATGTAAATTAGACATCAAAATATAGAGCTAATCATAAATCATGTATAGTATATAACCCTTCTTATTTACTTTCAGCTCATGTTTAATTCTCTTAATAAGTTCAACCACTTTTTAGAAAGGTATGGTCTTTTTTTGGATGAACCTCTATAGAAAAAAAAAAAGAAAGAGAAGAGGGATAAAAGTTAACTAGTTGTAATTAAAAAAATGAAAAAGATGTTTATTGGCATACCAAAAAGTAAAGGTAGTACTAAAAGCAATAAAAGATATAACATTAATATTTTTTTAGGGAATATAATCCTTCTCCTATCATCCCTATCCTAGTATAATACTATTGCAAAACCATTACTTAAAAGCGGGCCTTGGCCAGTTCAGGCCTGGTTTTGATCGGGCAGATTTTGGGCACAAACTGGCCCATGGTTATGGCTATTCCTACCCATGTATTGTATATTTTGGAGTAACATGGTGGTAATTTCAGTTGTAAATTTCCTTTTTCAAGTTGCTACCACTATTAGTGAGCATGATATAATAGATGTGAGAGCATAGGTTCTATTAAATGTAGGGAATTTGACTAAGTCTTTTGTCACTAATAATTTTGAAAGTGAACTATTTTTTTACTTCAAAGTGGTAGTAACCTAATAAAGGCAATTTGCCACTAATTTTATTACCCTATCACTTAAAAATAAATAATATATCAGTAAAAAATTTATGTGGTGAAAAATGACATCCATGTAAGACTTCACCCAAGGTTCCTTGTTAAAAACTAATTAAGTATCATTAACAAGCTTGATAACTTTTTTGTTATCTCCACATATATCTAGGCCACTAAAATTTAGATATTCATTCACCTTATCCATATCAACCACATTTGTTGAACCTAGATATTGTGCCTCATCACAATTATCATTAGCAAGGATTGCTAATGTAGCAAACCCACAAAACTCTACCTCTATTAAATAGAGGCACTTGCTCATATGTACAAGTGAAAAATCAATTATATAAGCACTAACACAAAGTACTTCAGCTTCACTACCTACCTTAATAACCCCACCATCAACCAATTGAGAATCTTTATAGGAACCATCAAAGGTTCCCCTTTAACTGCAAATGAAATATGCATGAAATATCTCAATAAAAGGCTAATCTTATTGCACCTTTGAGAAAATTTTGTCAAGTATTTTTAAAGACAAAAATTTTGTTATTCAAATAATGTTCATAAACAGAAGAGTGCATGCACTATGGAACACAATAAATGAGGTCCACAAAATCCTTTATAGTCTAAATTTATCATTAAATTGAACAAAATCCTTATTTTTCCAACTCATGCATTTATGAAATATTTTATGATTTAAGTTTTTTCCATTGCAAATTTCTCCATTGCGGGCACATGGATGTTATGAAATTGATATAGTACGTGCCTATAATCCTACATAACTGAAAGAGTCCTAGAGGGGGGGTGAATAGGACTATCAAACAAAAATAGGAAATTAAAGGAATTATTTGCAAGAATTGAGTAAGAGTTCAAAAGGAAGAATGAAGAACACAAATATTTAAGGAGTTCAGATTCAACAATAATCTTACGTCTCCACCTAACTTATCCCCAAGTTAGGATTTTTTAATCACCCACAATCTTATTCACAAGATTGGGAATACATAAGAGTTTTATGGCTCACGCTTACAACCTTACAACTTGAGTTTTCAAGGCTCACTCAAAAACCAAATTACAAGTGTTTTTAAGGCTCACACTAAAACCAATTTCCCAAGTGTTTTAATGGCTAAACACACTTAAACCAATTCCTTTAGAATAGAATCTCACTTCCCATTTTCTAAACCCAAAAAATAGAAGAATAAGAATGCCTATTCTAATCACTCACCAACTCTCACAAGAGTTATACACAAAGAATTGTTTAAAGGAAAGTTTAAAAGCTCAATTGAATGTTTAAAGAAACGATGAATGATAAACAAGTTTTCTTAACCTTTTAATTGAATTCTAAGTTATGATTATATAGAAAAATACTTAAAAATATAGTTTTTGGATGTATCAATCATGTCTCCAATGTTTATAATTGATTTTGAATCAATTCTTGGACTTTTGGCAACTCAAAGGATGCTCACGGGCGGCTCACAAGTGAACAGTGCTTGTGAGGAGCAAAAATATATCCGTTGCATTCAAAAATTCCTATTGGATGCTGTTAGAGGCCTGCTCATAAGCACTCACACTCGTGAAGAGCGGGTACTATCATTTTTTGGCAAAAATATGCTCCAAAGGCTCCATTGAAGGACAACTCATGACCACTTCGAAAGATGCTCATGAACAGGACTAAAGATGATTGATTCAGCCGAAACTTCCTTCATAAAAGTTATAGATAATTGTCTTATCTTTCCGTAAAAATTTGAATCACCTCAATTGAACATATTTATCTCAAGATATTTCTGAAATACCAAGAGCTATGCAAACTGAAATGCAAGCTGCATATGCTGACTTCGACTGAAGATTTTCATACCCAAATGAACTTGGACTTTGACAAGCAACTCAATTTGGAAAGCCCAAAAGTTAAGAAGCTCATTTTATCATTTAAGAGCTCTAAATATGTCAAAAGTCTTCTTCAATCTCAGAGGTTCAATCAGCCTGAAAAGTCATTATTCATCCAAAAGTGTATATGCTTAGTACATGTTTGGTATATAATTCCCTACACACTTAATTGAAATTATTAGTATAAAAATTGTTTTTCAAAGTCCAAAATTAGGATTTTGATCATGAAAATGGTCAACAATAACAAAAACATGAAAATTAGACATCAAAATATAAAGTTAATCATAAATCATGTATAGTGCATACTTATTCTCATTTAGTTTCAGCACATGTTTAATTCTCTCCATAAGTTCAACCATTTTTTAGAATGGTATGGTCTTTTTTTTTTGGGTGAACCTCCTGTAGAAAAAAAAAAGAGAAGAGAGATACAAGTGAACTAGTTGCAATTAAAAAGTAAATGAAAGAGATGTTGGTTAGCATACCAAAAAAATAAAAAGATAGTACTAAAAGCCATAAAAAAGATTACATTAATATGATATAAGGAATATAATTCCTCTCATATCATCCCTATCTTCATATAATACTATAGTACATTAATATGCTATCAAGCCTTATTTTGACTGGACTGATTTCGAGCCCGAACTGGCCCTTGGCCATAACTCTTCCTGTCGATGTATTGTGTATTTTAGAGTGATAGGGTGGTAAATTCAATAGTAAATTACCTTTATTAGTGAGCATGATATAATAGATGTGGGAGCATTAGTTCCAATTAATATACGGAATCTAACTAAGCCCTTTGTCAATAAAAATTTTAAGAGTTGACTATTTTTTACTTCAAAGTGGTAGTAACCTAACAAAGGCAATTTGCCACTAAATTTAATACCATATCACTTCAAAATACATAATATATCAGGAAAAAACTTAAGTGGTGACAAATGACAGCCATGTAAGACTACACCAAGGTTCCTCATTAAAAACTGATGAAGTGCCATTAAGAAGCTTGTAACTTCTTTATTATCGCATCATATATTTAGGGAACTAAAATTTAGATATTCATTCACCTTATCCATATCAACCACATTTGCTAAACCTAGATATTGTTCCTTATCATAATTATTATTAGTAAGGATTGCTAATATAGCAAGCCCGCGTAACTCTGCCTCTATTAAATAGAAGCACTTGATTATATACACAAGTGAATAATTAATTATATAAGCACCAACACTAAGAACTTTAGCATCACCACCAACCCTAACAACCCCACCATCAAGTAACTGATAAACTTTATAGGAACCATCAAATGTTCCCCTTTAACCACAAATGATGCATGCAGAAAACATCTTAATAAAAGGCTAAACTAACCGTACCCTTGAGCAAATATTATTGAGTGTTTTCAAAGATAATAATTTTTTTCTCCAATCAATGTTCATTAATAAAAGAAAGCATGTACCATGCAACGTGATAAATGAGGCCTATAAAATCCTTTATAGTCCAAAATTTATCATTGAATTCAATTAAATCCTTATTTTCCCAACTCATGCCTTTGTGAAATACTATAATATTTAAGTTTTTTTCCATTGTGGGAATATAGATGTTATAAAATTAATCTAGTATATTCTTATAATCCTATATATCATAAACATAAAAATTGGACATCAAAATATAAAGTTAATCATAAATCATGTATAGTGTTTACCTACATAATCCTTCTCATGTACTTTCAACTCATATTTAATTCTCTCCATAATTTCAACCATTTTTTGGAAAGGTATGGTCTTTTTGTTGGTTGAACCTCTTATAGAAAAAATGAAAGAGAGGAGATAAAAGTGAAATGGCTGCAATTGAAAAAAAAAATGAAAGAGACACTGATTAGCATGCTAAAAAATGAAAAGGTAGTACTAAAAGCAATAAAAGGGATTACATTTACCTTCTTCAATGAATATAATCCTTCTCTTATTGTCCTTATCTTAGTACAACACTTTTGCAATGCCATTGTTTGGAGGCCATGGAAACATAACTCTAAAGTAGTAAAAGAGAGTTAGTTAAATACTTGTTTTTTTCCCTCGCCTCCAAACAATGGCTTTGCAAAAATATTATACAAAGATAGGGATGATAAAAGAAGGATTATACATACTGAAGCAGATAAAGATAATCTATTTTTATTGCTTTTAGTACTACCTTTCTATTTTTTAATATGCCAATCAACATCTCTTTTATTTTTTTCAATTGTAGCCAGTTTACTTTTATCTCTCTTCTCTTTCTTTTTTCTACAGAAGGTTTAACCAAAAAAAAAAATCATACCTTTCATAAAAATGGTTAAACTTATAAAGAGAATAAACATGAGCTGAAAGAATATAAGAAGGATTATGTGGGTAACCACTATACATGATTTATGATTAACTCTATATTTTGATGTCTAATATTCGTGTTTCTATTATGTAGAATTATGAGAATGTACTAGATCAATTTTATAACATCCATGCACTTGTAATGGAAAAAAACTTAAATCATAAGGTATTTCATAAAGGCATAAGTTGTAAAAGCAAGGATTTAGTTGAATTTTACTATAAATTTTGGACCATAAAGGATTTTATGGGCTCATTTATCATATTAAATGGTGCATGCACTCTTCTATTTATGAACATGGTTTGGAAAAAAAATTATTATCTATGAAAAAACTCCATGAAATTTGTTCAAGGGTACAGTTATATTAGCCTTTTTTTGAGATGTTTCATGCATGCAGTATTTATGATTAAAAGGGACATTTAATGGTTCCTATAAACATTCTCAGTTGTTTCAAGGTAGGGTTGTAAGGTAGGTGGTGCAGCCAGAGTTTTAGTGTTGGTGCCTATATAATTGATTATTCACTTGTGCATATGAGTAAGTGTCTCTCTTTTACAAAGGCAGAGTTATGTGGACTTACTGCATTAGCAATCCTTACTCATAATAATTATATTGAGGCACAATATCTAGGTTTAGAAAATATGGTTAATATGAATAAAGTGAACAAATATCTAAATTTTAGTGCCTTAGATATATACAGCAATAACGAATAAGTTATTAAATTTTTTAATGGCTTTTCATAAGTTTTTAATGAGGAACCTTAAGTGCAGTCTTACATCACTGTCATTTATCACCACTTAAGCTTCGTACTCATTTATTATGTATTTTGGAGTGATAGGGTCATAAAGTCAGTGGCAATTTGCCTTTATCAGGTTGCTACCTCTAACTTGCTTAACATTGTCACATCCTCTTCTTTAATTATGAATCTTAAGAACAAAAAAAAGGACTTGCAGACAACAAAGTTTTGGCAATATGCCTATTTGTATCTTTTTTAGCTTTATTCTAAAGAATCCCAAGTACTTAAGATTGATTGGGAAATTTGATGCTTTGGGAACTTTTTTAACTTCAGTAAAACTAAGATCCCATTTTGTTAATGCCTTGAGATTTGCTAATGTTGGCACATGCCTTAGCCTTTTACAATGTTTAAGTGATATGATAGTGAGATTAGATAAACCTTTAATTGAAGTAGGCAATACTTTAATGTCTATAGAAAAAAGATTAAAAATTATTAGCCCAAGCAATTTCTCAAAAAAGGGATTTGGAATCTATCTTAAATGAGTGCCTCACAGCAATATAATTGAAAGTTTGGGCCAAGTTGGTGAATGGTTAGAAGGAATTTTTGTTGTACGGTTACACAATGATGAATTCTTTTAAGATTTGATAATTTTGTGCTCTTGACTCAGCAGAGACTATATTGGAAAATTAGAAAGGAAGGAATTTAGGCTTTTAAACAAAACTATATGGCTTTATGATTACAGCATGAACATAGCAAAAATAAAATGATAACGGAGGAGAGAAATTAAAATTCATTATTGCAAATTTATGAATTGCAAGATTACTAAGTAGAACTTATCTACAAAGAACAATTTTTTTCTTTTTCTTCATTTTTCTTATCTCCCTCTCACACATATACACACACTATATACATTACAACCATCTCTTGTTATATGAAAAGTTAGTCTCCTTTTCAATAACTAGTATTTACCTAACATCATTTCATCCAAACTTCCTTTCCTTAAAGTAAAGACTTCCATTCCATTTCAACTAAAACATAAAATATCTCTACAAAATCTTATATCTCCAACATTCTTCCTTGAGATTTTGCTAGAGATTTAATTTTTGTGAACTCATGATTCATACAACTTTAAGACTTCAAATTTTTAGTTTCTTCTTGATAAGCTCCTTGAACTTTGATAAGAGATTCAAGTTATCATACATTCATCGAACATCAATTTTCTTGGAAAATTCTCCTTCTTATAAAAAACATCCTTCTAGCATCTTTTTATTTTTCATTTTATGGCTACTCCTCCTTAAAATAAACTTCTGCAACTTTAAAAAAAATAAAAATATAGTTGATCATCTTCTAACAATAGCTTCAAGTAAGTTCCATAAAATAAGTATTTTTTCAACATGCTTCAGATCGCATACAGTTTAAGGACATGCTCTAGGTCCCTTCATTCAATTTTTCAAATTTCAATTTAAAGACTTGATGGTCTTTAACAAATTTTCAATTTAGAGACATGGTGGTCTTCTTCAATATTTGTAGTTTATAGATTTACATGTCCTTTCTCTTCATATTCTTGCAATTTTTAAACATGCTGGTCTCTTCCAATTTTAGAACTTGTTATTCCTTTTCAACTCTCTTGAAACAGTGACTCACTTAACAAACACAAATTAATGAAGACTGATTTTTCCAAATGATCATGAAAATAGAGCAACCATTTCATATAAAAAAATTTAAATTCTTAGAACAATTGTAAGCACCCAATTTCAAGATGCAATTGTGCATGAATGCGACAAAATCCTCTTTAATGACAATTTAATCAAAAATTGACCTCTAGTGTTAAGTTTCATGATTTTAAGGACTAAATTGTAATATTTTTTGGGTTTAAACGTAAAAAATTGACTTTTGCAAGGGGTATTTTTGGAAATGTGCAACCATCATTATGTAATACCCATCAACATTACCTAATGTCTATCGGCATTACACAATGTCGATCAGCATTATGTAATGCCAATTGACATTACACAATGTCAATCAACATTTTGGAATGCCGAGGCCCTAAAATTTCAGCCAAAAAAATATCTTTCTCAATTTTTTTAATTATGATTGGTCCAAATTGAATTTATTTTTAATAAAAAAATTAATTTTGGTGTTTATTTGTAGGGGTTCTGCATCCAGTACGCATCTCTTACATGTATAATTTTTTTTTAACTTAAAATTCTTATCTTGGCTTTGTATTCAAATGAGAAGGAGGATCAGAGTTGCCTCTCTAGGGATTATGTGAGTGGTTACTTAAGAACTAGATATAAAAAGAAAATATTGGCAGAAAAAAAAGGAGAAGGGGAACCCTAATCTCTACTGCATAAAAAAGTTGATTGAAAAAAAATCACAAGAGAGGAAAAAGGACCTAACCTTCTACTGTTGTCTGGATTTCAAAATCTTTTCAAGGCAAAAAAAACAAAAGATGTTCTCTTCAAAGTCCAGAAATCAAGAAAATGCATGGTCAATTTTCTCAAAACAGTGAAATCTCATTCTAAGGGGCATTCAAACAGCATCTGCACAGCATTACTCATCTTCTACTCCTTTCTTTTTATTAGTTCTTTCTTTTATATCATTATTTTCTTTTTATTATTTTTTATTTTATTATTTCTGTATTTTTTTATTCAGGTTTTATTTTCATTTTTTTGTTTTCTTTATTCATTAATTCTAATCTTCTTCTTTTTTTGTGAGTCTTTGTATTTCATGATTCTAGTGATAAATACATGATTGAACCAAGGAAACTCATGGAGAATCCATGAATGAAAACCAAGACTCAAGATCCCAAATTTAATTTTATTTTACTCTGTTTAGTTTAGTTTATTTTATTTTACTTTTTAGGTTTTGAATTTTTTTAATTTGTCTTCTTGAGGGTTGTATTTTAATTTTTTTTTTATTTTGGTAGATTTTGTAATAGCCCTGATAGTGGGAATAATGAAAATTTAGTTCTCTTGTTCTTAAAAATTAATTAGTAACTTAGGTTCAATTTGGTAAACTCTAATTAAAATCAATGGAGGCAGTATATTAATTTAGGTTGCATTTTAATTAAAATTAGGATTTTTTAGAAGAAATAATTTAATTGCATGGTTGATCCTTTTTTTTATTTGTCAATTTTCATTTCTTTATATTTTTTTTATTTTTTTGTTTATTTATGTGTGTTTTGGGCCCCAAGCTCACGTTTAAACTCTAACCATTTAATAAATAGACTTTTAATTGGATTTTTAGATTTAATTTTAAAAATTAATTTAGGCCCAGTTAGGTTAATTTAGACATAGGCCCACTTAATTTAATTAATTTAGACTTAGCCTGTTTAATTTAAGTATTTTCCATAATTTATAGATTTAAGATCACTTTAAAATTAAAAAACATGTATAATTAGGTCCATTAATTTAAATACTTCATAAGTTGTAGATTTAGGCCCATTTTTAGAATTAAAATAAATAGACTTAGGTTCACTTAATTAAAATTAAATAAGAATTAGGTCCATTAGTCTTTAGGCTCACTTATAAATTAAACCATGTAGATTTAGCTCATTTAATTGAAATCAATGTAGATTAGATTAACATAGGGATTGTGATGAATGCATTGTTTACATGTATTTTTATGACTAGTTTGCCTGAAGTTAATTGTTTTAAATAAAGGTTTATATGAAATTGCATATAAATAGAGGATAACATAGTAATTTATAAATCAATTCTAAATGAACATAATACTGAAAGAAGTTGGTTTTCCGTATCCAGAATCTCCTAATTGTGGTGCTAGCTTTCTTTTAGAGAATCAAGTACCACCATTTTTATTTGTCCCAATTATTAACCTAAGTGGCAACTCCTCATTTCCATGCCATGTCTTTATGACAATGGTTAGTGTGTTCTCTAGAGCTTTGAGCTTAAATAGTGTCATGGTTGCTAAAATCTTAGGCGCACGCTAAACCCCGCCGTCTATAGTGTCGACTCCATTAGGGATGAAGATACTTATTCTACTTGTGTTCTTTATAATTATTTTATTCATTATTATTTTATTTTTGCATTCATTATGCATGTCCCTATTAACCTATGACATTGGTTTATGATTCTATGATTCCACTAGCTTCATGGAGTTGTAAATTAGCTAACCATCACTTGTACCCTCAACTCGGTTTAAGAAAGATTACTGGGCTCATATGACCAAAGTCTATAACCTAAGTCCTAAAGAGGGGTAGTATTCTCTCGAGTTTGCAAAGGATGTTAGGCCCATCTGACCTTGGTTTATAACTTAAGTCTTAAAGGAGGGCATCTTGCTAAGGGAACCTTGACTTTTCATCGAACCTTAACCACATATAATGACTTAGTTACTTACCCTAGAATTACCTAAATTTCTTGTGTATGTTACCATGAGGTATTTCTATCTATAAAAGCCTAAGCCCATACTTTAAAGAGCCTATATGGGCTAATAAAGATTGAGTTAAACCTTTATACCTAGAAATACTATTTCTATGCTTTTATTATTTCAAGAGAGATTTGGCATATGTGTCGGATCTTGATATCCCCTGCTAATATTAAGGCCAAGACCAAAAATCCTAGGAAAAGAGACTCACCATTGAACATGTGTGTGGGATAAATAAGATTAGAAGGATGAATATTGTACACTTGATTGATACTTGCTATTTGCTACTTGTTGCATAGCATGTGCATCATGCATACATGCATTTCATCCATCACACTAACACTTTGTTTTATAGCCATCATAGATTCATCTAGGTCTTCTTGTTTTTAGGGACCAAAAGGTGGCAGACTAAAAAGAATATATTTAAATCCTGAAGCCACAGCAAAAGAGATCCTTCACAGACTAGAGAAGAGTCCTATTAATCCACTTTACTTGGAAGCTGAACCAATTAGAAATGGAACAACAACAAGGAGAGAACTGGACCTTATAAGACATCAAAGGAGCTTTGATGGATGACATAAGGGCTATGATGCAAGATGAACTAAGACAGGCTTTATTTGGATTGATGCAACTTGCTGCTGTTGTCATACCACCACCTGCAATTGAGCAACGACCTACTACTGCAGCTATCCCACTTACTGCAGATGCTCCCCTTGCTACCAATAATGCTGGGGGGCATCCTATTGCTAGAATCCCACCCACTGTTGATATGAAGCTTGAGGATGTTGAGAACTACATGATAGAAAAGGCAAAGAGAGAATCACTTGAACCGGTATAAGACTATAAGTCCAAGCAAATATAAGCATTGACCCAGAAGATGTCTAAAATGGATATTCATTTGACTTTGATGATGTGATGCAATTTAAGGAAGATACATTGCCTGATAAGTTCAAAATGCCACAGCTGCAGAAGTTTGATGGTATTGGAAACCTAAGGATCCACCTTAGACAATACACAACTACTATGAGCACCACTAAAGCTCCTCTATTTGTCATTACCTAATTGTTTGTACTATCCTGAGAGGGCATGACTCTCAATTGGTATCATAGGTTGGAGAAGTCTATCTAAGCAGACTGGAGGGAACTTTGTACCGCTTTTCTGAAGTAATATGACTACAGTAACAGGCTTGAAGTGTCCATCAGGGAACTAGAATTAACCAAGCAAAAGCCTAATGAATCATTTTTAGATTTTCTGACTAAGTTCATGAATAAGGCAAGATTAATGAAGAATAAGCTAATCGAAAACGATCAGGTTAAGATGATTGTTCAAAATATGTCACCTCATTTGGTTGAAAGGTTACAAATGATGAACTCTAAGACATTTATAGACCTTTATAATGATGGGTTACAAGCTGAGGAGATTGAAAGTGAGAAAAAGAAGATTTCTATAAGCACCAGAGCAAGAAACTACCCAACTGGTGGCATGCAACAAGGAAGCACTAGCCGGATTGTGGAAGTGCATGTTGTTCAACAACCAAGGAGATTCTCTAATTTTAACCAACCTTTATCAAAAGTCCTAGAGCGTCTAATGGCTTACTTCAACCTTTACCTAATCCAAACCCACCAAACTTAAACACCCCAGGCTACATCCTAAACAAGCACTGCAAATTCCATCAAAACCTCCAACACTTCATAGATAATTGCATCTACCTCAAACATGAAATCCAAAACTTTATAGACTCTCAACAGATCATAGACCCTGAAAACCTAAGCGCTAGAAATAATCCTTTCCCAAACTACTAAAATTACCACCCTCAGCTACCATGATGATCAACTTAGGAGTTAGTGAGGAAGAAGTGCTAAGCTCCTTTGAGGACCTAGACCTCAAAAACAATGAGAAATCTCCTAATGCCCCTAAAGATATGGAAAGAGCATAAGACTTGTTGGGTCAGCCTTTAGGCAAGTTTGACTATAATGTGTTTTACACTAAACCACCTTCCTTTAACATACCCTCCGAGTCAATTATGCCTACAGGATGGGGTGATGAGTTTGATAATGAGAAGCTTCTAGACAAGAAAGAAAAGTGCATATTTAAGGTACAAAAGATGAAGTCATTGAGACAATTGGCAAGAAGATGCAAAAATAGTTGTTATGCCAGCCGCTTGAAAGATAACCACTATAAGACTCAACACCCCTAGCATCTAGAATAGGAAATAAATTTTCTTATTGTCTTCTTTAAATAAAATTTTAGTTTCTTTAGAACTTGTTTTGTTTTAATGATCAATTATATGAATTTTGATCATGCTTACTTATGTACTATGCATCCTGATGGTAACATGCATTATAATATTGATTGCATCTACATATTTGATATAAAAATTCAATTCAATTAGACTCATTTAGCATGGGCACAAATGTAAATTCAAAGAACATTCATATATCACATGATGTAACTTCTGAAGATAGGAAATTTGAGGAAAAAATTAAAAAGAGTGATAAAAAAAAAGAAAAAGGAAAAAAGGAACGGTAAGGTAAAAATTAAAGAGAAGAAAATTTTAGGATTGGTTGACAACATGAGTTATACCATTTGATGTAATGAATGTTCTCATTTTTGCCCTAATGAATGAGTAAAATTTGAATTTAAAATTTTTGTTCAAATATCGCATATTCATCTTTATTATACTGCATAGGTATCTGAATAAAAAGACAACATATAATAAAAGCTAAACAATCAGAGCTATAAGATTACTATTCTAGTTATGTTCTCTTTTCTTCCACCCCTTTGTAATTTTCCTTGTAAGCTTGGCATCCCCTTATACCTTGAGAATTCAAGTGGCTCAATAACTTGCATTGTAAGTCTTGTCTTATAACTATCATCAATCATTACATCATCATCGAGCCTTATATTTAGTTCAAGAGTTCTTCAAAGAGCAAGTCCAATTAATTTCATCATCAAGAACTCACTTCAGTCAGTTCACCCACTCCTCTGTATCTTCAATGCATGAGATTGCAACTAATAAGGTTAGTAAGTCAAAGGATCAATAACAACAGCAAACGAACTGGGTCTCATGCACATGAAAATAAAAAAAAAGACTGCTAGAATAGCATGAATGAATTCAGAATGAAACTGGAGGGCAAAATGTAGCTTTAGGGGAAAATTATAGAACAATACTGCATTCAAAGAGCAAAGATAGAATGATGAAGTATAAGAGCCAGTATAAGAGATCTCGAGGTAGAAAGAAACATAAAAATACATCAGTTATTATACAGTAAAAGTAATTACAAAAAGAAAAGTTTAATAGTACAATGGTCAATCATAAGCTCTAGTGTCAAGCCATAGACCCCACTTACTAGCCTAGTCATCAGTGTGATGAACTGTATCAGAAGCTCTAACATCAGAAGTACCAACAACGAAGCAGTCAATGCTCAAACCTATAAGTTATTGATGAGGCACCTCATTTTCACACTCCATGTTGCAATATAGCTTTATCCCAAATAGAAGACCTGTTAGGATTATGCATGTCAAACATAACATGCATACACTTGCATACATTTGTAGTGAAATACTTGCTTTGCATAATAAAGTCTTTGAGCCTAGGTGAGATTGTGCAAATACTTTGCTATTAACATTCAAAATTAGTGTTGTAAAAGTGCAAAAAGGTAGTCGGAATGTTCATATTTGAAGGAAAAGGGTAACATTATCAAGGTGAACCTAATACTCAATGGGACTTTAGACCTTAGGAGCCCAATAAATTATGAGCCCATCTAGTAAGGGAATATCATCGATAGTGACACTTGTAAAAGCATCATCCTGGTTACCTCAAGAGGCTAGATAGGATGTTCAAGCTCCTCAGATTCAACATCCATCTCCATAGTCTCATCTGGAGCATTATCTAGAATATCTCTCTATAAAAGTTAAACCAATGTAGAGTATGGAATATGGTGATAAGAAGGTCCAACATATTAGTGATACATTCATTGGCCCTAAAAAGGGAAGAATGTACTCAAAACTTAAAATGAATGCACCTTGAAAAATTATTTTATCATAAAATAAGATCTCTAACTCCTAAACCTTTTTTTGTAAGAGATGTCAATAATAGGAATAAATCCCTCTATTATAGCATCAATGGAATAACAAAAAGATACATTCAACCCAAAGCTACAAATTCATTGGTGGAGTATCATGACCTTTTGATTAGAGACATCATCATCGCAATCAAAAAGGAAGAATGAAGAAGAATGACATTGCATTTTGATAAAATCTCTTCACTTGCAAATAAACCATACTAACTTATGACATTTTATGCAAGGAAAAATAAAAAAGAATGAAGAAGGGGAAAGGAATCGATACATCAATAGGAATAGGAAAAGTTACAAATGCTAATTGTTCATCAGAGTATCATCTTATGTGGCAAACACCTTGAAAAATAATAAACGAAAGTAACAAAACTCTATTTCCTTAGATTCTATAATAAAGTACCATCTCAATCATAAAATTCATAAGTTGAAAGTAAATTCATCCACTTCATGAGATCATGTGCAAAAAGCCAATCTCATGACCTTTGATTATAATGGCTTTTTTTTATTAGCCTTATAGAATTCAAATGATTATTTAACGGCTTTGTGTTGAGAGTATACAAACTCTAATCAATCTAATGCTTGCTTTGCACCTAAACGAGGGAAAAAATGCAAAAACAAAATCCGTGGACTTAAAGCATAAATGGCTTGAATTTCAGAGTATCATTTTAGTCTTTTGAATGATAAATCATGCATATGATCTACTCCAATGCTTAGAAATGAGTACGAGTACAAAATCCCTTAATGGTATCCATATTGAGTAATGTGAGAAAGGCAGGGGAATACTAAGAGGAGAATTAAAGTAAGAGCAAACATAATGTACTCTAATGCTCAGAGATGAGTAAGAGTACCAACATGAAACTTCTTGCAGTATCCACACTGAGTACTATAAGAAAGGTGGGGGAATACTAAAAGAGGACCATGCTAAGAAAAAATTGCTATATTTACTCCAATACTCTATAAAAGTATAAGTATCCAAAGGAACTTTCCAACAATATCCACGATGAGTAATATGAGAAAGGAGGGGAATACTCGAATAAGGAAGAAAAGCACAAAAATAATTCAAAGGCTATTTTGATACTCAAAATTCAATCTGTTTATACTCAAATTCCATGGGTTTTTTTTAGCAAATTCTCTCTGAAATTAGTATGGGAGTAAGCTCTTCACATGGTAAAAAATATGCTCTCAACATAAGATGGTTAATGATAGCTCTGACCTTTGCAAATGGTAAATAAATGATAGTCACAAAAATAAAAAATAGTGAGATTCATTGAGTGCACGCTATCTCGTGAAAGAGTGATGAATTTTCTCATAAATTTTCAACATTATAATGTACTTTTGTACATTCATCATGATTAAAACTAACTTTAACAAGTTTGTAAGAATTGCAAATCCAAAAGGAAGTGCATCCAACTTGTAGAGTTGGTTAACATAGTGGAATTGAAATTAGTCAACAGAGGAATACTAATCAGTCAACACAGCAAAATTCAAAGTCAATCAATAAAAATGCTAATCAATCAGCATAAAGAATTCAAAGCATTCAACTCAAACAACCAAAAATAAAAATTCTGAGTAGTTATGGACTGTAGTAGTAAGGGAGAGCAATGAAAGGGTTATAGTTGATCATAATCATCAGCAAGCAATGTAAGGGTTGTAGCTAAATGCGAGTAGTTATGGACTGTAGCATCAAAGGCAAGCAATGTAAGAGTTACAACTAATCGCAAACAATTATGGATTGTAGCATCATTGGTGAGAAATGAAAGAGTTGTAGCTAATCATGAGCAATTATGGATTGCAGCATCATTGGTGAGCAATGAAAGGGTTGCAGCTAACCACGAGCAATTATGGATTACAGCATCATCAGTGAGCAACGAAAGGGTTATAGCTAATCATGAGCAATTATAGATTGCAACATCATCAGTGAGCAACAAAAGGGTTGCAGCTGATTGTGAGCAATTATGGATTGCAACATCATCAGTGAGTAATGAAAGGGTTGCAGCTAATCATGAGCAAGTATGAGCAATTAAGGGTTGCAGTTAATCGCGAGAAATTATGGATTACAGTATTATTGCTAAATGTCCCATAGGGAATATAGCGAGAATCATTACATATATTTCGTTAAACGTCTCACAGGGAATATAACGAAATCCATTGTCACTTAACATCTTAAAGGGAATATAGTACAGTTAACCAGACACTACACAATAGTTATGGTATTATTGCTAGACGTTCCACATGAGCTATAACATGTTCTCAAATCATGAAATGCTAAATGTCCCACATGGAATATAGTAAAACTCATTTGCATATATCTCATTAGAAGTTCTACAGGAACTATAGCGAAGCATGCTAAACATAGCATCTTATTTAAAAATTGTACAATAATTTAAGCATCAATCCATTAATTAGGATACAATTAAGAACCCTAATTCTTTCCTTTGAAATTATGTGGTTTTATTGCTTTAAAGCAATTTATCAATCAAATAGCGGCAAAGGGAGGCAACTGTAAGTACTCAATTTTAGGATACAATTGTGCATGAATGCAACGAAAGCCTCTATGATGACAATTTAATCAAAAATTGACCTCTAGTGTTAAGTTTCACAATTTCAAGGACTAAATTGCAATATTTTTTGGGTTTAATTATAAAAAATTGACTTTTGCAAGGGGTATATTTGGAAATGTGCAACTAGCATTATGTAATGTCAATCGACATTACACAATGCCAATCGGCATTATACAATGCTGATCAACATTTTGGAATTCCGAGGCACTAAAATTTTAGCAAAAAAAATTTTCTTTCTTAATTTTTTTAATTTTGATTGGTCCAAATTTAATTTATTTTTAATAAATTAATTAATTTTAGTATTTATTTGTAGGGGTTCTGCGTCCAGTATGCGTCTCTTATGCGTATAATTTTTTTTGAAATTAAAATCCTTATCCTGGCTTTATTTTCAAATGAGAGGGAGGATCAAAGCTACCTCTCTGAAGATCTTGTGAGTGGTTAGCTTAGGAACTGGATATAAAAAGAAAAGACTAGCAAAAAAAAAGGAGAGGGGGAACCCTAATCTCTACTGCATAAAAAAGTTGATTGAAAAAAACACAAGACAGGAAAAAGAACCTAAGCTTCTACTATTGTTTGGATTTCAAAATCTTTTCAAGGTGAAAAAAAACAAACAAAAGACACTCTTCTCAAAGTCCAGAAATCAAGAAAATGCAGAGTCAATTTTTTCAAAATAATGAAATCTCATTCGAAGTGGTATTCAAACAATATCTGCACAACATTACTCATCTTCTACTTCTTTCTTTTTATTAGTTCTTTCTTTTATATCATTATTTTCTTTTTATTATTTTTTATTTTATTATTTCTATATTTTTTTATTCAAGTTTTATTTTCATTATTTTGTTTTCTTTGTTCATTAATTCTAATTTTATTTTCTTTTCTTTTTTTATGATTCTTTGTGTTTCATGATTCTAGTGATGAATACATTATTAAACTAAGGAAATTCATGGAGAATCCATGAATGAAAGTCAAGAGTCAAGATCCCAAATTTTATTTTATTTTGCTCTGTTTAGTTCAGTTTAGTTCAGTTTTTAGGTTTTGAATTTGTTTAATTTATCTTCTTGAGGGTTGTATTTTAATTTTATTTTCTTTATTATTTTGGTAGATTTTGTAATAGCCCCGATAGTGAGAATAACGAAAATTTAGTTCTCTTGTTCTTAAAAATTAATTAGTAAATTAGGTTCAATTTGGTAAACCCTAATTAAAATCAATGGAGGCAGTAGATGAATTTAGGTTGCATGTTAATTAAAATTAGGATTTTTTTAGAAGAAATAATTTAATTGCATGGTTGATCCTTTTTTATTTGTCAGTTTTGATTTCTTTATGTTTTTGGGTTTTTTTTTATTTGTGTGTGTTTTGGGCCCCAAGTTCACATTTAAGTTCTAACTTATTTAATAAATAGGCTTTTAATTGGATTTTTAGGTTTAATTTTAAAAATCAATTTAGGCCCATTTAGGTTAATTTAGACATAGGCCCGCTTAATTTAATTAATTTGGACTTGACCCATTTAATTTAAGCTTTTTTCATAATTTATAGATTTAAGATCACTTTATAATTAAAACATGTAAAATTAGGCCAATTAATTTAAATACTTCATAAGTTGTAGATTTAGGCCCATTTTTAGAATTAAAATAAATAAACTTAGATTCACTTAATTAAAATTACATAAGAACTAAGCCCATTAATCTTTAGGCTCACTTGTAAATTAAAACTTGTAGGTTTAGCTCATTTAATTGAAATCAATGTAGATTAAACTAACCTAGGGATTGTGATGAATACATTGTTTACATGTATTTTTATGACTAGTTTGCCTAGAATTAATTGTTTTAAATAAGGGTTTATATGAAATTGCATGTAAATAGAGGATAACATAGTAATTTATAAAGTAAATCTAAATAAACACAAGACTGAAAGAAGTTGGTATTTTGTATCCAGTATCTCCTAGTTGTGGTGCTAGTTTCTTTTAGAGAATCGAGTACCACCATTTTTATTTGTCTCAATTATTACCCTGGGTGGCAATTCCTCATCTCCACACCATGTCTTTATGACAATGGTTAGTGTGTTCTTTAGAGCTCTGAGCTCAAATAGTGTCGTGATTGCTAAAATCTTATGCACGCACTAAACCTCATCGTCTGTAACAATATTTTCAAAATTGAATTTTAACAAACACAAACCCCTCAAAGATCATTAGAGCTTTGATACCACTATTGGAAAATTAGAATGGAAGGATTTTTGGTTCAAACAAAACCATATGACTTTATGATAAAGCATAAATATAGTAAAAAAAAAGATAATAAAGGAGAGATTAAAATTCATTACTGCAAATTTATGAATTGTAAGATTGCAAAGTAGAACTTACTTATAAAGAACAATTTTTTTTTTATTTTTCTTCATTTTTCTCATTCTCCCTCACACACATACACACACTATGTACATTATAACAATCTCTTTTTATACTACAAGGTAGACTCCTTTTTAATAACTAATATTCACCTAACATCATTTCATCCACTCTTCCTTTCCCTAAAATAAGGACTTCCATTCCTTTTTAACTAAAATAGAAAATATCTCTGCAAAATCTCACATCTCCAACAAACTAGTGTATCTGCTTTCATTAATTGGATAGCCATATCCCTAATCAAATCATACATCTTCACATATTTGTAATCTTGATTGTTGAAACCACCCTCTAATAAGCAAACTTGTTCAAGTTTATTCAGCATGGTGTTACACTTATCAAATTCTATTTGTCAACCTCTTTTTACTATTACCCTTTCATCAATCAAATGGTCTATCAGCTCCATTCTTCTAATGTTGTGATCTTTTAAGTATAATGCACAACATAAGAAGCATTTCTTTAATGTTAGATTACCTAAGCGATTATAACTAAGTTTCAATATCTGAAACACCTTGGTTTCCATGTCACTTTCAGGAACTTTTGATTCTTCCAACGCCCTCAAAGTATTTCTCCATTCACTTATATCATCAACTCCTTTTATGCAGCTACTATAGTTATAATACCAAGTGGCAAACCATCACATTCCCTTACATTACATTTGGCAATCTTCCTAACTTGTGCTGGAAGTTGTTTCCCTAATTTCCCTTGAAACAAGCCTAAACTTCCCATTCAGAGAGCGACTTTACTTTGAAGCTCTTTTAGCAGTCCATCTTGTTACAAAAGTGTAATGAACAAGTGGTAAGGATTAATTTGCACCCATTTTCTCTAGAAGTAGGTATGCTCACGTCCTCTAGAGAAAAGTCCTCCCATAAATTGTATAAAAAGAGTACAAATTTTTGTTTCTTACTTAACAAGTTTGAAAGCATTACAACTATTTTCTTCTCATCAACCTTAGTAGAAATATCAAAATTAATAGCTTTGGCAATAAGATGCTGCAATTTGCCAATGCTGAAGTCTTGTGATATAGTGATCCAATAAACATTGTCCTTTACACTAAGAAGCTTATTATGGATATATGCAGCTATGGTGGTTTTACCTACCTCTCCTATTCTAAAAACACCAATAATTAAGGCCTCATCCTCCATTAAATACTCTCATATCTTCTGCTTGTTCATTTCAAATTCTTGACCCACTAATTTTAAAGCCAACAACATAACTCCACTACTATTTTGTGCTTCAAGTATAAGCCCTGTTCGAAATCTATGACTTCTACAAATAAGCTTTATCACTTCTTTAGTTATCATCTCTATATGCTTTCTTAGTAATTTACTCCTTAGCCCACCTCATTCCATTTCTTTTTCTATTTTCTGAACTTTAACTTGTACTCTTGCTATATGAATAAACCACTTATGAACTTTATTTATGAACCTATTGTCACTCCATCGCTCTGCTGTTTTTAATTCTTCTCTAATGTCCTGTTGTATGCCTTGGAGTTCTTGCAACTTTCTTCTCAGAGTTTCCAACTTGTCCTTAACACTCAAAATATCTTTTTCTGTTATTTCTAATCATTTAGCAACCATCTCTGTCCCTGAAACAATTATAGCATGACATAACTATAATGTTATTTTGTGCACTATTGATGTTTAAAGGGCATAAATCTCAATAGCCATGTTGTCCCATGGAATTGGATGACTTGTACTAAAATTTTATTCTATTTCCAAATAAATTTTAAATATAATTCATTTATTAATTAGTTCTTTATTAATGAAATATTTGATTTAAATGAATATTTCTATCATTGTAAAATAATTAAAAGAAAAATAGAGTTTATTGCACTAATGGTACCTTAATGTTGCCATATATTTCATTTTAGTACAAGATTTTCAATTTTTTTTTTCAGTTACTAAAGTTCTATTGTTATTGCAGGTTAAAGTACCTCGAACATATCCGATCAAATTTAACATACGTGACAACCGGAATAAGCATATCCTTAGTATATTCACCACGTTAGCATCTCAATAAGCAGCTTAATCATCTTGTGGGTTTTAAAAAATAAAATTACTAAAGAAAACAAAATAGAAAATAACAAAACAAAATTGTTTTCTAGGGTCCACAAGATAATTATGTTGTTTAATGGGATGTTTACGTGGTAAATATACTACAAATATGTTTATTTCAGTTGTCACGTATATTAAATTTGATCGGATATATTCAAAGTATTTTAATCTAAAACAAAAATAAAACTTCGGTAACTGAAAAAAATTAAAAATCTAATACTAAAATGAAACATAAGTAAAAGTTAAGATACTAATGGTGAAATAAACCCAAAAAATAATATACTGAAAAGTTTAAATTGGAGAAATTACAATCACATACCTGCTATAAAATCTGTATAGATATTGGTGAAATGTGAGATAAAAAGAAGCACTACAGTCAATTAAGGAGTTCAACAAAGACAGCAAATGAAAATTATTGAAAGAAAAACACTTGTTGGTTGGACGTAAATAAGAGATGGAAGGACTTTTTCTTAATTTTCTTTGAAGTTTCCAACAAAGCACGTACTTGTTTCTTTCCTTTTGCCTTTTTCTTTTATTAATCTTCTTGCTTTGCTTCTTTCTTTACCTCTCTCTCTCTCTCTCTCTATATATATATAGGGAAAAACCTCAAAATATTATGTCTTTTTTGGCCATCCAAATTCATAATCCAATTTTTTTCTTGAATTATGCATTTTTTTTTTTTTTTGCAATTCGTCCACTTTCTTTCATTTTATATTTAGAAGCAGTAGTACTAATTTTAACTGATTTATTGAAGTACAAAACTCTCTTATATGTGTCTTAGCTACATGTGTTATATATATATATATATATATATATATATATATATATAATGTTAATTGTTCATGTGTCAATAATATTAAAAGAATAATATAAAATTTTTAGATTTTGTTAAAAAAAATATTTGTATATATACACTGTTTCTTTGAAATTATGATAATAGCTAATCATTACATAATAAAAAATTTTAGAATTTTTTTCTTAAAATTAAACAAAATTTTTAAAAATATTTTTTATTTTATTTATATTTTGTAAAAAAATAATTAATTTTTAAATTTCTGACATAAATTAAAATTAAAATTGCATTCTATTCAACTTTTTAATTACAATAGAATAATGCTCATATATATAATTAAAAAATAATTATTAATGTGGTTTTAAAAAATTATTAAACTTAATTAATTTAGATGTATAGATATTAAAAGATATAAAAAAAGTATATGAATAAAAATAAAAAATTTAGAATATAAAAAATTTTAACTAGGTAAATCATAAAATATTATTTTTTAAACTTTTCAATTTAGTTAAAATTACCAAATTGGTAGGATAATGATAGACAGAGTTAATTTATGGGCTAATTGACAATTTCTGACAATTTTGTAACCGAATTTTTGGAGCAAATCATTTTTCCACTACAAATGCTCTTCAGTACTGGCAGACCACCCATCAAACTAAAAGCAGGCAATTTTGGGGGAGCGAATTCTTGACCCTCAGTTGTTCCATCTTTTCGCAATCACCAGCATAAATCTATTCCAGGTATTGAAGGTTTAACAGCTAACACGCCATTAGGAAAAAGCTTCCTTATCCATCACCTCTTTTTATGCTTGGAAAAACTGTAAATTTAGTGTTTTAACTTTTTGTATTTTTTTTATTTAACTGTCTAAATTATTTTTTTATTTAAATATTTTAACTTTAAAAAAATATATTAACCAAGTTTATCTAATTTATTTTGAATTAATTATATATTTAGTCAGTTCAAATGAAATTTATTTTTTTCATCTATCTTTACATGAGTTGAAAAAATAATATATGAATTAAAAAAATAGACCTCATTTAAACAAACTAAAAGCACAATCAACTTAAAATAAATAAAATACAATTAATTAATATAATTTTTTAAAATTTAAATACTTAAATAAAAAAAAATATTAAAATAAAAAAATCATAAAAATTGACACACGAAATTTATAATTTTTTTCTTTATGCTGTACAATTACCTAATTAAAATTACTCTTTCACCAACCACAAGCTCAACTCTACTTCTTCCTCCAAATTAAATGCTTCATCATCTTTCGGAAGGTAAGATTCTTTTCCTACCATTAGGTGAGGACTGGTGAAGCCTCTGACCCTCGACGACAGCCCTTTCGAGGCACTATGTACATACATGCCGTCTGAAAATTTCCTTTGCTTGCAAAACATCCCTGAAAATCAACAAAAAGGATAAATCAATAGAAATACGAAAAAATTCAAATTTTAATTGAAAATAAATTAAATTCAAGTCTAATCCTAATAAATTTCAAGTAAAAATTCTAAATTAAATAACCAAAAACTAAACTTTATCAATAAATCATCTAAAAAATACATATTATTTATCTTGATAACATAAATACTACGACCATATTAATATATTCTATTTTTTGAATCATAATTATAGTTATTATTATATAAATAAAAAATTAAATTAATTTACTTTTAATTTTTATTTTAATTTATTTTAATAAATTTAAATAAAATAATATAAATATTATTTTTATATATAAAAATTCAATATTACAAACTTAATAAGTTATAATCTATTATAAATTTAGTTTTTTATTTAAACAATTATGTAATAGTGTTTCAATATCTTATAGTGCTAAAATTTTTCTCTATTATAAAAATAAATTTATGAAATATTTTTAAAAAATATTTAGTGACATAAGATAGGGTGGAGTACAAAGGTTCTCACCCAAACCTCAAGGATATATTCTTTCAACCCGAAAAATTTATGATTGCCGAAGAAGTACAAGAGAACTGATCACCTGCATCGTATGCAAATAAATAAATGAAAATAAAATAAAATAAAATGTTATAACCATAAATGCATTGGCAAGGCTTACTGATATGTATGATGTTTTAAGTATTAAATTTGCGTTGCCAAGTGAATAAAAAAATGGAAGAAAGACGGTGAAGGCCAGCTTACCGCGACGAGTTGACAAGGTAGGATAGGCTAATCTTGGCGTTAGGATTATCCAACTCAACCATCTTCCACCATTCTTGAGGCCTTATGTCGATTTGTTGAAGAAAAGGGAGAGGCCGAGGTTGGCCATTATCCAGCGACAGAAGAGAAATCGGTACACGCTCTACCTTGGGACAATCGTGTACCCAAATATCCTCAAGACAATTGCAAATCATTTTTCCACTACAAATGCTCTTCAGTTCTGGCAGATTCATCAATCTAAAAGAAGCCAATTTTGGGAGAGCGAACGAACTGCATTTATCGCTTTCTTGTTCTTGACCCTCAATTGCAATCAGCTCCTCCATCTTTTCGCAATCACCAACATAAATCTCTTTCAGGTTTTGAAGGTTTAGCAGCAAGCTATGGGGGAAAAGCTTCTTTATAATTGGACATCTCCATATCTTCAATATTTTGAGAACATAAAAGGCACCATTAGGTTCAGCTGGTGCTGCTGTAGTAAAAAAGAGCTTGCGCAAGTCCATTGAGTCACTAATTTGCAGCACCTCAAGGTTTTGAAGTAGAGAAGAGGACAACGAGAACAAAAATTCCATCCCCGTACAATAAAAAATTTTCAGCTCCTGCAATGTAGATTCATCTTCGAAATGTAGCCTTCCTCTGTGGTAAGATCCAACTTCAATGAAAAGCTCCTGTGGAGCATCTTCACATCTTTTTATGCTACAATTACCCAAAATTACTCTTTCACCAAGCACAAACTCTAGTTCTTCCTCCAAATCGTATACTTTATCATCGCTTGGAAGGCGAGATCCTTCTCCTATCAAAAGACAGTACCTATTTAGCTGATGACTGGTGAAGCCTCTGACCTTCGACGACAGCCCTTTCGAAGACTGGAAGAATGTGTTGAACTCATTAAAATTATGAAAACACCAGCACAGAACTTCCAACTTCCTCAAGCATGCCACTTCCTCTGCTTTAACGTTCTTGATATCTGGGTCAAGCAGGAGGACTTGCAGACAAGGAAGTCGTCGCAGTATGCCAGGCTGTAGCTCCTTTAGGAGAGTTCTAAAGAGGCCCAGGTACTTAAGATTGGAGAGGAATCCCAGGCCTTGTACTTCTTGAACTCTGGTAAAACAAAGATTCAACTTCTTCAATCTCTTAAACTTTTCTAGTGATGGCACACGCCATAGCGCTGTACAACATTTTAGATTTAATGAAACAAGATTAGATAAATCAGAGACGGAATTAGGCAATTCATTAAGAATGCCTGTAGAAAGATCAAGAATCTCAAGTGCCCGCAATTGCTCAAAAAAAAGATCTGGAAGAAATTCCAATTTTTCGGCATGCAACCATAATGTAGAAAGTTGAGGACAATTCGGGAAATGGTTAGAAGGAATTTGTTCTATGCAGGAATTCATTGATGAAATTCTAACAATATCCTCTGGCCAGCTCTTACAATTTAGTAGTTCTGACTCTGTGCAGACTAGTGTGTCGGGCTTCATTATTTGGATAGCCATATCCCTATTCAAGTCATGCATCCTCACACATCTGTTATTCCGACTGTCAAGAAAGCCTTCCAACAAGCCAACTCTTTCAAGTTTACTTAGCATGGCATTGCCTTTGTCAAATTCAGCTTTCCTGCTGCTTTCTTCTATCACTCCCTCAGCAATCAAATAGTCTATCAGCTGCACTCTTCTAATATCAAAATTTTCAGGATATAAAGCACAACGTAAGAAGCACATTTTCAATGCTAAACTGCCCAGATGGTCATAGCTATATTTCAATATCTGGAATACCTTGTTTATATCATCACCCTCACAAAACTTTGACTCTTGCAAATACCTCAAAGTGTCCCTCCATTCACTTAAATCATCAACTCCCCTCATGCAGCCGGCCATCGTTATAATACCAAGTGGCAAACCGTTACATTCCCTCACGATACATTTTGCAATCTCACAAACATCTACTGGAAGTTGTTCCCCCAGTATCTCCTGGAACAAGTTCCATGCTTCTTGATCAGAAAGAGGCATCACTTTTATCTTTTTGTTGCAGTTCATCTTGTTACAAACTTCTAATGAACGACTGGTAACAATCAACTTGCAACCATTATCTCTAGAGATGGGTATGCCCACCTTCTCTAAAGGAAAGTGTTCCCACAAATTATCAAGAATAAGAACAAATTTTGGTCTTTTATTCAATGCATTCCAAAGCAGTGCAGCTCTTTTCTTCTCATCATCATCGTTGGAAATATGAAAACAAATAGCATTGGCAATAAGATCCTGCAATTCATCAATGCGTATGTTTTGTGGTACGGTGATCCAATAAACATTCTTTTGTGTTCGGAGAAGCTGATTATGGATATGTGTAACCAAAGTGGTTTTTCCCACACCTGCCATCCCTAAAACTGCAATTGTTAAGCCCTCCTCCACCATCAACCACTTCGACATCTTATCCCTATTTATTTCAAATTCTTGGCCCACTAATTTCGGAGCCAAAAATGCAACTCCATTACCATCGCATGCATCAAGTATAAGCCGTTCTGGAAATCTACCACTTTTATCAATAAGCTCTTTCACTTCTTGAATCATTTTCTCCACACGCTTTCCTAATAGTTTACTCCGAAACCCACCTTGTTCCGCTTCTTCTTCTAATCTATGAACTTCAGCTATCACACTTTCTGCATTACTAAACCAACTCTGAAGTTCACTCCTGCATGTCTTGCCAGTCCGCCACTCTGCTGTTTCTAATTCTTTCATCGCATCAGCTTTTATATCCTCCAGTTCTTGCAACTTCCTTCTGAGAGTTCGCATCTTCTCCTCATCGTAAAAAATGTTTGAAGATTCTGCCTTTTCTCTTATTTCTAATAATGTTTTCGTCATCTTTGTCACTGAAACAAATATAGCACCACATTATGTTGTTGTGGGTTTTATGTGAAAAGAAATATCATTGTTAGCATTCACCATTCATAGATAACTTGAAAAGAAATAAAAATTTATTAAAAATATGCTTGATATAAATAAATTTTATAAAATTTTATTTACAGATATAAATTTAATATATTTTATTTAAATAAGTAAATAAAATTCTAATAAAATACTTACACTTTACAAATAAATTTTATAATATTAAACTTATTTATCTTTTATAAAAATTTGTCTTTTATCATTTCTATTTTTTAAAATATTCATATTTTTATCTTATTAATTTTTTTTATTTCATAATATTACAACTTTAAAAGATATTTTTTTAACAAAATAAAATATTAACTTCAGTTTTAAATTTGTATCAAATATAATATATAAAAATATAAAATTTATCAAAAACAAATTTTTAAAACATCAGGTAAAGGTGTAAATTTGTCCTTAATGCTGAAAATTCACTTTAGAACTTAATGCATTGACGACTTTAAAATGTAAAATGAGGAATAAGAGTCAATTTCCCCTTTAACTTTTCAGCGAAGATGAAATTAGCACTTTCATACTTTTTTAGGCCAATATAACCACTGAATTATCCAATTAAGATCAAATTAATCTTAATAATTATATCTGCCCTTAGTTTTTTGACAGATAAATGAAAGGCCCCTAGACATTTACAAAACCTCCCTGGTAGTTTACTTCATTAACAAATTACTCCATGTTTGAATAAAAAACATTTTTAACCAAAAAATCAAAATTTTACATTACATGTAAAACCTCAGAGTGTTTATACCATATAAATTTAATTATCAATGATATTTTTTTATAATTTTAAAATATATCATCTTGATTTATATATATATTAAATTTATTTTTTAAATTATACTTAACACACAAAGTTATTTATATAAAAGGATATATATATAGCTTTTAAAATAAAAAATTTTATGGTATTTTAATCACTTAATAAACTATATTTTAGAATTAATTTGATGGAGAAATATAGAGTTTAATTTTAATTTAATCTTAGTTTATCAGTATTTTTTTATTACATAGAATGAAAGATTATACATTTATTTTTCTAAAATATAAATAAATTTGATTATTATTATAATTTAAAAATCAATATATATATATATATATAAGAAATAATTTATTAATTAAGTAAAATTTAAAAGAAATTTTTTGTAAATATATCGGAAATTTTTCGTTTATTTGTCAAAAAAATAAGAGATAGATATAATTAGTAGAGCTAATTTAACGTTTAGTTGGTAATTCAGCGACTAAATTAATTCAAATGATTTTAATAAAAAAAAAATCAGAAGATGAAAAAGACTAACTTAACACTTGTGGATTTGTGGTAAATTGACCCTTTGTTTTAAAAGGAGACATGACTCCTTTAATTAATGCTGGTCTGGAGTTAAAGAGGGCCCATTAAAACTAAAAATGAATTTTGCCCTCTTGTTGGACATTCCTGAGCTCCTTAGCATTATTAGCACCGATAACAAATACAACTGCTCTTGAGATCTTTGCAATTTCACTCGATAAAATTTTAGTTCAACTCATATGATAAAATTTATTTAATAAATGAGTTAAATTTAAAAAATATGAAATTTGACTTATAAAAGTCATGAATAAGTTTAAATAAAAAAATTTACCTAATAAATATAAGAAATAAGGATAAATTTAATGTTTAAATTTTTTAAAATTTAACAATTAGCCATTTGAACTTTTTAAAATTGCAATTGAGTGTTGCAACCTACATAAATATCACATAACAATGTATTTAATAGGAAAATCGTGATATATAACATCATGACCCCACGTTTTTCTAATGACCGGGCATTTGAAACAAGTGAAAGTGAGATACATGTGAGTAACATGTGCATTAAAGCTATGAAATTACTAAAAAGGGCTACTAAAATTTAAAAAAGAAAAAAAGGAGAAACAATTCTTAACGAAGTTCGTTTGCCCTACATCAATGGTACTTTGGGAGGTCAACTATGAAGAATAAAAGCTGCAAACAGGAACTCTTCCATACAAAATCATGCCTTCTTCCTAAATAAATTTATAATCAAATTGAACTCTACTTTAAAAAAAAAAATCAAAGACATAAAAACAAAATCAAATATGATTATTATTGATATAACATAAATTTCACCTATTGCAGAGTCTATTAATCAAATTCACGAAATAGAAAGAAAATTCACAAAATAGAAAAAAACAAAACAAACAAAACAAACAAACAAACAATAACCTTATTAGAACCACTTATATGATAATTGTTGGCTATCTTATTGCCATCTAGCCATTTCACTCCTTTTGTTTACTTCTTTTGTTTAGGGTAGTGGTTGATTCCTTTATGTATTTAAACTCTACTATTGAGATGTGTAAAAGGTACTTGAATTGAAATAAAACTCCAAGGTTCATTCTCACCTTAAGCAAACCCTACTAGCAATATCTCTCTAGATAAGATAGTTATATATGAAAAATGGGAGAGAAGCAATCACTTAAGCCTTATGATGATGCAAAAGAAGATGTCTGATGATTTAGTTGATCTTCTGCCAAAGCCTATTGCGGTGATGCTAAGCAATTTTTTGCTACAATTGAAGGCATATTGTTGCGAATTGAGGAATGCAAGTGTAGTTTCATAAGAGTTTCATAAGATATGATATGATTGTGAAGGGAGAGTGAGTGATCACATTTTAAGAATGTCTAGCTTAGGGTAGAGGTTGAGAGCTACAGGGTATTATACAAATAAAGATTTTATTGTTCAACCGATGGTAGATTCTCTTCCTTTACATCATTTTTTTGATGTACTTCTTAAAGATGAATCAGGTAAGAAACATCTAGAATTGGAGTGGATGATGGGCTCTTGTGTTATTCTAGAGAACTTACACTGCTATGGCAAAAATATGGATAGTCTTGCTTCTAAAAGAAAGGACAACTATAAGAATGAATTGAATTTGAGATGCTATAATTATGAAAGGATAGGCTACCTTTAGAGGGACTACAACTGAACATGTTCTATTTTTATTTTTTTACTTTTAGAGGTTCACATTTGTTCTATATCACAACCGTTGGGACCAATAAAAGTTAGAGAAGACACCCACTTGATGAGAAATGGAAAATGAACAAAATTAAATAAAATTGGTTTGTTTTTGGAATTGTGTAATGAACTTTTCCTTTAAGAAGAAAAATATTAAAGAGAAAGAAGATCGAAGCCCTTACCTCTTTTAATTACTCATAGGGCTATTATTGTCATTTGCCAATTAAATATCAAATGACTGTTTTGTGCAACTACAGGTCAATAACTCCATCTGGTGAGTCAGCATCAAACTTCCAGGCAACTTAATTATTACCGGCTAAAAACACTATTTTGTGATATTTAAACTAGGGCTATGCATGGGACAAAGAAAATACATAAACGAACTAAAAGATATTAAAACTGTACCGAACCGAAATTTGTAACTAATTTGGTACGGTACTAGATATTTACAAAAAATCAAATCGAGAACCGCACCAAACCAAAAATCGAATATAGTACTGAATATTAATAATAATATATATGTATGAACAAATAGTAGTGAACTTAAATATATATTTTCATTATATTATTAAGCAATATATATTATGTAACATATGTATAATAATATATGATAAAAATTAATATATATAATTTGTGTTTAAAATATAATAAAAAAATTACTAACAAAGTATTTTTATTAATTTCAATATTATTAAAATTATTATTGTTGTTGTTGCTACTACGACTACTACTATTATTCAATTGACAAGTAAAAATGAAAAATGTCAATTATTTTACAATAATTCAATTAAAAAATAAGAATGTGAAATGTTTATTACAATAGAATTTAAATTTAAAATATGAGAAATAAGAAAAATTTTATTATTAAAAACAAAAAATAAAAATATTTAATGCCCATTATATTTCAATTTAAACTAAAAATATGAAAATAAGAAAATTAACATTGTATGTATTTCAAAATTTATATTTATCAATTAAGATATATTGTTATTATTATATTTGAAAACTTATTGATTATTATTTTAGTAAGTAATCTAATCTTATTGATATTATTTAAAATTAATGAGCTAAGTAATATTATTATAATTATTATTTTTATTGTATGTTAATATATAAAAACATAAATTATATAGGGCTAACAATTTGTGACACGATCCATTTAAATGACACGATATGGAGTTAAACAAGTTTAGATTTGGGTTATTGCGACACAACACGACCCGTTTAAACTTATTGTATGTTTATATATGTTAATATTACTAACATATAGTCTTGACATATATATAGTCTTTATATTGTTATATATATTAGAATGTGTTTCATCAATTAAGTTAAAATAGAAATTTCGATATATTAACCTAATATAATATTAATATAAATATGATAATAAGTTATTAACCTAATTTTTTTAAAATGATATTAATTTAATTTATTTTTTATTTTTAACATTCCCCCTACCCCTCCTCCCCCTAAACAAAACTACGTAGTTTTGAGTTTTAATATTCAAAAATGGCCTAAAATTATATCCAAAAATGTCCTAAATATTTTTCATAATATAAATTTAATATCATAATATAACTTTAGTATCAAAAATGCCCTAAACAAAACTATGTAGTTTTGAACTTTTAATTTGATTTTCATATCAAAAGAAAAACCTAGCTACTACTTGTTCTTCATTTTCATATTGCTACCCTCTACTGCATTGTTCTTCGTATTCTTGCAATCTTCTTTTTCTTATTCTTCTTCTTCTTCTCACTCCTCATCTTCCAGCTTCACCATCTCGCACCAGTCATCGCAGATTGCACCACTCCGTCTCGCACCAGTCATATAATGCTGCTATTGCTGCTTTTAGGTACTACTTATCTTTTCAACACTGCTTTGTTTGATCTCTTTATTTTCTATATCTTATTACTTCTTTTTCTTTAATGTCATTTTCTTTGTATTGTGTTCACTTTTTCATTGGTTTATTTTTATTTATTTTAAATTTCGATATTGCTCTCAGTGGTTTCTAGATTTTGATTCTTGTTTTACAAAGAATTAGCATAAAGTTACTGGTTCTAAAAGAATTCTATTTGCATTTCTTTTTTTCCTTAGGTCCTCTCTCTCTTCCTTTGTTTTTCTTTTCTTTTTGTTTGAAATTTAATTACTTTTTTGTAAGTCTTATTATTTTTCTTTGATTTGTTTGCTCAAGGAATCTTTTTTGAGATTTTAATTATTGAGGAAAATTTAAGCATTTGATTAATGGATTAATTCATTATAAGCTTCTTAGAAATGAAATAATGAATTGATAAAAATTATGTTTAGCTCAAGTTTTGATATTCTTTCCTTTGTATAAAGTAGCCGACTATAGCTTGTTGATTAATTTTCTTGCTGAATGTTAAGGATTGGATATGGGGTTTTGGAATTAGCGAAAGGAGCTTGTAGAGTGTTCATAATTTATGTTATTTATTAAAAAGAAAGGTCTACATCTAATCTAGTTTGTTTTTCAAATCTTTTGAAGGTTTCTTATAAGGTTATTTGCATCTAATTCTGCTGTTAATGAAGAATAAATCCCAAGTTTGAAGGTGAAGCCTGCTATCCAATTCCCTTGCTCATCTTTAATAACTCCCCCTACAGATGAAACAACCTTGGACCTACTATAACTCCCCTTGAAAATTTTGAATAAGGTATGATATAATTATATTGTTCAATTAATAATATAGTTTTTTTTCATAATATATAATTTAATGAACTCAAATAAATTTTTGTTTATTTTAGAAATTATTCAAGATCTAGAAATGAAGGAAAGTGTATTGTCAAAGACTATTTTGGATTACTAAAGCATTTCAAAAGGTACATGCTGCATTTTTTTAGTTCATATGTTGATTTCATTTCAAACAACATCAATTAATTATTGTTAGTTCTTTCTTTTGGCCTTGTTGCTCATGTTTTCTTATTGTTGTTGTCGTTTGCATTATGCTATTGATGTTATGTTTTGTTGTTGCTATTGTGTGTGTTCTCGTACTCACCACCATGTCATTCAGTTCAGCTATGGCTACTGTTATGCTACTTAGTTTCGTTGTTGTTGTTGCCATCTGCTTAGTTTGGTTATTATTGTTGCCATCTGCTTAGTTTGGTTGCTATTTTTTTTCCATGATTGCACCTTGAGCACTCATGAATCATCTAACATCATTCTTATTATAATAGAAGCATGATCATGAACTGTAATGGAATGGTATGTCCTATTCTCATTCTGAAGACAATAGTAAACCAAATTGTTTTAGTTTATTGTTATAAATTTATATATAATATAAATTCTTGAATTCTCATTTTGAACGGTACCATACCAATTAGTTCTAAAAGAATCGAATCTCCGTATTGAACCGTCCTAAACAATGGTATGATACTGGTGTGGCTATTTTTAAATTTGGTATTGGTATTGGAAATTTAATTTTTTAAATCCCCAAAATTTGATATAATTCCGGAGATTTTAAATCCTCAAATTCTCTCTAACTGTGTACACCCCTAATTTAAACATGTTACAACACTTAATTGTAATTTTAGAAAGTTCAAACATTCAATTGTTAAATTTTAAAAAGTTCAAATGCCAAATTAGTCTTTATCCCTATATGTAAAAAGCTTTTTAAAAAATATATTATCAAAATAAAATTAGAATTTTTTTTAAAGAAAAATAATTCTATTGATTCAAATTAGCAATACATCGATAGAAACATAAATATGAATTCGCTAAAAACCATAGAAAATGAAACAGTACCCAGGTTAATAGCATAATAAATTGGCTCAAAGCCTATAAATTTGATAATACTATAATGACTAGAATACCTATAACTCCAGTTCAGCAACATACTAACGGTCATAATCTGATTCGTTGTCTCTATCTGATTGAATATACTTTGTCTATCTAAATCATTCACACACAAAAAAATCACAACAAGAAGGAAAACAAAATATTGTAACAATACGACGAAAACCAAATGTCTCAACAAGACGAGAAATCACGAAAAATAAAATAAAATCTAAATCTATGTGGAATAACTGCTTATTTAAAAATAAATCAATAAAAAGATGTATAGAGGGGTGATTTCAGGCTAAGAATGGCCAAAAATCACCCCCTCATTGCTTAAGGAAGATAAGCGGCTAGAAAAGAAAAAAGTGAAAATTGAGAGAAAAAGAGGAGGCTAGCATGAATTTAATTTCTAATTCATAAAATTAGAATTTTTATTAAGTTCCTTATAATATATTTAAAATATAATTTCAATTTTTAATGAATAATTTTAATATATGATTTATATGTTAAGAAATTTCTTTAATCTACTTTAGAATTTAAAACCATGCTCGCCGCATTTTATGTGTGACATGGTTAAAATTTATCAGATAACGTAAAATGCAGTCCATTGTAAATAAATGCCCCTTTTTTTTTATCTTTAAAATTTAATATTTTTTAAGAATAAATGTTTAAATGGTGTCTGAAATTTTTAATTGTTATTATTTTAGTGTTTGAACTATTTTGCAAGGTCAAGTGTCTAAATCAGTAAAAACTTTTTAAAATGGTGTCTCTACCAAGTTTTGTAAATTAAAATGTTTATATGTCTTATTTTAAATAATAAATTGAATTGAATGCCCTTTTATATATTATAAATTTTTTTATTTTTATTTTATTTTAATAATATTTAATATATTTCTCCTTAAAATTTAATATATGTTTGAAAGAAAAAAATTATCATTAAAATTAAAAAAATAAATGAACTCTATGATACATATATATATATATATATATATATATATATATATATATATATATATATATATATATATATATATATATAAAGGTTTTTTAGTCAATTTATTGTTAAAATAAGACACATAAGTACTTTAATATGTAAAATTTGTTAAAGACGCTATTAATCATGTACATTATCAATATGTATCAACTATTGTTTTGACCTTAACGAACCAATTTTGATTCACTAATTCATGTGTCTAAGTGTGTATATAAGATAGGTATTGTTGGTGACCAATTTGTAGTCAAAGAACACAAAGTCATCAACCTTGCAGTTATCCTCATGAGCTCCTTCACAATTATGATCATGCTTCCCACAATCGTGAGTAAGCCTCCCACGACCATAGCTGAAGACCTTTCATTCATCAAAGTTCCAATCGTCTTCATGTGTTGTCACACGATCATGATCATGCATCCCATAGTCGTGATCAAGTATGTCACGATCATGAGCCAAGGGTCACTTAGTTTTGCAAAGTCATAGTAATTCTCATAATCTCTTCCATGATCATGATAAAGCTAAGCTTTCTCGTGATCCCTCAAGGTGTTCAAGCCTCAATTGTCTAGGTGTCCTCATAATAGAGTCTGCGATCATGACAATGCTTCAATCGCTCATGATCATCAACACTCATTTATGAAGGAACCTCTAGTCATCCTCACGATTGCTCCTACAAACGTGCGCATGATGGTAAGTATAGTAGCTACAATTGTGACCAAGCTCACAAGTGACGCATTCATTCTCCTATGGTCAATACTTATAGGCAATAACTAGCTTTTTTTCATTCCTTATGATTGTGATATGCTTCCTCATGATTGCGAGAAAGCATTCTCTTACAAAATATTGAATCTCATTTAATGAAGCTGAGGGGAATTAAGGAAGAATTGAATTCATTCCAATAACCATATTTTCACTACCAACTATATAAAAATCACTTAAAACAACATTGATTAAATTAGATTATTGTTGAGCACATTTCTCTTTCAGAATTTATTATGAATTAAAAGTTCTCTATTATGTTTCCAAAATTTCATTAAATTTCTTAAGTGTGGATTATGTGTTCTAGCTTTATATCTTATTCATCTCTTTCTTGGGATAACTAAGGGAGTTGGGGAACTTAAATTAATGGAATTAGTTGAATTATTATCCATAAAACACTTAGGACTTTGGGTTTTAGGTTAGAATTTGGCTAAGAAAAGCTCCATTATTGTAAAGGTTTGAGTTGATCCTTTAAACTCTTGTATACTCAATCTAGTTGAATAGATTAAAGTTGGAGGTTGAAAAATCCTAACTTGGGGTTAAGTTTGGTAGAGACTTAGGTTCATTGAGGAACGAAACTCCTTAAATCTTATGTACAATCACTTATACTCTTGCATCTCTTACACTTATTGTTATCTCATTTAAATCTCTTTAACATTCAAACTACCTTTTTTAAAATTCAGTTAGCCCTATTTATCCCATAGGGCCTTTTCAAACACTAATCTAGAATTTTTTACTAGTTCAAATATCTAATTGTGAAAAAATATTTCAAACACTAAATAGTAAAAACTAGAAACTTCAGATACTATTTATCCATTTTTTATTATTTTAAATGTCAAATTAAAATGTTGAATTTATTTTAAATAGTAATTGCTTGAATTGAACTACTTTTTTGTACATTAATGCTTAACAATAAAAAAATATCAATATTTCACATCAAAATCTTCTAATGTTTTTTATTGCATATAAAGTGTATACTTTATTGTATTCAAAACTTTAATAAACATATAGTTATAATCTATATAAATGAGAAATAAGTACAAAAAGTATTTTTCATTTGATAAAATTAATAAGTTTTTTTATGGTAGAAAAAATTAATAAGTTATACATATGTTATTTATAACATATTTATAATTTTAATATAAGTTATCTAAATGACTTAATAATTGTTGACTTGCCTCTTGGTTTTAAGCTGATTGGTTATAAATGGATCTTTCAGAGGAAGCATAGTACTAATAGATCATCGCAAATCTTTAAAGCTAAAGTTGTAGCAAAAGGTTTTAAATAAAAAGAGGGTATAGACTATTTTGATACATATTCTTTTGTAACTAGAGTAACATCCATCAGAGTACATTTACTTTTAATTTATATATCTAATTTGTACGTACATTAAATGGACGTTAAAACAATCTTCTTAAATAGTAATTTGGATAAGGAGTTACATGAAATAACCAGAAGGGTTTGTTTTTCTAGGAATTGAACATAAAGTGTGTAAATTAATTAGAACACTTTATGGTTTAAATTAAGCTCTAAAGCAATTATATGAAAAGTTTGATTATGTGATTTTAGAATATAGTTTTCAACATAACAATGCTGACAAATGTATATATTCTAAATTCACTAAAAAATTTAGAGTTATTATTTGTCTTTATGTTGATGATATGCTTATTATGGGAACAAACATGAATATTGTTAATGATACGAAGAAGTATTTATTCTCAAGGTTCAAAATGAAAGAGATAAATGAGATCAATGTAATCTTGGATATCAAAGTTAGAAAACATAATGGGGGTTTTGCTCTTTGACAATTTCATTATATTGAAAAAATTTTAAATAAATTTAGTCATATAAATATTAAAGATACAAACACTCCTTATGACATTTTATCTACACTTATTAAGAACACTGGTAGAATAATAGCACAAATTGGATATGCAAGTGTCATTGGTAGTTTGATGTATGCAATGTATAGTACAAGGCCTGATATTGCTTTTGCGGTGTGTAAATTGTCAATATTTATTAGTAATTATAGTATTAATCATTGGAAAGTAATAGCAAGGGTACTTAGATATTTAAAGAAAACTATAAATCTCATATTGTTTTATAATAGCTTTTGGGTTGTATTAGAAGGGTATACTGATGCTAGTTGGATAACTAGTACAAGTAAGAGTAAACATACCTCTGGTTGAATTTTTACACTTGGTAGTGGCACTATTTCTTAGGCATTAAAGAAATAGTCATGTATTGCTCATTCGCTGATGGAATTTGAATTTATAGCTTTAGCAGCTGCAGGTTAGGAGGTGGATTAGCTAAGAAATTTACTATTAGATATAAAATTATGGGCACACTGATGCCAGCCATTCCTTATCTTGTGATATCCAAACAACTATATCTAAAGATTTTATTAAGATATACAATGGAAAGTCTAAACATATAAGCTTAAGACATAAGTTTATAAGACAATTAATTGATGCTGGTATTATTACTATAATATATGCAAGGTCTTATAAAACATGGCAAATTTATTTACAAAAAGACTCTCGAGATATGTGGATAAAAGTACTTCTAACAGAATATGACCAAAACCTTGTAAATAAGCTTATCAATCAATAAGAATCCAACTTTATATTAACACTACCACTAATAAAGACATTTAATAGGTAACAACAAGTTAATTGATAAATGGTGTTAAGAAGTACCAATGTTGATTTAATACTAAAGTAGTAGGAGGATGAGTGGTTTTACTCTTAATGAAGTTCAAGTTCAAGTATTTACAAACAAAAAGAACTTCACCCATATTAACATAGGAAGTGGTGTTGCTTCAATAAATTAATAAAACTTTACAAATATATATGAATTTATGATTGTAGCACAAGGTCATATTAGTGCTCATAATTTTAAAAAAAAATTCAAATTTAGGCTTGTGCCCTTACCACCATTAAGCTCTTGGTTTGAATATTATAAGATTTGACCAAACTTCTCTATATTAGTCTTCATTTCTTTTTACTTTAAAGCAAGGCTTATTCATTGCTCTCGAAATAGATTTTAAACCATCACTATTTTTTTCTAATACATCTTTTAAAAATGTTGATTGGTCTCAGATAACCTAAACCTATATTGGTAAGGTAGTGAAACTCTTTGAAATCCTAGGTTTGGATTTATCTCAAACTCATTACCTTGCCCCAGTTTTGTGACCTTACCAAATTGATTAGAAGTTTGATTGGTTGTAAGTGGCTTGTATTCATATTGATAAGGAAATGAAGCCCCCTTAAACTCTACATTTGGATTTATCTCAAGCTTAATAGGTGCCCTATGATTTTTCACTTTACTATATTGATCTGAAGTGGAGATAGTACATGATTTCAAAGGATTTTGACCAATCAATCACCCTTTATCATTTATTGACCTAACTTCTGACCTCTTAAGAATTTAAACATTGACATATTATAAGATTAAGCATCCTCTTTTTGGCCTTTCAAAGTTTTATCTAGGAATCTCTATTATTAATCTTCCTGCTAAAATGAACACCAAAGGGTCTAAACTCGCATTCGTTTTGTCCAAGTTCCTTTTTGACTCTTTATGAGTTGCTTAGTGCATTCAATGAATGCTATAAACATATTAGACATTTGATCGATTGAGTCTTTAAATATGGAGTAGTTCTATCTTTAAACCTCATCTTTGCAACTCAAGTATACTTGACTGGCTTCTTCATTTCTTTAATCTCCATGTTAACACACTTTTGCCTCCTCATTTATATTGGCATACAAGTTCCCATCAAGATTGCCAAAAAGACGTTTACTAGAAAATAATTATAGCAAATACCTTTAGATTATTTTAAACATGTCATGTGAGCTGACCAAAATAATAGCAAAAACTTGAACAAGAAAATAAATAAATTTACTATCAATTTAGGGTGATGATAGTACTAGAAAACATATTCTAACCCTTATAATTTATCAGAACTAAATCTAATAATAGATCTTTTATTATGTCAGCTGCCTATATAGAATACAAGAATTAGAATTTTACTCAAATAGTAACAAAACAATTGTAATCTAACTCTAAAACTAATAATATATAACTAAACAACTAACGAGCTTGCCTATAAAGCCCATAAACTGGCCTTATAGGCTTCAAACAAAAAACTCAAAAATATTTAGGCGTATAAACAATAGTGACCAAAATATAATAGGATTTTTTCAAAAATATGTAAAAAAAGGGAAAATATTTTTTCAGGTACACAGTTGATTAGAAAAACTTTTCAAAAACACCTAAACACGGAAAAAAAAATTTCAAAACTACAATCTTTATTCTCTCTTCTTCTTCTCTCTGCTTTTTTTTTTTTTTTTTACATTAGATCCCATCACTGTACTCAAAAAAAAAAAAAAGAAACCCACACCTAATCCATATTTAAAAAAATTCAGATCTAGTGGATAGACTCAAAAGAGAGAGAGAGAGAGAGAGAGAGAAAGTAAAAAAAATGAGCAAAGTGAGTGACTTTGAAAGTTAAATTGTATTTTGGATTTTTCTTTTTTTTAAAAAAAAAAAAAGAGTTTTCATAGCTAAATACTTGAACTTTGAATTTGAGTATTGTAATGGGTCTGGTTTGATATGTTTGGATTAATATAAGTGTGTTTTCTTTTTTTGGTTGTTTTGGCGGTTGTTTTTGTTTTTTTATTAGTTCTATTTCAGTTTTATGAGCTTTTTTTTTAGTCATTTTTCTAGTTGTTTGCATGGTTGATTTTCTAGTTGTTTTGGCTGTTTTTGGTTATTTTTGTTGCTTTATTTTTTAATTTTTTGAGGTTGTTTTGTAGTTGTTTTTATGGCTATTTTGGCAGTTATTTTTTTATTATTTTGGCGGTTGTTTTTCTGATTGTTTTAGCAGTTGTTTTTTATTTTTTTTGTTGGTTCTTTTAGAATTTTATGAGCTTGTTTTGTAGTTATTTTCATGGTTGTTTTGAAAAAAAAAATCCATAAAAACAACCATTAAATAACCACTACAAAAAAACTCATAAAACATAAAATTCAAGTAACCAAAAACAACCAAAAAAATATTGTACAAATGAAAATATTAAGAAAAAAAAGTAAAAAAATAGAAAAAAAAATGAACCACAAACAACCAAAAAATAAGGAACAAAAAAACCTAAAAAATAATAAATAAATAATAATAAATAAATAAAAAGAAAAAAGGAGTAAAAAAAATAAATAGAAAATAAAAATAAAAATAAGGAATTAATAATAATATCATGGAATAATAATAGTAATAATAAGAAAAAAAAACGTATTAAAAAAGCGTAAAGTGAACATGAAATAGGTTTTGGTCAAGCCATATATTACTTGTAATTTTCCTAATCTTTTTGTAAAGTAAATATGATATAAATATTTTACTTTGTTTTGTTCTTGTTATTATTACCATATAAAATTATTATGAATTGATTTATCTTTTTCTTCTATATAAAAAAAAACTGTAAATATTTCTTACTTTAAATATTTGAATGTTCGAGAAAAGAAAAATTAAAAGTATAGCCACATATTTTATAACAATGAAAAAATTAAAATCACGAAGTATGAAAACAATACAACTACAGAATATTTATGTATATTTTTCCCAAAAATAAACTAAAAATAAAGAAAATAGAAACGACGCTGAAATTACGTGTAAATTAGTAAATATGTGGAGAATAACATTCAAACGAACTCAATTAGCTGTTGCAGTAAAGTATACAATAAAACAAAGTAGACAAAATTTTCTTGCAACTAAGCTAAAGACCAATATACCATGCATTACTGACTTATATTACATATAAGAAATTTGATTTTCAAGTATGACAAATATTTAAACAGCTTGTTTATATTAGCTATTATTTCTTAACTAATAAAGAATGTAATTAATGAAGGCAAAATAATTATGGTCTCCGGGTCATAAATTTATGAGCTTGGAACACCAATCACGCTTAAATCAGATGATCTAAGGTTGAGGCTGCAAAACCTCTAGGTTTTCAGTTCAATCCGTGCCAAATTGATTACGTAGGTAGGATCTATATTTGTTGTTTTCACATCCTTAGTTAGAATTTAACAGCGTTAACACTAACAATTAATAGTCGTGATCCTATTAGATATAAAATAAATGACAAAATTTAATACTGCTAATACTATCGACTAACAATTGTGATTCTATTAGATATTAACAAATGACATTATCTAAAAGCAAGAGCTTGGACTAGAAAATTCAAAGCATGCACTATTAATACATTCAAGTAACTGGGAAAAAGCTATTAAATAAGGAAAACACTAACCTGAAGAGATCATACCAGAGAACATATCCCAACTCCTCTTCATGGTGAAAATCCACAAGAAACAAAGTCTGAACGAAAACTACATGATTAATTACAGCATTTTAAAGTTTAAGATCATTACTAGTCCAATTTTTTATCTACAAATTTCCACATATGCTTTACTTGAATGTTAAACTCGATTCACATTTTTTATATGTCACCTAATTCTTTAGTTTGATATTATGTAGAATCTCTATATATTTTTAAGAGTACCAGCCTCCCCATGTACTTATAAACATATATAAATTAATGAAATTTAACTCATACAATATAAAATCAATTAATTTTTGTTGAAATTGAGAGTCAAAATGTGAATAAATCTCACAATAAAATAATATAAAAAGTTAAATGGAGTTTCGATTCAATTTTAACCAAAAATTAAAAATGGCTAAATGCATAATTTTATCCCTAAACTTTACTTAATTAATCTTATTTTTATTCAACCTTTAAACTTTTATTTTAAATTATTTTCACCTTTAAATTTCTACTTTTCAATTCTATTTAACTTATAAAATATTAAAATGGACAAACACTCAACGCCAAAATAATTTTAAATATATAAAATATTAAAAATTAGATTCAAAATAATAAAATTAAAAACTAATATAAAAAGTTACGAAAAATATATATTCAATTCTATTATCTCTTTTAATTAAACATTATTTTAATGTATATAAATTTTTTTGGGTCTATATTAAAATTAATTTATAAAATGCGATGAATTTATATATTATTCAAGTTAAATAGATTCAAAATAAAATTATAAAAATTTAATGAAAAAAAATAAATATTGAGAATGCCAAAGGTTAATCATAGAAGTTCAGGGGTAAAACTATGCATTTGGCCAATTAAAAGTACGAGGCAAATTAATAAATTATAACTAATTATTTGTTGACTAATACAAATACATATGTACTAACACTTTCAAAATACATTAAACTTTTTCATAAATCGAAAGAACAAGAACTTGAAGAGGGTATGAAAAGCTTCTATATTATAATATAGAAGAAAGTATTAATAGAAAGTGAAAGGCAATAATGGGATTATGAACCATTAAGCACAGCTTCCTGGCTTTAACGCCTTTTGACTTTTATAGATGGTGTAAAGATACTTGTGTGTAATTTTTTATAAGTATAGATGAACATAATATTTTTTATGGTGGGTAATTACTAAATTTTACACTAAATTTTATTTTGATTTCATAATATTAATTTATCTTTTTTTATTATAAAATATTAATTTTAATTACACAAAGAAGTAATCTAAAATAACTCCAGCTAATTTAGATGACATTACACATCGGAGATACTACATCGTAATTCAACTCAACAAAAATTATTATATCATGATGTCATGTTACCTTTTTAATAAGACCATTAACTATATTTTTACTATACTTTTTTTTTTTTATTTTTTTTACACTCAATCTTATAAATTTATGATCAGCAATCTCATGAAGAATATGATGTGATAGTGTAACGTTATAATTTTTATTGAGTTGAATTATAATGTGACAACTTTATTGTGCCACGTCATTTAAATTAGCTAGAATTATTTTAAAGGTGTGATTAAAATTAATGTTTTGTAATATAAAAGATACAAATTAAAATTATGGAACCAAAATAAATTTTAGTGTAAAATTTGGTAATAACCAAAATGAATTTTAGGGGAAAAATTAGTAACCTCTGATACAATTTATTCTTTTTATAGCACAATGCATAGTTTCAGTTCTAAACTTTACATGATTAACTTTTGACATCCATCAACTTTTATTATTTTTTATTTAACCCGTAAATTTTTATTTTAAATCTTTTTCACCTCTAAATTTTTACTTTTGAGTTCAATTTAACTCATACATCAAAATAGACAAATGTTTAATTTCAAAGAATATTAAACATATAAAATATTAAAAATTAGCTTCCAAATAATAAAAATAAAATTAAAAGTTACAAATTTATTTTTAATTATATCACCTCTTTTAATTAAACATTATTTTAGTTTTTTTTCATCCATATCAACATTAATTTATAAAGGGATAAGGTGCAAATTTGACTCTCAAGTTTACATTTGACCTTTATGTTTTTTTTGTCCCATTTGGACCTTAATCTTGGAAACTTCAATTATATTTGACTATTCTTTAAAGAATTGTTGCAATTAAATCCTAAAAATCAAAATAAAGTCTAACTTTAACCTTAACTAATAAAAATTATTTCAAATTACAATGAAAATGGATGAAATTAGTTTCAAAATATTTATTTATGAAGTTTTTAAATTTTTTTTAAATTTTAAGTTTATAGAAATATATATATTTTTAATTTAAAAAATTAAAAAATAGTTAAAAATATTTCTATAGACCGAAAAATTTCACAAAATGTAAAAATTTACAATCAAGTGATATACATTAGAAGAAAAAATAATTAAAAATCTCCATGCACTCAATAATTTTACAAAAAAATTTTAAATCTATAGAAAATTTTAAATTTTAAATTTTAATTTTTTTTAATTATTAAGTTTATACAATGTTTAATTCTTTTTTAAATATATATCACTTAATTGTAAAAATTAAATTCTTTTCAAAATTTTTAGGTCTATAGAAATATTATTAACTTTTTTTAAATTTCTAAAAATTGGAAAAAAATTGAAAAAAATATTTTTAATTATTAATTTTTTTATTTTTAAAAATTTTATAAATGCAAAAATTTTGAAAAATTTTAAAAACTTCATAAATATATTTTGAAACTAATTTCATCAATTTTCATTGTTATTTGAACTAATTTTTATTAATTAATATTAATATTAAATTTTATTTTAATTTTTAAAACTTAATTGCAACAATTCTATATGATTGAATTTTTAAAGATTAAGGTTCAACTAGGACAAAAAAAAAACATAAATGTCAAATGTAAACTTTGAGGTAAAGTTGAGGGTGCAATTTACACCTTATTTTATTTATAAAATACGATAATTTTTTTATGCATTGTATGGTTAAATATGTTTAAAATAAAAGCTTAAAGATCAAATAGAAAATAAAAAAGTTAACAGGTGTCAAAAGTTAATTATGTAAACTTCAGGAGTGAAACTATGCATTTGGCTATTTTTTTAATTATTAGTAGTAGTTTTTGCTACGGTACAAATATTTGTATCTATACAAATGAAATTGGAACTGTTAAATTACTTTTTATTTAATTACAACTATTGATTAATTTTATGTATCTACACTCATAATATACATCAAAAACTATTATTAAATAAGTATTAATCTAATAGTTATAATTTTATTTATATATATACTCATATTTGTATTGAAGAATGACTCATTAGTAGTTTTTATTTTTTAAAATATAATTTAAGCATTGTTGACTGAAGTTAACCAATTCTCCCAAACGCAAAATGGATTCAATTCAATTCAAAATGGATTTAGCATAGCGTAATTGTATGGGAAAGCAAGCTGTTACTAACAATACCAATAGCAAGCTAGAAATCAGGAAAGCAAATATGCAAAAGCAACAGAAACTGTCTAATGTTAAGAATAATAGCAGTTTTTTTTTTTTTTTCATCTGAGGCACCCTATATCTAATATTTCACAAGATCTGACAAATTTAAATTCGACTCGAGAATGACTCTAAAGGGCTGTAAAAGCCTACCTCAATAATTTTAAAATAACCGTATATCCAAAGTTCGAACCCAAATATTCAGCAGTTTTTTTTTTTAATGGTGCCTCTAGTATTCAGTATGAGTTTCAACTATTCCGGAATTAGAGCTAAACGTTATATTCAATGTCTATTTCTCTATATACATTACTCAAACTTAAAACCTTGAAAACTTTGAATTTCTTATCATTCAAGTAAACTTAAATATATTTCCAAAAAAAAAAAAAGGTAAATCTAAATAGCAATAGCACAGTTTTAGCCACCCAGTTACTCTAAAAACTTTTAAGATTTTATAATATGAAACATATAAATAAAGCAACAATAAGTTGGTGTGGCACTGAAATAAGAGAAGAAAATTACTAAAAAAATTGAAAGGAACCGTAAATATATATATATATACAAACACACACATACCTGCAGCAGTTGGCTGATAATATAATGCATAAATCTGTAGAGAAGTTGCTAAAAGATGAAAGCAGCAAAGCCAGGACTAGAGAGTAAAGCTTGAGAGCAAAGGCAATGAAAATTACTGAAACAAACATTTTTTTTGTCTGAATATAATAAATTTCAGATGAAGAAAATGGTGGTCAACCGTTTTGGTCTTTAAAGTATTTAATTTATTATTATTATTATTATTATTATTATTATTTTCCTTAGGACACTTTCTTTGAGGTTTCATGGGAAAACACTCGTAGCTTTCCTTTTATTTTTGTTATTAGTTTTTTGTTTGATAATGTATGTCCTTTCTCTCTCTTTTTTTATGCCCTTAAAGAAAATTTTATGAATTTTCTTTTTCCCAAAATGGTAGAGGTTAGACTAAAATTCAATCAATTTTATTTTACCTTTACCTATTTCAAGGTTCAAGTTTGGAACGTCTAGCTGTAAATATTAGCTTATTATCTCTAGACTCAGTCGCTTGGGACAAATTTTATGAATTTAGGTTAATGATGAATGCAACATGAATTTTGCAACTTATTTTTTTCATTTATCATTTTTATTTAATTTTATCCATTATAGCATGAAATAGACTATAGAGTTTGTAACAAATTAATCCATTTTAGTGAATTAGAATTGAAAATTATACTACTTATAATGTTATGGTTCAATCACACTAAAAAAATTTTAATTTCAAATAAATTCTATATAAAATTTAATTGCAAATGAATTTTTATTAAATGTTATGTGTTTAATTGAAATAAATATTTTATGTAATTTATTTCAAATAAATTTTATATTTTATTATATTGTATTTTGTATACATTTAAAATTCAAAATAATATATCTATTTGACTAAAAATACCTTTTCAAACCTAATATTGTATGATAAAATCATTTTACAAAATAAAAAATAAGAGAAAATATAAACTGAAAACTATAAAATTCATTTGAAAATTTTTATTGCTTCATTAGAATTTGATTTAGTAATGAGCAATTTTACAAGTTTAAAAAGTTAAAATTTAAAATAAATTTCATAAAATTTTTATTTAAATCAAATACATTAAACTTGAATTTATAAATTAATTTTATAAAATTTTATAGAATTTATTTATATACTAAACATACTCTCAATATACATATACACACACATAATTTATGTACCCTTCTACTGTCTCAAAATATTTTTCATGAAATTAATATAATTATTTCTTGTAAGAAAAATTAATAATTATATTACACCTGTGAACTTTGTAGCAATTATATTATACAAAATGAGTTTACAATAATATATATACACACACAAAGGTAACAATGTATGAAAGAGATATACAATACTAACAACACTCTAACTACTAACAGTAACATAACAATAAGATATACAATACTTAATTCAAATATAATAGGTTAACACCCCCCTGGCCGCCACAAGCCTATGACCATCACAAAGAGGAAGTCTGTTACACAAAGATTGAAAGTGATTGATGGACATGGGCTTGGTGAATAAGACAATGAGTTGGTCATCCATGGAGAGAAATTGAACCTGTAAGCTACCATTAGCAACTTGCTCACATACGAAATGAAAATCCAGTTCAATATGTTTTGTTCTAGCATGAAAAACCATATTTTAAGTGAGGTAGATTGCACCAATGTTGTCACAATGTAGAATAACATTTGAACATGGAAAACCAAGTTCACCAAGAAGAGAGCGAATCCAAATAATTTCAGTTATGGCATGGGCAATGACTTTATATTCACTCTCAATAGAAGATCTTGCAATCGTGGGTTATTTCTTGGTCATCTAAGAAATTAAAAATGTACCAAGAAAATCTCCATACCCATTAGTGGACCAGTTGTCATCTACACCCCCACCCTAGTCATTATCGGTGTAACATGAGAGAGATAGAGATGAGTAATGATGAAAGAACAAACCTTTGATGCTTATTCCATAAAGATATCGAAGTAATCTCTTTCAGGCATTCCAATGCAAAGAACCTGGAGAGTTCATAAATTGACAAAGTTTATTTACACTATAGGTAATATCTAGGTGAGTAATGGTAATGTATTAAAGAGTACATGCAGATTTTTGGTAGCCTTCTGCTTATGCTATTAATTCACCATGATTTTACATTAATGGTGGCTTGGTGGTAATTAGAGTGTGACACAATTTGGAAACAGACATGTCAGTTCGGTTAAAAAGATCACAAATGTATTTATGTTGAGAAACCATGATACCCTTGGATTTTTAAGCCACCTCTAAGCCAAGAAAATAGTGCAAATCTTCAAGATCACAGATGGGGAATTCTTTCTTCAACTTGATAATGATAGAGAGAACAAGTGTAATGTTGGACCTCGTAACAACAAGATTATGAACATATACAAGAACAAAGACAATATCACTACAATAGTGAAAAATAAACATAGAATGATCACTCTTAAAAGCAGCAAAATTCAAAGATAATAAGGAAGAACTCAATCTTTAAAACCATGCCCTTGGGGCTTACTTCAAGCCATAAAGTGACTGCTTCAATTGATATACATGATCTAAATAAGAAGGATCAATAAAACCTAGTGGTTAGGTTATGAAGATAGTCTCTAAAAGATTCCCATGAAAAAAGGCATTGGATACATCCAATTTTCTCATAAGCTATCGATGCATAGTGGTAGCCTTAATGACAGGACTGAATGTATTTTTATAGTTTAAACCTGATTGTTAAGTGAAGCCCTGAGCCACCAATTGAGCTTTATAATGCTCAATGCTACCATCTAAATGTCACTTAATTCTATAAATCCATTTGCATCCTATAATATTAACATTAGAAAGCCTTAAAATTAATGTCCAAGTAGAATTAGCAAGGAAAGCATTAATTTCGTAAGACATGGCTGTATTATACACTTAGTATTTTAAGGCTTGAGAAAAGGTATATGGTTCAGTATCAAGAAAATTTGGCATTAAAGATTTAGAAACACTAATATGAGTATAACGTTGTTAGAGGGTAGAAGGACGGAAAGTCATATTATGATTGTGAGTGGTGTTTACAGAAAGGAAATTGTAAAGGCTAAGGTCAACTACTAAATCAAGAGCAAGTGATGAATGTGTAGCAGAAGTAGAGGATGAGTTTGGGTTTGTGTTTGAAACATGATTGGATAAGGATAAAGTATCAATAGAATCAAATGGAATAAGCTGTAAAAGTGGTGAATTGGGTAGGATAGATGTCGTAGTTGGTGTGGAATTATCTTAAGGAGTTTAGGTTGGAGGTGGATGATGATCAAAACTCATACCTAAATTGAGGGAACCTAATGATAAAAAGGAAGTTGACATTGTTATCCATGGTGATAAAGAAGGAAGTGGAGATGAGTTAAAATTGCTAGGAGAATTTTTTTAAAGGAAATCAATTTCCATCAAAGGTATGATGTCGTGCAACATATATTTTATCTTTTGTAACGTCAAGACATAAGTGACCATGATGAGTAGGTGAATTACCTAAATAAATACATTGTTGAGTTCTATATGAAAATTTGTGTTTACTATATAGTGGAAGCGAAGGATAAATTGCATAACCAAAAATTCTTAACTCTTTATATTTGAGAGCTTTATTGTATAATAATTCAAATGGACTAGAATTATTTACAACTCAACTAGATATATAGTTAATAAATTATGCACTTATTTGAAAAGCATATGGCCAAAATAAAAAAGGAATGTGAGCATAAGCTAATAGAGTGAGACCATTATCAACAATATACCTAATTTTATGTTCAAAAACCCCATTTTGTTCATGCATGTAAGACATGCTACACGATGAACAATTCCTATTTGTTTGAAATAACAGTTAAGCTTTTGGTATTCCCCACCCTAATCAAAATGAAATGCTTTGATATGTGTATTAAATTGGTGAAAAAATCATGATTTGAATTCTTTAAACATAGTAAAGACTTGACTTTTATTTTTGAGAAAATAAATCCATGTAAAGCAAGTAAATTCATCAATAAACAAAATAAAAAATGAAAATGCTAAATTAAATAATGAAAAAAGAGGTGTAGGGCCCAAAACATAAAAGTGAACAATGTCAAAAGGTTTTTGACTAGCATGTTCAATAAAAGCTAAAGGCATTCGAGCGATTTTACTAAATTTACATGCTGAATAAATATTTTTGGCAATTATTGAAGAGACTGTGGAAACATAAGGATGCCCTAATTGAGCATGTCAATCAACAAATGAAGAAGTTTCACTTAAAAATTTAGATTTTTATAATGGACGGAGACAGTACAATCCTCCTTCACTCGAATCAGACCTTGTAATAAGATTCCTTTTTTCTTTTATTCCTTAGCAAGAAAATAGTCAAGCCAAAATTCAAAGAACCAAGAATTATTAGTGGCAAATTTTTGGACTGATAATAAATATTTTGTAAATGTAGGGATATGGAAAACATTTTTAATGTGGAGGGGAGAATTATTACGTGATGGGCATAAAACATTACCTTTTGAAATAATGGGCAAACCTTGGTCATTACCTACTTAAATATGATATAGGCCTTGATAATGTTAAAAATCATAGAGTGCAGCTGAAGAGGGAGTCATATGGTGACTTACTCCTATATCGAGTGTCCAAGTAATAGAGCTCTGTGATGGATGGATAGTGGGTGGCATGATATTCGGTTGAGGAAATGAGGAGTGATAGGAGTTCAGTAAGCCATCATTCTAAGTGACATAAGCTTAAGGCACAATAGTATTAGATTGCCTCTAATGATAGCATCGTTTATAATAGTCTGAGGTATGGTTGTGATAATCACATTTTTGACAAGTGAGCTATGAATTTGATGATGCCCAACAATGAAAAGAGCACTGTTGAAGACGAGATGATGTATTAGGATTATAGATAAGGTTAAAAATGAAAAGGAGCATCCAAGGGTTGTTAAGGGTGATCGGTAGATAGTATGTGCTTAAGGGAGTTCATGGAAGCTCTGAAGTAAGATTTCATGAGCCATCAAATAGCTATGGGGCTCCTGAAAGGATACTGGTTTAGGTCTCACATTTAAAGGTGAAATAATTTAATGTAATTCCGCCCCAATGTTATGACAAATTATCACTTTGAACTCAGGTGTTGAAATAGCCCAACCAGCCGAAGCAAGTTCATCCACCAAACTTTTGGCTTTATGTAAATATATAGAGACAAACATCTATTATTTCTTGAGCTCTTGAAGTTGTATATGTAGCTAGAGTTATCAATTTTGGGAAATAGATCCAAAGGCAGTTGCTAGTGCTTGACAAATAATGTATGAAGAAGTCAATCTAATAATGTATAGAAAAACCATCTTAGTAAGAGAGGACAGCAACCATGAGAGTAAGAGTTGGTCCTTTTAAAATCAAGTAGTATATTTGGGATTGTGTATTTGTTGGGTGGGATCAGAAGGTGATGAAATGGTGGCCACTAGAGTTGGCAGAGAACCATCAATTAAACTAGTCATATTGTGATAATTTAACAAAGGTAAAAATAGAATCTTCCAAGTTAAAAAAATTTTAGGAGTAAGTTTGATAGCAAAACTATGGTGTGTCGTAGTGGTTGTAGAAGCAAAAGTAGAAAGAGCAACTTGATTCCTAGGTTGAGCCATAACGGCAAAGAGAAAAAAAATTTAGGTAGAATCAGACTAAAGCTCTGATATTATGTGAACTTTGTTGTAGTTATATTATATAAAATAAGTTTACAATGATATATATACATGATATACAAAGGTAACAATGTATAAAGAGATATATGTTACTAACAGTAACATAACAACACAATATACAAGACTTGATTCAAATATAATAGGCTAACAAGACCAATATGCATTTGTTTGCTTTTTGAACTATATTGCTATGAATGGTTTCTTTAAATTCAAATTCAACATTTTTTAAAAAAAAAAAAAGGTAAAATATCACCATTCATTGAATTTTAATTTAAATTTTTTAAAAATATGATATCTTTTTTCTTCACTTTCACATTAAGCGTATTTCATATATATATATATATATATATTCTTTATTTTTATTATATAGAGTTCAAACCAATAACAACAACATCAATAATAAACATATTCTTTTTCTCTTTTTCTTCATTTCTTTTCTCTCTAAAAAAAATAGCATCATTCTCCCTCTGTAATTTAGTGGCTCAGGTGATAAACATTATAAAGTGAGGTAATGAGTTCGATCCTCCACTTACCACTTGAACTCTCAGTTGTTCAAAAACAAAAAAGAAATAGCATCAATAACAAACTAATCATTTTTCTCATTCTATTCATTTCTTTTCTCTCATAGCATCAATAACAAACTAATCATCTTGTTCTTTTCATTAGTTTCTTTTCTCTTCCAAAACAGAACAATCATTTTTTTTCATTATTCTTTTGCTCAAAGAGCCACATTATTTTCTTACTCAAAGACCCGTAGCCAAAAAATAATAATATAGTTGCTCATGGGTTCTTATATATATTCATTTATATATAGAGAGAGAAAGTAAGAGAAAATTGTGTTTATTAGGTAAAAAACCATCAAGAATTGTAATGTTGTGTTAAATTTTAGTTTTTGTTCTTAATACTTGGGTTTTTCTTGGCTTCTATTATACTACTTCTTCTTTATTTTGTTCTTGTTGATTTTCATTATATTATTAAATATTAATAATAATTTAATATTTGTCTGTTGTGATGTTGTTGTTAGGTTATTGTTCTTATTTTTATTGTTTTTGGGTTGATTTCGAATTGTTATAATTTTTTTTCTTGTTTTAAGTTTTTTCAGATTGTTATTGAGTTATTTTGTGGTTGTATTCTAATTGCTGAAGGATCGTAGCGAGGTTGTTTTAATTTTTTTTTTTTTTTTTTTTTTTTTGCTGAAGGTTGTTGATGTTTTATACCTGTTGTTTTTAGTTGTTGAAGCATTATTGTTATGTTGTTGTTGCCTTATTGTTGTTTTCTGGTTTTTGAGAGGTTTTTTTTTTAAATTGTTTGTGTTTTTAATTGTTGTTGTTAGGTTGACGTTGTTGTTGTCTTTTTTTTTTCTTTTTTTTTTTGCTGAAGTTTGTTATTTAGTTTGTTGTTGTTTTATAGTTGTGTTCTAGTTTTTTTGAGGTTGTTATTATATGGTTTTTAATTATGATTGGTGATAATTATCATTTTGCTGTCAGATGTTTTTGTATATGAGACAACAATACAATTTTTTATGACAAAATGTTTGTTAACACGTTATTTTTGAAAAAAAAAAAATTCTTATTTTGATTATTTTTGAAAACATTATCCTTACCATTCTCTTAGGGCAAAAGATATAAACGGATGAAAATGGACAAATAGGGATGGATCATAATCCATCAATAAATAGTGATAAAAACTTGTTTCATTTTCATATTCTTTTTTGTTTTTTCATTTCATATTCTGTGGCCTCACTTTAATTCCAAGGAAACCCGAAAAAGTCTAAAAATGTTCAGTTACTTTTTTTACAAGCTTTCCCAATAATATTTGCTCCTCAACCCACCTCTTCCATTTCTTATTCTATTTTCTGGACTTCAGCTTTCACACTTGTCGCTGAAAATGTATGATGATTCATCTTTTTCTGTTATTTCTAATAATTTAGCAGCCATATCTGTCCCTGAAATAATTATAGCAAATGTTATTTTGTGCACCATTTACACTTATAGGACATAAATCTCAATAATCACGTTGCCCTATGCTCTTCTCTAAAAAGAAAATCGTTATTTATTAGCCCCACAATTTTAGGTTAACTTGTTTAATTTATTAAATAAAATTCATTTTCAAAAGTAAATTATCCAATTATAAAAATTATATTTTCCAATAATATAATAACAAATCAGATAATACATAAAGTTAGTATAAAAATATCGGATTAAATACCATTATTCTTTTAAAATTTGACAAACTGAAAATTAGATAATGAATAAATTTAACGAAATTAAAGGCGGTATTTTACAAATTCTTTTGTAGAACAAAATTAGGGTGACAAATAAATTAAAATCTTTTATGGTAGGAAAAATTAGAAAAAAAAAAATCAAATACAACCAAAAAACAAAATTGGAAATAAGCAATGAGTTAAATTATCAATACACTTACCTAAAGAGATCAATAAATACAGCTTAAAAAAAAGGAAAATAATAAGCAAAAAAATTGAAATTTATAGAGATATATAACTGCTTTAATTAGAGGACTCCTAATATATATATATATATATATATATAAGGTGAAATTTTTAGGAGTATAATCTGCTAGACTTGGGTGAAATTAAGGTGAAAGCAAAGGAACACTAAAGTTAATTGATGGAATTGAGAGATATGGCAATGAAGATTATCGGAAAAAAAAAAAAAAAAAAAGACTTTGTAGTCTTTGGCAGAAGTTTCCAACAAAGCACTTTCTTTCTTTCTGTTTTTTTTTTTAAAAAAAAAAATTATTGGTTTTTTTTTTTTTTTTTTTTTTTTTTTAAACTGCATTACTTCAGTTTAGCCACATTTTAGGAATTTTTCCTACCAAAGGTCGGAGGAATTTCCCTGCGCCCAAAGCTGCCACTTGGCAACGTAACAATTACAGAAATGAAACCTTCCTTTCTTTTATTTTTCCAACTTAAACCACATACTAATTGGAAATTTACAACTATATTCTTTTACGTTTAAAAAGCAAATATTCTATTGTTTTAATTTGTTTTCTTGTGTTTTCCTTTTTAATTATTAAATTGTAATGCCACAAAAATTTTATAATTTTTGTAACAATAATATTTTGTCGTCCAGAAAGTAATACTAAAAAAATCATATTGGATTGTACAATATTGTAATTTATTGTAATTTACATATTAATTTATAAACTAAATCCACTAATAATTATATATAAATTAAATAGGTTTAGTATCATTTTAATCTTAATTTACTAAATTTATTTTTACCATAGTTTTTGAAAATTCATAGTATGAAGTATATGAAACAATAATTTTCATTTTTTTTAGTTATTTCAAATAATAGTGGCAACAACAACAATAGTAGTAGTAGTAACGGCAGCAGTAATAATAATAATAAGAGAAAATTACATCACATGTCCACTTTAACTCCTTTAATTTCATTCGCGGTCAGATCCAACGTTTTCTTTCACTTTTGTTTTTCCACTTTTCACTTTTGACCTACTTTTGACTCCATTTTTCATTTTCTAATTTCAATGTTTTCCAGTTTTTTTTTCAATTTTTTGATTTCTTCTGTAATTGTTTTACCTACTTATTATTTTTAAGTTTTTAAATTGAAGTTGATTGTATATATTTATTTAATTTTTATATTTTAAATAATTTTAATTTTATATTCTAAATAAAAAAATTTAATTTTGAAACTTACTATTATTTAGAATATAAATATTAAGCTAATTAAACTAAAAATTACCCATAGTCTTCAATAATTAATTTTTTCATAATTATTTAGATTTTAGAATTAAACTAATTAAACTAAAAATTACTTATAGTATTCAGTAATTATTTTTACAATAAAAACAAAAAAAAATGAAATATATCAAATAAATAATTATTTTTATTATTGATACTAATAAAAGTAAAAATTATATTTATGATCTTAATTTTATTATTATTAATGAAAAAATTGAAAAAACAACAAACAACAACATAAATCAACATACATCAATAACTGTAATTTTTTGTTTATTTTAGTTGATTTTTTGTTCTTTCAGTACTTGTTTTCAATTGTTTTTGTTGTTTCTGATTGTTGATTTTTGTTAAAAAAAAAAAAAACAACAACAACAACAAAAATAAAAATTATGAAATATATCAAAAAATTATTATTTTTATAATTAATACTAATAAAAATAAAAATTTTATTTATGGCTTTAATTTTATTATTAATAATGAAAAAATAATTTTAAAAACAACAAAAATTAACAACTGTAAAATTTTATTGATTTGTTGTTTTAGTTGTTGTTTCGGCTTGTTGATTGTTGTTGATTTTTTTTAGTGTTTTTTTTTTTTTGTTGATGTTACAAATACATTATAAGGATTGCAAACTTGTTACATATTGATGATCAATAAGTATCAAATAATTTTTTTAAAAAAAGTTGTTAAACATTTTAATAAACAAAATAAAGTAAAAAAAAAAAGTAAAATTCTTATTCTTAAAAAATATAAAAGGAGAAATTTTTTTATTTATTGTTGTTACAGCAGTTGATGCTAGTTATTGTTTGGTTTAACAACAATTGAAGATATTTAGTTCATGATTATTCATTTGAAAAAAAAAAGTCTTAAGAGAAAAAAATATTGAGTAAAAAAAGGAAAATGCTAAGAATAAAATGAAGACAATACCTTAAAAATAAAAAAATATTGAGAAAAAAAAAGATAAAGGTAGTACCCTAAAAATAGAAAAAAAATTAGCAAAAAGCCATTGAGAAAAAAAGGATGAAGACAATATAAAGTAAAAAAAATGTTGAAAAAAAAAAAGAAACACAAACAAAATGTTGAGAAAAAAAAAGTTGAAAAATCAGTAAAATGGAAAAAAAAGTCAACCCCAAAAATAAGGGTGGCAAGGGGAGTAGTTTATATTTGAAAGAAAAAAATTTTAAAAGTTAGTTTTAAAATTTTTTTACATAATGCCTATTTTACAAAAAAATTCACTAAGTGGCTTATTTGTGAAAACTTCGCCAACAATAATAATAATACTAATGTTTCCCTTAGGACCTTAAATAGTGAATTTAAGGTACACCAATCAATTTAGATCTCTGAATTCTAATAGATAATTAGATGTAAGTTATTAGATATAAGTTAAGTGATATAAACTTACAAGGTTCTTAAACTGATTGTACATTAGCTATGTTTAACTGATGATGCTTAAAAAATAAATTTAGAGAACTAGAGATTTGACTGGAAAAGTTAGACCATTAAAGAAAATTAATGCAATAGAAAAATTATAGAGAACTATTAAGAATCATTATAAAATTGAAGAATTTTATAGAGAATTGTAGGAAATAACTATAGAAATATAAAGAAAAGAATTGTGATTGCTTTAACATGAAAAATAATAAATGAGTTTGAAATAACAAAGTACAAAATAAAACTAGAATTGAAAAATATTGAAATTGAAAATAGATTGTTTGGTTGATTTGATTGAAAATATGTGTTATTTTATTGGTTGGTTAGTTGTTGTTGATCAGTGTTCCTTTTGTGTTTTACAGTAGAGGCGCCCTTTATTATCTCTATAATAATAAGTACTCCTTAATTAGTTCCCCCCACTAGACAGTTTCATTTGCTCTACTCTTCACGTTTCTCCCTAAGTTTCTCCACTTGGATGTGCTATGTAGCAATAACTCCTCCATTAGACGGCTCCACTAAGTCACTTTCTCATCACGTAGCTCTCTATATTACAATTCTCTACATTCCTAATAATTGTTTATCCATTGCTATAAATATCTCTTCCGTTAGATCACCACCTTTTGTCATCCATTCCAACTAAAAACCACTAACTAATCAATTAATTAATTAATTGTGATTGTCTATGAATATTGGATTTCATAAAAATCAAAGTATGGTGCAAACATATGCCCTTTTCATATAAAATGGCTTTTAAAGCTTATTTATATGTATAAATATACAACCTTTTACACATTCTTGCAAAAATCCTTGGCTATGACAAGAATCATTAGAGAATCCTTGCAAAACATTAGAGAATTTTTATGTATGAAGATAATTGTTGTGCATTAAAACCCCTTATAAAGAGAACCTTGCATATATTAATCAATGCACACTAACAATAATTACTAAGATTCTCAACATGCAATTAACTACAAACCATCAATATTAGCTAACAATTAAGGAGCAAGTACACTTGATTTACTGAGTGTGATTCTCTTGGCCACACTGCAAGACTCTTTTAAATCTCCTTGATTTCCCTTTAATGCTCTTATTAATGATATATTTATAGCAATCTGTCTAAACCTGCATTTGTTTGAATCTCTATGTTAGAACCTAGAAAACAAAAGAATGAACAATATAACACATCAATAAAGTAGCCATAAGGACTACTTTATTATATTGAAACTTAAAAGATATGAACAATGAACAAGTCCTAAAGCCTATTTATAGGAAAACTCACTAAACTAGCTATAGTTTGGCTTTACATGAGTTAGTATGATAAAAAATTTCCCTATATGACCATGATGTCGACCTTACATTGTGATCTTCATTTTTCATCATTTCCCTCATAGTGGAAATATATTATCTCAGATAATGCCCATTGATGCTTCTTTTGTGTAGTTATCCATATAAGCTTGCTAACTATACGCATTCCCTTCTAAAACCTTATGAACTTTGAAAGGGTCCTTTCAGTTAAATTAATTTAAATTATTAATTTGTATAATTATGCTTAAAATGACAATAAATCTTGAATAAATTAAGGATGGGCTGGTACATAGCTTGGGATAAGGACCATTAGAACTAAATGCAAATTTTAGTGTATCCTACAAGCCAAAAAAATAAAATTAAAGAACAACAAGGGCAACCAACAATATAGAACAATACAATTATATAGGGAAGACCACAAACAAGTGTAAGCTACTTAAAGAGTAGCCCAACTTTCTTCACAAAGAGTACACCTTATTGAATGTACTGCGAATTCTCTTAACCATTTATAAGAAATTTTAAATCTCAATTCTAATTCTACTAAGTAAACAATAGTAAGAAAATACACCCTATTTGATTCTACATCCTATGTAACTTCTTAATTGTTAATTTTAGATGGTTATATCCTAATAATATAAGTCATTTTAATTTAATTTCACCGAAGAAGAAGTAGTAGTAGTAATACTAATAAGAAAAAAAAGAAGTAGTAGTTGTAGTAGTAACACTAATAATAATAGTAATAGTAGTAGTAACACTAATAATAGTAGTAGTAGTAGTAACACTAATAATAGTAGTAGTAGTAGTAATAGTAGTAGTAGTAGTAGTAGTAGTAGTAGTAGAAGTAGTAGTAGTAGCAGTAGTAGTAATAGTAGTAGTAAATTTATATATTTATAACCTATCCTCAGTATTCAAAACCTAAAATTTTGAGGAATACTGATAATGATTTGCTGGCTTAGATGAGCATTTAATAAAGAGCAAATTTATGAGCACAAGTGCATATTTAATCTTTCTTCAACAAATATGCATGAATTATAACCTCTCTCCTATGTAAAAGCATGACTTATATAGTTAAGATCAAGTAATCCATAATCATGAATGGTATTATTAAACTTATTAGCTTCAAATTTGGATGATCAGCATCCTTATTTTTCTCATAAGAATATAGTATGCCATTGAAATCGTCTATCAAACACCATGATAAAGATGATTTATTGACCAATCAGTGAAGTTATTACTAAGATTCAGATCTATGATGGTTTTTCGAGCACCCAAAGAAACCAGTAAAACATTAAGTTGACATGTTAGCAAGGCAGATGGAGACATCAATATGACTAGAAAATAACTAAGTAGTTAAACTAATTATGGGCTATTCTATATAATTGCCAAGCCACTTGAATGCCCATTACAATCAATAACAAACAAATAGTCATAACCTAAAGCCTTACAAACTCCATACATATAAGTATGTTTATTGAAAGTATCAATTAAGTATAAAATGTTCAGTTATGTTTTAGTAACCAAAAAATAAGGAAAACGAACTACACTAGGGTTCCCTAAGACCTTGGCACTTCCAATATAGAAAACCATGGTGATCGATTGGCATGATCCACAAGCACTACCATAAATGTCATTGGAATAACCATTAGCGAACAAAGTAAATCTCCAACCTATTCTGGTGCATAAGTCTTATGTTTATAATCCATAGAAAAACTAGTATCCACTATTATAACACAATTAGATTTTCTTTGGATTATTGCTTCTAGCATCCAAACTTTAAATAAATTGGACGTTAAGAGTGGTGCCATAATTGTATGAGAACATGCATCAACACTGTAATGTGTAAAAAAGATAATTATTAGGAGTTATAGTAATTTATGATTCAAATTTTAAAATATTTAGTGTATTAAATGGATTAGCCAGTTTTGAAATAAAAAAGATCCTTCTTTAAGCCACATGCAGCCTTGTTAATAGAAGTATTGCTAAACATGGGATGTTGGTGTATAAAACCAACTCTCATATTGCTTTTCAATGGGATCATCATTAGAAGAATAAAAAAGAAGTAAACATTGGCGTTCAGTGTGACTAAGTAATCCACAAAAGAAGCATAAAGTATGAAGTATTTCATAATGAAAGTGATACAAATTTTTCCTTCCCTCCCTCTATGCATAAACATACCCCAAGAAAGTGGTTTACAAAAATTTAACTTAATTCGCAACCATATAAAATTTTGACCAAGATCATTAGAAGAAGGAACATCAAGGTCCAAAACTTCCAAATGAAATTGCCAATTTTTTTTCCAACTTCTCTAGTTCAAAAATAAAGTAAGAGATCATAAATCTGAGTCCATAATTGAGTGTGGTACAACTTAACCTTTAAGGGCTGATTAACACCATTATAATGTTAAAGGAGAAGAAGAAATTAATCAAAAGTCCATAAACCACTCTCTAACATCCAATGTAAGTCTAGAGCATGGAAGAATTCAAACATGAATAATTGAGAGCCTAAATCATGGATGGTAACACCTATAACTAGCTTCCATAAGGCAGCATGCCTTGAAAATTAATGGTGCGATCAGTCAAAAAAAGCCAATTAAAAACTATTATGATATCATGAAAATACGAGTATTAGTAATCCCGCCATCCTTTAGATGGATGCCATGTAATTCTTGATTAGTTAGTGAAAAAGTAAAAAAAAAAATTGGAAAAGTTTGAGAAGAAAAAGCCATAATTATTGAAAATCAAACACTTTAGACAAACTAAGGACACCTTTAAGAATATAAGGACATGTACAAGTAACCACTGGAAAGGACATAACTAATGTAAAGAATTTTAACTACCTACCCTATTTTTTCTTATAACCTAAGGTGTAGTTTTGAATGTATGTCTCATTTTACTATCTAAAGAAATATATCATCTTTAGTGTGTGTGTATGTAAACACCTTGAAGAATATAAGGACATGCAGAAGTAACCGATGCAAAGGACATAACTAACATAGAGAATTTTAACTGTCCCATTTTTTCTTATAGGTTAAAGTGTAGTTTTACGTGTATGTCTTATTTTATAATCTAATGAAATCTATCATCATTGGTATGTGTCTGCCTATATATGTTTGTGTGTGTGTTTTTTTTATTAAATCTATATTCTAGGTATAGTTTGAGTTATTATTTAACTACTTTTATTTATTATTGTGTAATTATTTAGTTAATTTTGGTTAAATTATGTTTAATTAGGATTTACCTAATATATTTTGCATTTAGGAGTAATTAGGACTTAGTTTTGTATTTAATTAGGATTTGGCGATTTAATCCATTAGAGTTAGGTATGTTCCTTAGAACTTAGGATTTAAATTATAAATTTATATTTGATTAGGAATTAGTAAATTTTAGTTACATTTGATGTTATTTTTCATGTTTTGTAGGGTTTATATAATTAGAAGTTGATTGGATACAATAAGGACTTCAAGAAATCCATTTGAAGTAAGAAAATAACTTTAGAGAGGTAGCATAATCATGCTAACTCTAACATGATTGTGCTTACCTGCTTTTGTGCACTTTGTCGTAGTCGACCTGATGTACCGAGCTTCAATATTTTGCCATAACTTTCTCTACATAAGTTGGATTAAGGTGATTCAAAATATTATAAAAAGCTAAAATAAAAGATCTATAACTTTGTTGAAGAAAACCAAAGCTAATTCAATAACCCTGTCTAAGAAGACAACTAACAAAGTTAAGGCATTCATCATCCACTAGCATAACACTTGCCAAAGCAACGATTAACCCCTCCTCAACCAAAGCAAAAAAAAAAAATCAATTATAGTCTAAGGGTGTATGCTATGCAACCTACAAAAAATGACAAAAAGTATGACTTACGACTACTAGCTCAAAGCCAAGTTAAGGTGACCTAAACTCCAGTGTCAGTTTGATAAAAAAACCTAGATAGTAGTGTGTTTGTGCTAAATTATATATAGTTTTAGGATCCATTTGAGCATGCATTTATTAATCTTAGGTTGAATTTAGGTTAATTTAACTATAAAAATAGAAACTTTCATATTTTATTTTATTTTTCTAAGGAAAAGAGGTTTTGGAGGTGTTTAGTGGTGAAAAGGAGCAAAAATAGAGAAAGGGTGCAAAGCTAGAATTCTGTCGCAATCACGTAAAACCCGAGATCACGTAAAACCCACGATCATGATCATGAAACAAACCTGTTCTACTAAAATTTTTGTCATGATCATGGGACACCCGATTCTAGACATTTTTTGGCTGATTTTTTAGCTGGCCAACACCTATTTTGAGGGAAATCCAAGGGTCATTCGAGAAGACTATAAAAGGAGGACTAAAAACCTAATTTAGGGGGGTTGCATATTTTTATTCTAAAGATAAAAATCAATACCCAAAAGGGGATTATCTCCTTCCACAATCAAAGATCCAATACACCAAGAAGAAGAAAAAAGAGAAAAGATGCTTGGAGAGGAGGCCACCATTAAAGATCTTTGAAGCACCTTGATAACTTTTCTCTTCTTTTCTTTCTTGTTTATAAAATCTTATTATTTACTTGGGTTGTATTATGGATGAATAATCAATATTGAAGCCATGAGTGGCTAGTTATCTTTATGTTGTTAGGATTTTAAGACTCAATTGGTTTAAGTTATTTTGTTAGGTCTTATTTTCTATATATTGCATATTGTGTCTGATATGCTTGTTGAATGTTGTATTGTGGCTAGATACATCTTTAGTTTAGATCTATCAATTAAGAGAAGATGGATCTAATAAACCTACAAACATAAGTTAGATTAGTTAAATGACTTAAGAAAACTTAACTTTATCTAATTCTCTTATGGGTTTTAGTTAATGCCTTGTATGCTTGATGTTAGCTTATTTTTATGGTGATTATGAGAGTAAAGTCATAACTTTGAGTTTCAATTGATTCATATGCATGTTGAGTTGAGTATTACTTAAGAGGAAATGCTCAATAATTTTTGGAAAACCTAAGATATACAATTAGTTTAAGTAAATATACCATTTAACTTTATAATGATGTGGTTTTTAATCTCCCAACAACATTGCTTTTATAATTGGTTTCCCTCCTCTATCATTTAGCTTAGTTATTATTTCATTTGCTAATTATATTAGTTTCTTAATTTATTAATTTTTTTTGCTTGTTATTTTAGTTTATTCATTACTTTACTCAAGTTTAATTTGGAAGCTCTAAACTAACTCAACTAGAACTAATAAGTGCCTTATTCATAATCCTCATGGGAATGATACTCTACTTACTTCTATATTACTTGTCAACCCATGCACTTGTGGTCATCAACAAGTTTTTATATTGTCCATAAACTCATCTCTAACCATTAAAATCCTCCCTAATGCTCCAATCCGCTCCACTACAACTTTAAAGGTAAACTCACCTCATTAGGGTCTCTATCTCTATCACCTCATAAGTTATAAATGTCCATTATAACACCATATTATATCTACACTAGCTATGCTAATACAATACATATACTGGAAAGTATAAAAGAAAGGAGAGTGTGAGTAATTTCATAAGGAAATTACTAGTGAATGACTAAGCAATAAGAGCATGTGAAATAAATATAAAATCGATTAACATTATCTTCTATAAGTAACAAGGTAAAAATTATAAAAATAATTGTAAGGAAAATACCAACAAACTAGTAAAAAAAGAATGAATTTTATTAAATGTTAATTATTTATTCTTGTTTTATTCATTCTATAATTCGAAATGTATTTTTCTAAGATATCATCTCCGTATTTGTAATTGTATTATACATAATACATTTATGAACATTAGAGCACTACAGCATGTGTTCAAGTATAATTAAACTCATAAAAACAATATGTCACATGCTAGATATTATATTCCATTAACAACCCTATATCTTACAAACAAGAAAAATGGTACCATTCTCATTATCTGTTCCTCATAATACAATAATTTATAAAATTATTATGCATACTTTTAACCATATAAATTTGTTCCAAAGACATGATAAATTTATGTCTATCCCAAAGATAGTTATCAACAGTTGGCCAACAATAACAACTCAACTCATGATAATCTCACACTAGAGATAATTTTAATCATATATATATAACTCATTATTATACCTTAATAATCACAAACACAACAGTGCACTAAAAAAATTACAATTTAACATATGATATTTGAGTACAACTACAACACGATTGTTATTTTATATATTTACGTGTAGTCTTGTGGTATTAAAATTTAACATTTCAAGAATCTCAATCTAACATATTATTCTCATTTCTCAAAGAAACTTTCTTTCATTATAAATTAGGTCCCCAAGTCGAAGACTTGAGAAAATTTTTCCAAAATTATTTAAAATTGGCATTATCATTTTCCAAAATTTTTCTAAAACATACTTGAATTTGAATGAACATTTAATGTGAGCCTAGTGTAGATGAGTAGGCCTTAGAGTATGTAGAGCAGTTGGAAAGGAGTCATGTGTGCAATATGGCTTTGAATGGGCATAACTTTTGACTTAAGAAGAGCTACGGGGCCTATAAAATATCAACTTGAAGCTTGTCCATAGATCTATATGGACGACAAGGCTTGCCCATCACAACTAGTTTTAAGGCCTAATGCGATCTTTTAAAGTTGTTTTGGAGGCTTTGAATATTTTTACTTATTTTGGATTATTTTCTTTATGGACTTTTTGCTAAATTTTATTTCAACCCTTTTATTTTTAAGGTTTCAATTGCTAAATGCTATTAGTATGTTTTGCTCTGTTTTGGATGGCAGTTTTAATTGAATTGAATAGAAACCATTTTCTTTGATTTCTAAATTTTTAGTATTCATTAGAATCAATGAACATTTTATGCCTATTTCTTATCATTCTTTGTGAATCAATAAGTTATAGAAAATTGTTTTTCAATATTTCTCCACAAATCGATGAACTAGGATATTTATCCCTTATTTTATAAGCTTCTACTACATCAACATTGGGGTTGCCATATTGATACCATAACCTTTATTATATAACTTATCTATTTTATTCTCAACGTATTAAATTTTCGGAGAGTAAGAATATATTTATACCATCCTAGATACCAACATTAAAATCTAGTTATTTGATAATAAGTTTATATGCTCATCTCTGAGACTTCCTACTCTTGTAAACTTGGAATTTTCAATACAAAACCCAAAGTAGCTTATAAAAGCTCTATAAACTCATTATTGAAAGAAAATTAGGTTTAAAAACTATATATATATATATATGCTCAACTAAAAAACTACTATGTAATGAATAAAAACAAAGATGTGTTCTGTTACCCATTCTATGACTTCATATTGTTCCAATTTAATAGTAACACTTATGGCTTATTTGGCTAAACTGTTGTTGATAGCTGATAGTTGTTATCGATGGCTAATAATTGATTAATACTATGTATTTGGTAAAATTATAATAGTTGTTGTTGATAGTGTATTTAATTACATATATAAATATTGGTTAATTTATATATAAATAATCGTAGTTTATATTTATTTTATAAATAATAAATTATATATTTATATGTGTTTTATTAATATAAATGTTAACGCTGATATATATGATGCAAGAATAAATATTATTTATAGTTATAATTATAAATATTTAAATTCCACTCACTTCACCACCGGAATCATTTCTCCTTCTAGCAAGACCAGAATCACACCAATACCTGCTCCTCTATTATTGACCGCTCCATCACAATACATTTTCCATGTCTAGATCTCTATTACCCCCAGATGGTCATCCGAAAATTACAACTCCTATTCTTGTCCATCATCTACTAGATTTTTAGCCAAGAAGTCTGCTACAACTCTCCCTTTTATCACCTTCTTTGCCACATATTCTATGTCAAATTCGGTAAGTAAGACCAACCATCTGGCTAATTTCCATGTAAGTGAGGGAGTATGATGGAGATATCTAAGAGGATCATCCTTAAAGATTGCTTGGATTCTGTAAGACTAGAAGTAATGTCGAAGCTTCTTTGTCACTCAAATTACAGCCAAGCAAGTTCTTTCTATGAGAGTGTAATTAGCTTCATAAGGTAAAAGCTTATTACTAAGATAATACACAGCATGCTCAACCCTTCCTTCTCCCTCATGAGCTAGCATTACGCCAATCACATCCTTCTCTACTGCCAGATAAAGAATTAAAGGCTTACTCGACCTCGACGACTATAAGGCTAGAGGATTCATTAAATAATTCCTAATAGTTTCAAAACCTTGCTGACATTTGTCATCCTAGATGATCAACTAATTCTTCTTAAAGAGCTTGAAGATTGGCTCACAGATGGTAGTCAACTTGGCAATGAACCTACTGATGTATTGCAACTGTCCAATGAACCCTTTGACCTCTTTCTCATTCTTTGGTGTAGGAATTTCTTTGATCACTCTCACTTTATTTGGATCCACCTCTATGCCTCTCTATCTAACAACTTTCTGAAAGTTACCCCAAAAACATATTTCTTTGGATTCAACCTGAGGTTATACTTTTCAGCTCTTACCAAGAACTTGTCTAGAGCTTTAAAGTGCCCTTCTCTAGATGGAGACTTTACCATCATGTTATCCACATACACTTCTATCTCCTTGTGAACCATGTCACGCAATAATATTGTAGCCCTTCTTTGATAAGTAGCTCCTCCATTTTTCAACCCAAACGACATGATTGTATAGCAATAAACACCCCCATTCAGTGGTGAAAGAAGTCTTTAACTTATCAATCACTACCATCATAATCTTGTTATATCTTAAGAATCCATCCATAAAAGAGTACATAGCACTTAAAGTTGCACTATCAACTAAAGTGTCATTATACGACAACGGAAAATGATCTTTTGGACAAGCTTTGTTTAAATCCCTATAATCCATGCACATTCTAACTCTCCCATCCTTCTTAGAAACTAGGACTATATTGACTAGCCACTGGGTGCCATCTACCACTTCCATGAACTTTGCCTTCAACTATTTCTCCAATTCTTCTTTGATTAAGAGAGCCCATTCTAGCGTTAATCTTTTATTTTTCTGCTTGATTGGGGTGATGCGAGAATATATGGGGATCTTGTGCTCTGTGATCTCTCTATCATTCCTAAGCATATCCTCACAACCCCACATAAATACTTTCTGTCTTCTTTTCAATATTTCTTTTATTTTTTTCTCTCTCATCAAAAGTTAAGTTAGAAGTACTAAGTATATTCTTAGGGTTATCACATGTACCTAAATTAAATGATTTAGTTTGCACTAAATTAATGTCAAACATATGGATGAAATGATTAATACAAATTGAATAACCATTAGGAAAAACATCACACAAATAAGCAAAGTCATACCTTATCGTATTAACTTTATAAGAGAAAATATCATCAGTTTCAAACAAGTTGGAAAGAGAAATGTCAAGGTCATCATAGAAAACATCCATAATAAAATCAAGAACATGGAATTCAAAGTTGAATTCCTCTTCCTGGTCAGCAGCGTCCTTCAGTTCTGCCGTAGGAATGTCCTCCTTTAATTTTGAAGTTAGCACTAGTTCCTCCACTATTTGCTCCTCAACAATAACTTCATTTATCCTAATCATATGTTCAATGAAAATTTCAAACCTAGAGATCAATTTCTCAATGATCATCAAAGGCTCAAGAGTTCCTCTATAAGGATAGTTAGTGCCTTCTTCCACAAATGTTTCCTATAATGTCTTCTTCTTCAGTTTGGCTCTTGCTTTGTTCTTCCTAGACTTTCCCTTAGCTTCTTCCTCTTCATTAAACTCATTTACTTCTATTTGGATCTTACTTTGTTCTTCCCAGACTTTCCCCTAGCTTCTTCCTCTCCATCAGACTCATTTGCTTCTGGATACCCTACCCCATGCTTCAAGATTGGCACTTTAGGTTCAATAAACTTAGGTAGGCCCTGCTGATTCTTCCCCAATCCCATACAGGGCATGAAGTTTATACTCTTTATCATACTCATAATTCTCCGATTTAGCTCATCTTCATAGATCATACAAACCTTAAAATTTGGACTAATCGGAATTTACTAGGAATTAACTTCAAAGCAACGACAGCAGCTTTGGTTTCTATTGTGATAGTGACTACCCTTCCCTAATGCATAAATTTGATCTTCTAATGGATAGTAGATGGCACTCCCCCTAGTGGATAAAACCATGGCCTCCCTAGAAGAATGGCAAAGGTGAGTAGAATATCAATGACATGCAAGTTAACCCAAACTTTAATAAGCCTAATCTTGACCAAAGCTCTGAAAGTTCCCTTAACTGGCTTCTTTATATCATCATAGGCCTTGATAACCACAACAAATGGCTTTAGATCAATTACTATCAATCTTAACTTTAGAATAATTTTCAAAGAACAAACATTAATGGCAGACCCATTATTAACTATAATACAGCAAGTCAATTTCCCTTTCACCTCTACCTTTATGAATAAGGCTATATTGTGGTCCCAAACCTTCCAAGGGTAAGTTATTGTATGTAAAAATAATTTCCTCCGAAGGGCTTTCTATCAGTGAAACCACCATTGTTCTGGAGTATGCATTGAGGGATCTTCTTGTGATCAAGGGCCATAACCAGTGCTTCCTGATGGGCTTAAGAGTTCATAAGCAACTCCCAAACACTGGCGAGAGTTTTCTCATCTCTTTTGGTCTCAACAGCTTATTCAGCTTTCTTATTTTTCTCTAGTTCTTCTTTTAAATTGACTTTCTCTTTTTCTAGCTCATCATCTTTCACTTCCTCCCTCTTCTCAAGCTTCTCAACTGATTGGAATATCTTTCCTTCATTATTTTTTCCATAGATCAATTGCTTCCCCTCCTTCATCATTAGAACTCTAAATTTTTAGAACATTCACACGAAGCTCCACAAACTACTAGTTTAATTTGAGGTCTTTTAATTATGGTTTTGGTGGTAAGGGTATGGCATCAACAAAAGAATTAAGGACCTGTTCCTCTATTAGGCTGGTATGAATTATCAAGATGCATGGATTTGGTGGAGGTAAATTTTGGTGGTTGGGTAAAGGGTTATTTTAGGTGTTTAGTTTTTTAGTTTCAGGGTCGGTTATTTTGCTTGAATCAATCAAATCTTGAAATTCATGCTTCAGGCGGGTGCAACTGATCATGTCTAATGTTTTGGTGCTATTTAGAGTATAATTTTAGGTCAGCATTTGGAAAAGGATGTCTTTAAGGTAAGGGTTATAGTAGGTCATTTTCATTCAGCTTCTCTAAGACTTTGGAGAGAGGTCTTCCCAAGTTAGAAAACCATCAAGATTGTCTAATAGTATTGTTCTGCATATTACTGCTCAACCCAATTCCACTTATCATACCTTAAATTTGACTATCCCTAAAAAGGTCTAATGATGAAATGAATCCTCAAGATGACTAAAGTCTACTCGTTCATAACACCTCTGAAGTGTGCAACCTTAAAAAACCTAACCGACCCCACTAGTGTGCAAAATCGATCACCGAGCCATTAAGTTATGCTCTGACCTTATGAAATATAAATTATCAGAACAATGAGAGATTTATTTTGAGAAAACTCCTCTCAAAATACTCAGCTCGTTGGGTCAATGCATATTTTGTTAGATTGGGACCCAGCTTCATGAAAAAATGAAATTTGATTGTGACAAAACGGACTTAAAAAATAATAGTGGTCCCAAAATGGTCCAACACAACCCGAGTATCAGCCCGTATCGCTCAAAAGTACGCATAAATGCCTTTAGGTGTCATGTGCTAAAATTAAGGCCAAATTTGGCAAAATGGACTCCAAAATGCATCTGAAAGGCCTAAAAACCCTAGGAACCAACCTCTGAACAGTGTGCATAAAACCCAGGAAGTGTGCGTAAAGCATTGAAGTGTGCATAAAAGCATACATGTGCACGCGTGGCCTCACGCCAAGTGCATGACCAAGCTCACACTATGTGCGACCACACACACTTGGTATGGTCACGTATAAAATCCTCGTTATACATATATGAGCATGCCCCTACCACCCTATTCTACCTAATTTTCCCTATAAATAGACCCCTTCACACCCTATTTTGAAGGGAGGAGCAAGTGGAAACACACACACACACACTCAAAAATTGATCCAATCGAAGGTGTTAGAAACCCCTTTCTAAATAGTTTTTGCTCTCCCACAGCCTTCCCTTTAGGTTGTTAGATCCCTTTTCCACCAAACCAAGTCTCATCTTTGTCAAAGCACACTTTAAAGGTATACAATCTAGCATTATTCTACTATCATTTTGAACCTCTTGATGAGGAAAGCTTGATAATCTCTCGAAGCTAAAGCTTTAAAGCTCATACAAGCTTAATCGAGTCTGAGGACCACACAATTATTTTAGCACATTTATATTATCACATTGCATTTTATTTTACTATCACTAGCATTTAGGAATACTATTGTGCTTATACGATGAGACTGGCAATCTTATATGCTATGTGAATATTTTATGTTTTATTATGCTCATTTCACATTATCATTCTACATCTTCTATTTCCGAAATCATGAAATCACACAGTAAATATCAATAACATGATAAAGTTAACATGATAAAGTTCATATCCTAGAATAGAGTCATTATGCACTTAGCCCAGTGATAACTTCATGCATCCTTTATATTATTATCATACATCATCATAGCATAAATAATCATTGTAAGCATGATCATCCTATCATTCATTAAGCAAGCTGTGTAAATGATCATGTTATCCTTGCAGATTAATCATATTAGATTTATCTTTCTACAATCTTTCCTTTTTCATATGTATTTTATCAAGAAAGCAATGTAATAAAACTTTCAGCATTATTATCTTATACTATCTGATGTACTGTGTGAATGCTATACAAACTGTCATCACCGAAACTAGGGTGTTATGGTAGCTATACATCAAATATCATATAATAAGAAATAGTTAAAAAGTAGACACGATCCCCTTAACTTGAAATCTCTACTGGGGACAATACTCGCTTAGTGACCTGATGTTGTCCCTTTCTTTTCCCGATTTTCTAAAAATTGAGTGGCAACTCCATAAAATCAAAAGTATATAGTCCCGCTAAGACTAATCATGTGTCCCTATTCGATAAAGTTACCGTGTCCCTCAAAAATGGAAAGACCCGCACAATGTCCTATGAAAACATACCCTACTACATGTCCCAAACAAATAATAAGTCACTCACACCAATACTGGAACCAATCCCTTCTTTGCTTGTAGATCTTCCAGTGAAGAATTTCTTCTCTTGTGCCAGATCAGATTCTTTCTACACCCTAAATCTATACATCTCTTTAAAATTTCAAATCCCTAAGTCTTTCATCTTTTTAGAGAGTGGGAGCACACACCCTTCTATAGTTGTCACTAGATAATTAGATTCTGTGAGCGGGTACTTCATCTGTTCCCATTTTACTCTGCATTTAATCAAGTAATCTGCAAAGGATTCACTGAATTTTTGCTTTAAGTTTTGTAGGTCTCTCAAGGATGCTTCCATTTGAATATTGAGACTATACTACTTTACAAATGCAACACATAATCCCTCTCATTCAGCTTGGATATAAGATTCCAGAGTATAATACCATCTTATGGGGGCTCCTTCTAAAGATAGAGGAAATTGCTTCACAGTCTGTGCCTTTGTCAAACTTGTTGTCTTCATGTGGGTTATATACTACTTTAGATGTAAATGGGGATCTTTAGTGCCAGTGAATTTCTTCATGTCAGGGAACTTAAACTTCTGGGGTAAGGGATCATCATCTTCATCCAAACTAAAATCAGAGTAGTTCATCAAAGCATCTATCCCCTTCTCTTTTATCATTAATTGCATTTGAGCCATAGTCTTAGTCATATTCTTAGCCTAATTAGTTTTTCCTACATTCTTTATAGTGTCTGTAGTCATATTTTGTCTATCTATATGCCCCACCACTAAGGTTTCTTGAACATCCTCTCTTTCCCGTCTTTCGGAGTCTTTAGCATCTAAATCAAATAGTTGGGGCTGAGGTGCTAGCGGTTGAGGTGTTGGTGGTTCTTGTCTAACCAGTCCTCTCATTTCAGCCACCATCTCTCTCATAATTGCCCAGGTCTGATTGACTATTTTTTCTTTCAATTTATTCCTAAAAGCCTCAGTATTAAACTATGCCATCTCGATTTCTCTAGAAATCCTAACCAGGTGACCAGTGTCTGACCGTTTCTAACTGGAAGACTATCTTAAATCTATATCTACAATCACCATGGATTAGAAATATGCATGATGTGTATACATAAGATACAGGTTCAATCAATAAAAAAGGAAATCAACATATATTCTATTTACACATAAAAATAAAAAACAAAATATAAAGCTCTTAAATGGTATCTCCACCATTGTTTCTCCCACACACGTGTTCATTGGTGAGTTCTTTATCCTAGGATTATGGTTTTGGGTTTTAATTATCAACAAGAGATAATCAAACTGACAAAGATGCAAGATAACTCTCAGGACGATACAAACAAGTAGTAATTTCTTCAAATAATTTCAAAGCCCATTTTAATGGGCCAAGAATGATATCAAAGGCTCGCCTTGCCAAGATCCATTTGAAATGGGCTAAAATAGGCATAAGAGGCCTATTTTGTAAGGTTTGTTATAATGGGCCTGGGCCTTGTTCAAAGAATTAACATATGGCATCAAAAATGTGCACTTGGAAAAAAAATCCTAATCGAAATTGCTAAGTCATTACATAAGTTGAGTCTCGGGTAATAAGCTTCCGCTCCCAAAACTATATACCTCCATTATATCTCCCCACTCAAGGGTCTATGCAATGTGGATAAGAACATGCTATGAGTGACAATAATCGAATACTCCACCACAAGGTTTAAGTGAAACGCAAGTATCAGTTTATTTGGGACTTAGTGTTCACATTGTGTGGAAACATGTAGTGAATGCAAGAATTTGCAAAGGAAATAAAGAAATAGTCAAAGATGATAAATTACAAAACACTTGGAATCAGTTTCTCTATCCCCAGTAGAGTCATCACTGTAAGTGGCGAGGTCGGGTGCGTGCCTAAGTGTTTGGCGATTACAGCACTGTGTGAGCTTAGGGCCCACTACGAAATACAAGATTGACTTAATGCCCAAAATGGAGATGGAGTCACCACCTAGATAAAAGTCGGGACACACTGTAGAGCAACTGGATTCCACGAAGGTTCCCATAAGCCCTAATTAGAAATTGGTTCAGAAACTGGGTATAGGCTTTTGAAATGCCCATCCAACCTTGCAGTTGGCCTCCATGTGTTTTTTGTATTTTATTACCTTTGATTACTAAATTATTTCCTTATTTAATATGAATTGCAATCATTTCCAATTTTATATTTTAGTCTGAGTTTGCACATTAGTCTCATTTCATGCTTATAACCCGACATTCAATATAAATAAAACAAATAATAATAATATATAACCATACATTCCAAATGAATAGGGAAAAGGATTAAGGATTACAACATTTTATACAAAGGAAATGTAAAACAAATAGAAAATAAACCATATATAAACCAAAAATAAAATAATTAATTATACACATAAAACTTCTCAAGAACAAATTAATGGAATAACTATTTCATAATTAAAAATTACCGAATAATTCCTGCAACAAATACAAATAAATCCTATTTCACAAAACAACAATATTATCTTACAAAAATAATCAACAAATAACATTCATAGGAAATAGAAATAAAATCACAAAATAGTCCACAAAAAACACAATAATATTTATACAATAATAATATTAAACAACATTATAATCATGTATAAAATCAATATATATAATAAAACAAGCATGGAAATCATACGAAAATATACAAAACAAGCATTAAAAATAAAAAAAAATGGTGCAAGATTTTAATGAAGCGGCGACGCCTCTTTAAAGAGGCATGGCCTCCTGACCAGGAGGCAATTTTACATAGCCGCAGCATGAAGGGGCGATGCCTATATAAAAAGGCATCGCCTCTTCAATAGAGACTAAGACAAACTACATTTCTTAGATTCTAAGAAACTCAATATTCATGCAAATAAGCAAAGACTGACATAAATATATAAAGACCAACTATCAATACTTAGTCTTTCATACAATGACGCTTTATATATGACCTCAAATAAGCAATGAAACTCAAGAAAACAAGCAAAAAAGTAATAAATTTTGAAGCTTTAAAGGAAATAAAGAACTTAAAACTTAAAAATAGGGAGTCTTATGGATTTAAGTGAGTTGATGATCCTATTAAGCCCTCAGAGCTTGGTTGATTGACTTAAGTCCTTTAAATGCAAAGAAATCCTACTCCTTGTCAAAGAAATAAAGTCTTTAATCTCTCCAAGTCTACTTCTTCTTCTTTTTCTTCTCTTCTTTCTTTCTTTTTTCTTCTTTCCTTTCTCTTTTTTTTTCTTCTATCCTTTCTCTCTGTCTTTTTCCTTCAGAGACTCTAGTTTTTATCCAAAATTCCCGCCCAAAAAGTCCCTTTCCTTTCCTTTTTTTTTTCCTTTTAAGCCTTTCTAACTCCCAACCAAAACCACTCTCACCCTTCCCTCATGCTTTTCATCATTCTTTATGCTCTTCTCTCTCTTTTTCCTACATTTTTTTTACATGTAGGAACGTCCCAAATCTAAAGCAAGTGAGCCCCAACTGCTATCATTAATGGTATTTAATGCTGCAGAGGGTGATTGTGAACAGGCACTACCTCTTTGATGAGGCATTGCCTCACCGATGCCCAGGGTGAAATGTGATGACTCTTCATTAAGGCAATCACCTTTTTATCTAGGTCAGGTCTAGGCCTTTGGAGCAAAAGGCAATGGGCTTAGGCTTTGAGGCTTAAGCTTGTCATTTAGTCTTAGATTTGGTATTTTGGGCTTTGATTTGGTGTTTTAGGCTTAGGCTTGGTGTTTTGGTTTCTGAGTCTATTTTAGAGAAGTTTCGGGCTTCCCTTACATTCAAAAATCATACTTTTTTATCATCGGACTTTTGTTATAGACCGATCAAACTGAAGATGTCCACACTAATAATATACATTCATCTTAATAATAGAATTTGAAATCTTAAATGGAAAATATGGATTTTGATTGGAGGAAAAAAAAGTGATAAAACACTATTAACCATAAAATCTTTCAAAAATATCTTTACCAAATTAATTCTTTCAAAAATAAACCTTCCTCTGCTCGCCAACTTCCAGCTCAAAAAATATGCAATTTCAGCATCACTTTCTTAAATAAATTTAGCTTCGTGAACAAAAAATATTTTTCTTTTGAATTAATTTTTCCTCTTCTTCATCAAATTTCAGAGATTTGTAAATATTTTCAAGTTCATCTACAACAACAAACATAATTAACAAACATGAGATTTACAACTTTTTGTGTTTATTGTTAAAGATTCTTCGTTTCATTGTTGAAAATTCAAGTATTCTTCATGTTCATGAAGTTTCTTATTCTCTAACAAACCACATGATCTACATCAACTTTGAAGAAAAATTAACGAATCAACAGAGAAATCAGGTACATTACTCAAAAAAATATGATATCTACATTTGTTTATTTTAGCTACTATTGTTCATCCTTTTTGTATTTTATTGATTTTTATGATGTTTTATATATAGTTTTGTTGTTGTTATTTAACTGAATTATTTAGTGTAATTTCTTCTTAATTTTAGATAATATTAGTTCATTTTATTTAAGTTATTTATTTTTGTATTTTTGTTGATTTTTCTTATTTACTACGTTTTTTTCAAGTGTTTTGGAGCTTCTTTTTTACAATTTTAATTATTTTACTTCTATTTATTTTTGTTGGTTGTTGTTGTTTTTTCTTTTTATAATGTTTTTTTTAAGTTTTTTGGTGTTGTTTTACTTAATTTGCTTCTATTTATCTTTGTTAATAGTTGTTTATTTTTGTTCATTGTTGTTATTTTTTTTCTTGTTTATAAGTGCTTTCATGCTTCTTGTTTATTACTTTAGTTATTTGCATTCTGTTAATTGTTGTTGATTGTCATTGATTATTATTGATTTTTGTTGTTTATTATGTTTTTTCAATTATTTTCATGCTTCTTATTTATTATTTTACTTATTTGGCTTCTATTTATATTCGTTGATTGTTGTTCATTTTTCTATAGTATTAAACAAAAATAAACAAAATAAACAACCATTTCTAATATATTTCTTTCAATTCTTTTCTAATAGGCAGAATAGAAATCATTCCAGTGTTCGTTCATCACAAAAAAAGATGGAATGAAGCAATGGATTATATTGATTTTGAAATAACTAAAATTACAATGCATGCAAAATGCAGCTTTGAAGAAATAATGAAAATACTATTAGATTAGCTACAAATTGATGGACAATTGCAAAAAATGATCATTGAATATAAAGTTAGAGATGGTTATCCACCTTTAAACATACAAGATAATGCAAAACTGTTCTTCTATTTGCAGATAAAGAAGGAATTAGATTTCACAAAATTTCCCATATGCATCAATGTTGTTGATAAACAGTTTCAAGATAAAAGCTTCAATAACAACAACATGTTGTAAATTCAACAACAATCAACATCTCAAGCACAATAAATGTCAGCTTTTGAATACAACTCATCGAATATAGAAGAAAATAATCAGCCTACAAATTTTATGGATTATGCAAACACGATGACTATATTGATTCTACATCAACAAAGCACAAATAGATAAATAACTAGAATATGAGAGTGAAGAATCTTTAGGAATATGCTTCACAACAATAACAAAACCTAAAAAAGGAAAAATATACAATAACAGAAAAGATTTCAAAAAGCATTAAAGTTTTTTGCAATCAACAACCATTTCAATTTAGAATAATAAGATCAAATAGAGAGATGTATGTTGTAAAATGCTTGGATGGAAAATGCAGCTAGAGGATAAGGGCTACAAGAAATGGAAAATCTGATAAATTTGTTGTTGAAAAATTCAACAACAGCCACTCCTACAATATGGACATCAGATTGGGTGACCAAAGACATGCAACAACATCTTTAGTGGTTGATTTTGTAAAATCAAAGTATCACAACATCAAAACCATATACAAACCAGGAAAGAAGATTACTAGATCAACATCAGCTACTTAAAAGCCTAAAGATCAAGAGAAAAGGCACTTCATATATTAATAGGCAAACTGGACAAATCCTGTGCAATTCTACTAAGTTTCCTATATATGTTGAAGATAATAAATCTGGGATCAGTTGTTCAACTTGAAATAAAAAGTAAACAATCATTCTTCTATGTCTTTATGGCTCTTAATGCATCAATAGAAGGATGAAAATATTGCAAACCTGTTGCAGTGGTTGATGGCACATTTTTTAAAGGAACATATAGTGGCACATTGCTTTCAGCAATAGCACAAGACACTACTAGTAAAATCTTTCCTCTAGATTTCTCCATTATTGACTTTGAAAATGAAGCATCTTGGGAATGGTTCTTCACAAAAATAAAAGAAACATTTGGTTGTAGACAAGAAATGACCATTGTTTCTAACAAACATGAAAGTATAGAAAAAGCAATTAGAAAAATGTACCTTGAAGCTACCAATGGTTTTTATATGTATTATCTTTTAAATAACCTAAAGAATAGCTATAAAAAAATTCAAAATACATCAATGATTCATTTTATGTAGCAATAAAGGCATACATTGTTAAAGAATTTAAGTACCATATAAATGATTTAGACAAGATTGATGAAAGAATTAGGCCATAACTCTACAACATTAGCTATCACAAATGGGCTAGAGCTTTCTCAATCAATAACTGATACTCAACAATGACTTCAAATATAGCTGAATCATTCAATTCAATTATTGCATAAGCTAGAAAGCTACCAATCATAATATTACTAAAGTATCTACGTTCTTTGGTAGAAGATTGAAGCTATACAAATAGGAATAACGCAATATCAACATTCATAAAGCTTGCAAAAAGGCCATAAGATATGATAAATGAGAAATATATGAAAAGTTTGAAACTTCAGGTTAAATTTGTCATACTTTTATTATTATTGTTATTATTACTGTTGTTGATTCTTGTTGATTTGTTTTTGCAATTTCTTTTTTTACTTAAATTTAATGAAATCTTCTTTTTTTTTTCTTTTGCCTTTTTTTGTTGATTTTTGTTAATTGTTGTTTATTTTTGTCAATTTTAGTTCTTTTTTCAATTACTGTTAATGTAATTATTATTTTTTGTTGTTTTTTATTGTTTTATAATGTAATATTTTCACTTGCTTACAGGTCAAACCTTCAATTAAAGACATTCATTGTGTATGACTTCAACAAAGCTTTTATTATGAACATACAAGAAAGCAAATGCAGCTGCAACATATTTTAAATTGATCAACTGCCATGTACACATGCACTTGCAATTTCGAAGTAAATGAACCAAGATCCTTACAAGTATTGCTAAAATTTCCACACAAAGGAAACACTGTTGGCAACATATAAAGCAATTGTACATCCAATTCCAAATCAAACATGGAACGTACCAATTTAAGAGCAACAAATAAAAGTACAACCACCAAAATGAAGAATTAAAACTGGAAGACCAAAGAAAAGAAGAATCAAAGCTCCATGGGAATACACAAGACATAACAAGTGTAGAAAATGTGGACAGCTTGGGCATAACATAAAGACATGCGAAAATGTCACAATAAAGAAATAAAAACATTGTTGTTCATCATTTGTTAAAAAAATCTAAACATTTATATTTCAAATTTTGACATATTCAAAGATTATCATTGTTGGTCAATAAATATAACTATTTTAGATTAAATATTCATTATTTCAGTTATAATTTTATACTAGTTTTAACTACAGGAAAAAAAATTAAACAAAAATAAATAAAATCAAAACGACAATAAACAACAAAAGAACTATCCTTATTAGTTCTTTTTATTAATTTTTTTTATTAATTATGCATTGCTTGTACCAAATTTAAATATTTTTTAACATTTTGTAACAGTAGAAAAAATAAACAAAATCAAAACAACAGAATAACACACAAAACTACAAAATATTATCAACCTTAATCACTATTACTTAATTTTTAAATCAATTATCATTTTATTCTATCTCATTTATTCATTTTTAACGATTTGATAACAATTAAAGATAGAAAAAAACACAAATCAACAAAAATAAACACAAATCAACAAATGCAAAAAAAATAAAAATAAAAACAACAAAATATTATAAAAATATTCTTCACTATTAATATTTTTTAAGGTTAATTATCATTCTCTTATCTTACAAAAAGTTTTATAAAAAAAATTTTAGTTGTTGGAATGGAAAATCAATAACAATAAACAATATAAAACAACAAAGTAAACAAAGAAATAAAGAAGAACCATACTATATTAACAATAATAATTGTACACTGTATTTAAAAACATTTAAAACATAAAACTAAACTGTGTATAAAAAAAATTAAACAACAAAAAGTTCAACATTTAATTCTTCAATCTTCAACATTCACTTCTTCAATCTCCTCCTCTTTTTCACCTTCAAAGGCTGCTTAGAATCACTAACAATTTCACCTTAAACCTTCTTTATACCATAAGTATAGAGAGAATATGCAAGCCTACTTCGGTAAACTTCAACATCAAAATTACTTCCAACTTTCTTCCCATAAGCTAAATATTTAGCATATGCACCAACAAAGGCTCCATAATCACTATAAAGAATATTTAAAAAAATAAATTTAATAAAGAAAAAAAAAACAAGAAAGTATTAATAAAATCTTACGCTGCAGTTTGTTGTAAAATATCACCAACCACTTGAATGCTAAAAAAATCTAAAGCCCTCTTATTTGCATATGGTCCAGCATCACAATCAATATCTCTACTACCATTAAAAAAATCAAGCTTCTCAAAAAATAGAGTAAGCATCACACTATAACTCTTCACAACTTTAAGAACAAGGGCATCTCCACGAGCAGACCTTAAAGAATTATACACATAAAAATAATGGTGCTTAATGTTCAATCTACTAAAAACCCACTATTGTTAAGAATGTATATGAATTGGAAACAAAAAATCATTAATATCAACCCAAGTATTGGGATAAAACATAGTTTCACCTAAAATATTCTAAGCAACCAATTTTTCAAAACTAAATCTAAAATCCTTGTACTTTAAAAAATCAAAAAACTCTTTCTAAATAGTGTGATCAAAAAATGTATCTGCCATAATGAACAAAATAACAGAGCTTGGAGAGAAATTGGCCTTCTTTCTCAAATAATAAAAAATGACATCAAGGTGTTGCAAAATTTAAAAAAAAAAAACCACAACAATAATTATAAACAAAAAAAAAATAAAAAAACAACTAAAAAAAATATAGTGTTAGAAATAAGCTCCCAAATGTAGCATAGGGAGTGCAACCAAGTTTTTTAACATATAACAACAACAACAAAATTGAATTCATGATCAATTTTTTCATGTTTTTCAATGTATTTAACATTTGATCTATCAAAAACAATTAAAAATTCATAAATAAAAATAATATACATAAAATCAAATATAAAATAAAATAAAAAGATATTTAAAATTACTTCTTCTTCTTCTGCTTCAATAGTCCTTAATCAATCCAAGTGTTAAAAACGTAAAGATCTTCATAACTTGGACCATTCTCAACATTCTCATTAAATGGACAATTTGAAGAATAACTTCTTTGCTACCTGCAATAGATTTAGCAAGCTCCACTTCTTCTTTCCTACTTGCACCAAACTCAAACTCAGCAAGAATTAGGAATTTCAAAAAAAAAAACACCAGGCTTTGCAACCCTCTTTTGATAAACCATAGTTTCAAAAACATATGGAAATTAAACTAAAATAGGTGGAATAAATGGAAAAATCTCCCTACGTGGATTAACATCTTTACACTATATATACATACATACATGCATACATATATGTATATATATATAAGAATAATTATAAAAAAAATAAACAACAATAAGCAAACATCAATAAACATCATCAAAAGCAAACAAAAAAACACAAAAAAAAAAAAACAATTTACCTTAGTCAAATTGCAAACAAGCATAGCAACCTTTTCCAAAAACCTATCTTCTGAATCTGAATCATCAGAGATGATAGAATGAAGACCCTAAGGAGCAACACCATCAATATTAACATTTAAAACACTATCATCTACAACCTTTTCTTCCTCAGTAATCTCTACTTCATCTTTAGTCTTCTTCTGATCATCACCAGGAGAATAAATTTCATATTCATTTTTTTCAACCGCACTTAATGAATTTCAAATTCATTTTCTTCAACCTCACTTTCTTTCTTCTCCTCATCAACCTTTAAATTCTCATAAAAAAAATATCATTTTTTTCAACATTATTAACATCCACAGCACCTCCATCAACATTTAAATTGTCATCATCAACAACTTCAGTAAAGTCATCAGAAGTAGACTTCAATTTCTTTTCAAGAATTTTATCTAACTTTGCATCTAAAACAGAATGTTTATCATCAAAGTAACTCTTCAATGAAGAAATTTCTCTATCAAACTTATCAGATAAATCATCAATTTTCTTCATCAAAGCACGATCACTAATAAAACTAGAGGATTGAGCACCAGATGCATCCTTCTTGGAAGTATACTTCAAAACTTTTTTTTATTTTTGAAAAGAAGGTACTGACTCAAAATCATCTGCACTGTCATCACCTTTGACAGAAGCTTTTTCATCATCACAGACACTAGAAGACTTCAATTTTTCATCATTTTATTTAGAGATAAATCGACTCAAATTAAACTTCTCAAGTTCGGTAGTAATAAGAACAATATCACTCAACTTCAACTATAAAAAAAATAATAAAAAAATTAAAAAAATGAAGATTTTAAAAAATATAAACCAAAACTAAAAAAAATTTAAAAAATTTCCTAAAGAAGAATCTAAACTGAGAATCTCAAAATTAAGCTTCTTAAAACTCGAAATAATATATGTATGTCAATTCAACATACGAGGAATTGCAAAACCCTCGTGATAAGCTAACACATTCTTACAATACCCACAACATTCATAAAACGAAACCTAAAGAGTTAACGAAAAGTCATTAAGCCTGTAGTAATAATAACTAACCCTTTTCTTATGAAGCCTCAACATCTTTCCCTTCATAGATTCCAAAGTAAAAGAAAAAAATCTTTGCCCCAACAATATTCATTAAACAAACTAGTATCCATAATATCAAGATATTCTTTAACAACAAATTTATCCTTTGGTGATGTAAACAAATACATCATTACAAAATAAAGCACTGCAATCTTCACAACATCTTCATTGCATTCAAAATTTCCAGAAAAAAAAAAACATTCTTTAACAGCTTCCCTCTTAACTTTATCAACACCATCAAAATACTTTTCAATCAAAATATTCTTCTCATATTTAGCAATACTAATTTTACCAAAATCATCAACATATTTAAGACCAATAATAATGCCAAACTCTCTAACATAAAACCTCATATTAGAACCACCAACACAAAACCAAATCTCATAATTGGCAAGATAACTAACCTCCCTCAACAACAGGAAATGTACAACCTGACCTTGAAGTTTTAATTCCTTCAGATCCAACAAGTGCCTAAAACATGTACTTCCAAACATTTTTAGTTGATTTTTAGTTAAATGCTCCTTTATCTTTGTAATCATACTATCGTTCATGTCTATACAAACTCTGCTCTTAAAATGGGCTTCAGGTTTGATGAAATATTCAAATTTCTAAAAAAACGAGAAAAAGAAATTAAAAACTGAAAAAATTTAAAAATCAACAAAAAAAACACAAATTGACATCATAAAGATATAATAACTATTAAAAAAATAAAACACAATTAACAAAAATAAACAAGGGAAAAATCAACAAACAAAATTAACAATAACAATCAACAATCAATAAAAATTTATCTTTGATTTCTAACTATTATAAAGAAAAATCAACAAAAGCAAAATTAAAAATAATAATAAACAAGTACTTTAAAGGAAACATGAACTCCCTTCGAAGCTTCTTCATCAAATCTCAATTGCTTCTTAGAAACTTTAGCAACATGCTTCTTCTTCTTCTTCAAAAATTTACCTTCACTCTTCTTAATAAATAATGAAGAATGATTAACATTTTTCTTAACCGACGGAGGAGAAGAAAAAACACATTTCTCTAAACTATAGGAAGAACAAGTACTAACTTTACTCATTTCTAAGACTTTAACCCTAACTGAAAACTAAAAAGTGAACAATGACGCTGATAATGAGAAGAAATGAAGTTAAAAAAACAAAGAAACTAAGAAAACTGTCAAAAAACTAAAAGACCACGATGTTGAAGAAAACCGTCTCTGCAATCTGCATGCAACAAAATCAAAAAGAAAAAAAAGTGTGCTAAACCTAAAACAAAAAAAAAAGATGAAAAGAAAACTAAAATTGAAAAACGGAAAGATATAAATGAAAAAAACAATTAGGCCAGGGCATGAACGAAATTAAACTAGTCAAATTGGATACCGGGTGAAATTTCTTCTAAATACAATACATTAAAAAAATATACACTTTCATAATAAAATTGTTAATAGGAGTGGGCTTTCTTGAAGTTGGCCTCCAACGTGGACCTTGTTTCTTTTTCTCCCCCTCGTTATAAGGTCTCACTATAGTTATAAACAGTGTGAGCAAAGCCCGAACCAAGCTGAAAAGTTACTATTTCTGTTCAGTTTAGTTTGTGAGATTTCAAAAGCACAATTAATCAAAATAACTAAATTATATAAGTCAATATTAAAAAAACAACATATATATATATATATATATATTAGTGGAATTACATTTATTTTTATCAAACAATTTTGGTTCAAACCTTTAAAACCATTTTTTCCAATTATCATAACTAAAAAGGCAAATTTGCTTTTTGCTTTTTGCCTAGAATAGATAGAAATGTATCTTTATTTCAATATATTTTAAAAAAAAGGATTATTAGAAACAAAAATAATAATATTTATAATTTTTTATAAAATTATTCCAATATTTAAAACTTAATAAAATGTTTTAATTTGATCAATTATTTATAATTCTATCATAATATTTATTTTAATTAAAACTATATATATATACCCACACAGAACATCAATTTTAAATAAAGTACAAGTAGTATTAAATTATTAATTAATTAATAAACTTCAAGCTGATTTTGACCTTCTCTTGTTTGAATAGAATTCGGAAAGATATTTGCTCTGATAGGAATACCCAGCCAATGAATTTTTTATTGACTTAATTGTTTAGCCATTTTAATCAAAACTAATAAATTAAATTAATTATCAAAGTTTGAAAAACTCCCTCGTCATTGTTATTTTGTTATAAAAAAAATTAATTGTATATTGGAAAACAGGGGAAGCCAACCCAGCGAAGGATTTAAAGAGGACTTTATTTTGTTTTGTTTTGATTACAGAAGTCAATGTTAGGTTTGATCCATTGAAAGATGGGTTAGGTTGCTGACGTGGCTCGCTCTTCATTGTTTGCTCCTGCCCTTAACTATTTAATTTTTCTTTAGTACTTCATCACACATCCATCTTTTGTCTTATTTGTTTGGGTTTTATTATTCTTTTTTTTGTTTTTTTAATTTTAGTCCTCTCCTTTGAAAATGTTATTAGTACCTTTTTTTTATATAAATACATAAATAAATGGTGTTTAAATTTTTTTTTACTCTTATTATTTTAGTATTTAAATAATTGTTTTTTATAATTAGGTATTTAAGTTTGTAAAAAAAATTTAAAATTGTATCTTTACTAGATTTTACAAGTTGTCTTATTTTAAATAGCAAATTAACTTAAATACTCTTATTTTATATTAAATTTTATTTTCTTTATTATTCTATTTGTCAAAATTATTATAGATAAAAAAATATTTTTTTATTTATCATATTAAATAGAAAAGTTAAATATTATTTATTTTTATTTTATTAATTATAGTGGTTGAATTTAATTTTTTATTTATAATTACAGTCAAATAAAAATTTTATTTATTAAATATTTTTTATTATTCAACTATAATAAATAAAATTTTACTTATTTTTTTATTTTACTTAAATTGTATTTTTCTTTTTACATTTTCAGATAAATTTAAAAATAAAATTAAAAATAATTTTTTATTTTATTTTATTTTATTTTATTTTTATTTTTATTTTTAATAATAATAGTTTAATTATTTTATTTTGTTTTGTTTTGTTTTAATAATATTTAATATATTTTTTCAAATTTAATATATATAAGGGAAAAATTAATTTTTTAAAATTAAAAATATAAAAATGAACGTAATATAAAAAAAGACATTTAAGTTAGTTTACTTTTTAAAATAAGACATATAAACACTTTAACTTGATAAAATCTGCTAGATATTGTATTTTAAAAATTTAAACACCTAATTGCAAAAAAAAAAAAATTATTCAAACACCAAATAGCAAATGTGGACAAGTTTAAACACCATTATTTATTTATTTATTTTTGGGAGAACATTGGAAATGTTAGTACACATATTATCAACCTCCAAATCGTTGGAATATCTTGTTTATCCCTTTTAAAAAAGTACAAATTATTCTATCCATAAGTCAACATTTTTTTCATCAAATATACATATATTATATATATACAGTTTTGTTTAATATTTCAAAATATTTTTCATATCGTGCTAGCAAATGTAGAATAGCTCTTTTCTTCTCATATACTAACACTTTAATTTTGGAATAATGTAAAATTACAAATAAATATTTACATGTATATATATAATAGGGAGGTCATATAAACTAATCATTTAACACTTGAATTTTGAAATAATGTCAATTTTTTAAAAAAGAAAAAGAAAACACTTTCACTTTTTTTATGCTTAAAATTAATTTTTTAATTATAAAGAAGACATTATTAATTAACTATAATCTTTCTTTTTTTTAAATTAGATGAAAATAAATTTTATTAATGCTAGTAAAATTTGATGAACTACTCTCTAAGTGACAATTATCTCTCTTTTATCAATTGTGGAGACCATGCACATAGCAGTAGTCCATTAATTGATGCATATTTATCCATTATTTTTTATCTTACAATAGCTAATGTGATATCATATTATATTATGAGTTCACTTAATTCTAAAAAGAACAAGATCCATAACATTAATTAACTAAGATCTATTCCACATTATAATTGATTATGGAAAAAGATTCTACATTCACGTTCATTTGTTTTTCTCTAAGTCAATAACATATAATTATAATTTATTCTTCTTTTGGTTCCTTGTAATTAAAGTAACGAAATTAATCATAGTTTATAATTTTTTTTTTTTTTGAGAATATATAATTTATGATTTATATAGAAATGTATGATAAAAACCTCACCCAGTTAGATGCAAAATTATAGATAATCGATTCCCTTGTAGCATTGACATAAACATAATCATAAGCTTAGAGCTTGTGTAATTTTGTGGGTTTGAGAGATGTGCCGACACTCTTGGTTCAAGAGTGGCATCAGAACATAGTATTATCACATGGGTTAGATAAGGACATGGTTTTTATTTATTTATTTATTTATATTTTTTTAGACTGTGTTAGAAGAAATAAATCAAATCAACAAATACAAAGAAAAGAAAATAACAGTTAATTAATAGTGTCACCAGATTAATCAATGGGTTCATTTTAACACGTTTAACTACTGAAATTGGTAATTTGGAGAGATCTACATAATATACCAGTTTATTGAAAATTAACCAAAAAAAACTATTGTAAATACACTAATTAAAATAAATAAATGATATATCTCTGATTAAACAGGTTAAATAATTTCCATGTAATTAAAAAACGACAATCTCGTATAATACTTGATATGTGAGAAGATAAAATCATAATGGCCCTATTAACTTAATTTTCATAATTTTAAAAAATAAAAAATTACATCTGATATATATATATATAACTAAAATAATAAATTAATAAAATAGATAGATTCTTATTTTCATCATAAATGTTCTCACTTATAAATATTTTATATGAAATAAAAATATCCATATATATATATAATTCTGTATATTCCCAACATTTTATTACATATATCACCAGTTTCATATTAATGCTTTTCAATTTAGTTGAAGTAAATGCTAATTGGACCCAATACGATATGTTACCTCCCTGAAATTGCATGCCATATACGGCAGCATTATTACAGAAACGGCAACAACTACATGCAACGTGCCCTTGCGGGGGAGCATTATTGCCGCATCTATGCGCTTTCCTTTACACTCTTTCAAGAGATGGTCCCTAGTTTCCTTCCTTTTCTTCCTCTTTTCTCTTGTCCCATGCCCATATTTATATATACTTTGATTACTGATTAGTAATTTAATCGTTGGACAGTTGTGTTTTCGTCAATTAAGATCAATAAATATAGGTAACATAGTTGTTTATTATGTGTGTGTACGATACTTTAACTTCTACAAGTACAGCTTGATCTCATAAATGTTTAGCCTTAATCCTAGCGTATTATAAGGTTAATTAGTGAAGCTTAGTAATGGCTTTCGATTTTAGGCCAAAAAAAGAAGGAATTTCTAATTTTTGAAAATAACATTTTTCTTAATCTTTATATGCTCTTCACTATTACATTGTAAAATTCAAAATTCTTATCTATGCTGTTTGGTCGGATATGTAATTTATAATTTAAATTTGATTAATAAAAATATAATATGTATTTTTTCATTATAATTTAAACCATAAATTTTCCATCTGAAAATTATTGCAAATTATAAGATGCAGAAGGGTTCATATGAAGGAAAGGGTGACATTAATTTCCAATAATGGGGGAAAAGCATATGCTAAGAAACCAATAACATGTTTCAAATCGAATAAAAATAACTGTAATCATTAACATACAAACTTTCTGGTTACATTCGCATGAAATTAAAATACAACTACTCTACAATTTTAAGTTCTACTATTATTACACTTTACATAGAATTAAATTCACATGTAATTATAAAAAATATATATGTATTGTACATAAGCTCATTTCCTCATGCATGACTTCAACCCCTATGGAAGCTCCAAAGAGGAAAAGCACTGACCAGATCCACCTCGGTTGAATTATGAAGAAAATGCTGTGGATGCAATTATCTGGACCGGACCAAATCGTCCATTTAATTATTTATTTTGAAATAGACCAAATCGTCCGATAATCAACACGTAGAGTCTCAAAAATTTAATGTTGTAGTAAATGCATTGCATGACTTAGAAATGACCCAACTGTTCCTTTAAAGAGAGGGGAAAAAATCATAGAAGAGCAAGAACACTTCTTATATTTTGATTGAGTGTACCAAATAGCGTATGACCTTCCGTACTGAAGACTTCAATGACTGAGTATTATTAGTACAAAAGGCAAATTGCATTGCAAACTGACCAACACCAACAACATTAATTTATAAAATGTTAATTGAAGTTGTGTACGCTAACAAGGCAAATGGCTACTTGTAAGGTATTTAATTATGTTTGACTCTTTCAATATACTTACTTTTATTTTTAAGTAACAATATATAACTATAATCTTATATTTTTATGATGTCTATTTAATCCAAAAAAATCTTAATCCCTAATCCAAAATAAAACTCTATAGTTTTTTATTTTTTTTATGAAAAAGTGAATCTGTCATCGGTTAAAGATTTTTGTCACCCATTAAAGATTAAAGTACATATTAATCCAAATAAGAATACAATTAAGAAATATTAAATATAAAATATCTCTAAAATCATGAAATTTATTATCGTTACTTTTTAATCTTGCTAATAGAGCTCTTTTAATATGCAATTCAACAATTTATATGCTCTTAGTTATAAATCAATTTTTTAATTTTTAAATTAATTTAAACCAGGAAAAGAAATTCAAAAAAATTTAGTAAAAGAACGAAAAGATCAAAATAAAATAAAATAATAAAAGAAAAAAGAAATGATTAGAGGCCACTAAGATAATTTAAGACCGGCAAATGAGCTTAAGACCATAATCCAGTCGAATATAATAATGGTGAATATTTTTATATTAAATTAAATCATAAAAGTTTTTTGAAAAATTCAGGTAAAATTCATATAAATAAAACTTTGAACATTAGTCATAAATTTTTAATGTGTATTTGACTTTAAAGAATGTAAATTGTATTAAATCAACTCTATTATATTGTTATTATTATTATAAACATAGCAATTCAATTGGTACAATTGGCCGTGCCGGTTATCATATTAAGTTATTTTTACTTTATAGAATGGGTTGGATACAACTACAAGGAGAAGAGTACACAACCATTTGTCTACTCTACAAAAAAAGATAAAAAAGAGTGTATCTAAAAATGGAAATGACGTGAGCTTCTTTAGATTTGTTTGTAATGTTCTTTTGAGTCGGTGATATCTTGCTTTGTGCAAATCGTCAAAACAAGCTAAAAGCTTCCTTTGCCTTTTGAAATTGAACTAAATACGATAAAAAGTGAACTATAAGGATTGTTCACAATAGTTGGTAGATTTGATTCATTTAAGAATTTAGTTTATAATTTTTATCTTGAGTATCTAAAGTAAAATTCTAAGATATATATTTTAATTTGAATTTGGAAGGGGATTTTTCAATCAATTGATCAAATCAGACATAAATCTTTAAAAAAAAAAAAAAGAAGATGAATAATCAAAGGGTAGCTATAATTTTCATTTAACAAATAAAAACATATATTTGTTAATAGTCAAGTTGTGACAATCAATTTTGATGGAAATTTTTGGCCATGTTTTCACACTATATGTTTGGAAAGGAAAGTGCATGATAGGAAATAAAAATGGACTTTTGCATATTAATTGAATCTCCGATGAGCTCAGATAAATGTTATTATTATTTAAGTGATGTTTTAAATTCGATTCGTAGTATATACAATCGTATAAAATAATTAATGAAAAATTCTTATTATTTTTATAGTTATATTATATTAAACTTGATTAATTAGAGTTTAATGAATTTTAAATACTACTAATTTAGATTAAAAAAATCTTTTTTATAAGAATTGAAATCATGAAATTTTAATCAAAGTCCTATAAAAATTAAAGAACAAAAAAAAAAAGAAGAGAATATCTGAGACAAAAAAGAGAACGAATTAAAGTTACTATATAAAAACTGAATATCTGAGATAATCAGGCTCAACTCTGACAAGTCGATATCTTTGGAATTAACTTTTGCACTAGGACGAGACAATCAGTCTCAAAAATGACATCTTAGAGCTGTAAAGAGACAACGAGTTGGGCAACCATCCCACGGGTGATAGCCTCCGCTATTTATGGAGCCAATACCGAATCCTTACTCCAAGCTACTTGTGCAGCCACTAAGTTGCCCAAATTTTTTTAAATGACAATGCCATATCCTAAGCCCCTATCACTTCTAATTGCTGCATCTGAATTTATCTTGAACTAATTAGTGACCGGTGGGTGCCATCTAGAAGGTCTAGTCTAGTTAGAAAGCTCTTGTTGTCTCCAATTTGCCTCTTCATACTCAAACAAAACCTTGATGGCTCTTTGATGACATTCATTAGCATCCAATTTAATTTGGTCATGCAACAGAATGTTCCTCTAATACCAAATGAACCATAAGAACATAAGAAACATTGAAAAGCCATCTACTCATCGCCTATGCTTCTGGCCAGAAGATCAATTCTGCCAAACCGCTACCTCTATCTGCATCATTAATAAAAATTCGCAAACATGAGATGCCATTATTGTTTAAATTTTAAATGTCATATAACTCTAAGAGTTGAGTTGTTAATTATATTTCTAATTTATTTTTAAGTATTGTAAAAAAAATGTTAACATCAGTCAAATTTTAATCTAACATTTTTTTTTATCTGAACTATCGGTATGCAAAACTTATTAAACTCTAACTAATCTAGTTCAGCTTAAGTAGGATCATAAGGATGGTAAAGATCTCTAAACAGCTAATTTGATTCCGTTACATATACAGAACTCAAATCTAAGACTTTTTTTAAGTGGGGAATGTAAAGGTTTTGGCTTTTGTATTTCTTATTTTTCAATCAATGTTACAGAGATGGTATATATAGAATATTGTACACGAATAACAAGAAATGATGTGTACAACTACAACAAACTATACAACCATAACAAACAAAATAACAAACTAACAAAAATAGTAACTGAATCAATTTATAGTCTTATCACCCGCCTTCAAATCCATGTCCATCACGTAGAGGTAGGTAGGAGATGAGTTGTTTAAAGTGAGATGATGGCAGGGATTTAGTGAACAAATTAGCTAGTTGGTTATGAGTGGAGACAAAGTGAAGTTGGAGAAAACCTGAAGCAACTTGTTCATGAACAAAGTGGTAGTCTAGTTCGATGTGCTTGGTGCGGGCATGAAACATAGGATTAGTACTTAAATAAAGAGCACCAACAGTGTCACAAGATATAGTAGCATGAGGAATCACATAACCAAGTTCACTTAGTAGAGCATGAAGCCATATTAATTCAAAAGTGGCATTAGCAACAGCTTTGTACTCACTCTCTGTGGAAGAACGAACAATAGTGGGATGCTTTTTTGGCTAAGCAGGAAACCAAAGAAGATCCAAGATAAATAGCATAACCTGAAGTAGAACGTCTGTCATCAGGATCACCACCCCAATCACTGTCGGTATAGCACAGTAAGATTGGTGATTTATTGGCAGAGTAAAAAAGACCAATATTTTTGGTGCCTTGAATGTAGCGAAGTAGTCATTTGAGAGCCTTCTAATGAATATCAGTTAGATGATGCGTAAACTGATAGAGTTTGTTAACACTGTATGCTATGTCTGGACGTGTGATAGTGGCATATTAAAGGGTGCCTATTATTTATCGATAAACATCTCCCTTGGGAAGTGGTGTACCTGAAAATTTGGATAAAGAGGAAGAGGACTGCATAGGAGTATGACAAGGCTTACAGTCTGCCATACCATGTTTTTAAAGAAGATCATAAAGATATTGACTCTGCGTAAGTAAATTATCATCATGTTGTTGTTTAAATTCCATACCAAAAAAGTAATGAAGAGAGCCCAAATCTTGAATAGGAAAAGTCTTTTAGATCGCTTCAATAATTGATTGAATGAGCTTCGAGCATGAACCTGTCACCATAATATCATCAATATAGACCAATATAAACATAAAGTGATTAGCTTGTTTGAGAATGAATAGAGAACAATCAGCCTTGGAAGAGATAAATTTTAATGAATGAAGACAAGTAGTGAGATGAGCAAACCAAGCTCACGGTGCTTGTTTTAGCTCGTAAAGTGATCTATTTAATTTGCAGACATAATTTGGGTGGTGGGAATCAACATATCCTGGAGGTTGGGACATGTAAAGATCTTCATCAACATGACTATGGAGAAATGCATTAGACACATCAAGTTGGCACATCAACTAATGATTCATCATTGCAAGAGCAATTATGACCCGAATTGTGGTGGCCTTGATGACTAGACTGAATCTTTCCTTATAATCGATGTCTGAGAGTTGGGTGAATCCTTTGGCTACAAGTCGGGCCTTGTAGCATTCAATAGTACCATCAGGATTGTGTTTGATGCAAAAAATCCATTTGTTGGCAATAATATTGGCAGTTAGTAGTGGTGGTACAAGAATCCATGTATTGGTTGATTACAAAGCATTGATTTCATGATCCATAGCCTGGCGCTATTTTTTAAAGTGATCTGCATCTCTAAAAAATGTAGGTTCACGTTCCAAATAATTTAGAGAAGTGGATTGAGAAAGGACAATATTTGCTTGTCTCTTGGCCATAGTATGTGGTCGAAGGGTCATTGTGTGAGTGCAGGATGGTGGTGTTAGGGAATTAGAGGGAATATTGTATTTAGTTAAGTCAACACAAATATTTAAGTCAAGATGGGAGGGATTTAAAGCTTCAGTATTTGAGGGATCAGGTGATAAAGTCATTGGTTGAGAAGTAAGTGAGTGTAGGGTAGAGAATGATAAGGTTGGAGTTGTTGAAGGGATTTGATAAGGTATAACGTGAGTGGATGTGTTAAGGTCATTAAAGTTGGTATTTGGAGATAATGGTAGGGTCGAGTTATTGGGATTATTAGATAAGAATGAAGGATTGGGAAGAGACATACTTGTGGAGGACTTCAGAGTGAGTGGCAACTGCATGGTAAGCCACGAAATTTGTTGAGGAGATGGGATAGATGTCAGGTGTGTTGGTTTGCTAAAAGGAAACACTGTTTGGTCAAATTGAGCATTTCAAACAGTATAGAATTAGTCATTATCAATATCATAACAATCAAACCCCGTATTATTAGTAGTCGAACCAAGGTAAACACATTCACGGCTACAAAAAGAAAATTTAAACTTGTTGTATGGGCAAAGATTTGGAAACATTGTACAACCAAAGACCTTTGAATCCGTATATTTAGGCTTTTTATTAAATAATTTTATAAGGGGAAGTATTGTTTAAAACAGGAGTGGGTAATACATTAATGAAATTAATGGCAGTGCGAAAAGCGTAAGTCCAAAACCTAAATGGAACATGAGAATGTGCTAACAATGTCAAACCAGTGTCAACTGTATGTCTAATTTTTCGTTTAGAGAGACAATTTTATTCATATGTATAGGGACATACAATTCGATGCACAATGCCATGTTAAGTGAAATATTTATGCAATTTTTGAAATTCACCTCCCCAATCAGAATGGAAAGCCTTGATATTAGTATTAAATTAACGTTGCACATATGATTCAAAATTAAGAAACATAGAATACACTTCACTTTTATTTTTTAGAAAATAAATCCAGGTGAACTTGGTGAAATCATTAATAAATAAAACAAAATATCAAAATCCATGATAAGATGTAATTGGAGAGGGACCCCAAACATCGGAAGGAATAATTTGAAAAGGAGCATTAGAGGTGTGCTCAACAGAAGCAAAAGGAGGTTTAGCTAATTTGCCCAAACGATAAGAAGAACAACTGGATTTTATTGAACTAGAAATTGGTAAATTATTTTCTTTAATGATCTTGGCAATAGTGTGGTGATGTGGGTGGCCTAAACAAGCATTCCAATCATCAAAAGTAATCTTCTCAATGAGCAATACTTGTTTGGATGAAAGAGAGGTGAGTGGTGGCATCACATACAGTCTATTATCACTCCTACCTCGCAACAGGGTTGCCTTGGTAATTTGATCCTTGATGGAAAAATAATTTGGCCAAAATTCAAAAAAGCTAGAATTATCATTAATGAATTTTTTAACAAAGAGTAAAGATTTTTTAATTTTTGGAACATGAAGAACATTTTTAAAAATAAAGTTCTTATTAAAGAATAATGAAGGATGAATATGCATACCAGTGCTTGCAATTGGTAAAGAGTGTCCATTGCCCATAACAATTTGATCAGAATCGGTATAAGGAGTAGGATTAGAGATCATTTGAGGATCGGAGGTCATGTGGTGAGAGGCCACTGTGTTTGGGTACCATGGATTAGTGATGGGTGTAGCATAGTGATTTGGTGAGGAGCCAAAAACGGGAGGTGGCAGTAGACTTGCATTGGATGCAAAATTAGCTTGAGGATTAAATGATGATTGGCGAGATTCATACCTCCTTCAACACTTATCGTCTATGTGGTTGTGATAACCACATATTTGACATGCGTTTTTGTTCTTGTGGAAAGAGGAAAATGGGCGAGATTGATGGTGAAAAGGGTGAGAGGAGGTCGACCTTGGAGTAGCTTGGAAGGAAGGACATGGGCGATAGGATGAGGAAGATGAAAATTGGCGTTTGGCAAGGTTTGCAATGGGCTGTTCTTAGAAGCTTTTAAGCAAAATTTCATAAGCCACCAATTACCCATGAAGTTCTTGAAAAGTGACAGGAATTGGGTATTGGTTTAAAGCAGTGATGATTCTATGAAATTCATACCCCAAATTTCTGTAAATAATAACATTAAATTCAACATGAGATAGAGGTTGACCAGCTGTAGCTAACTCATCAGTAAGAGATTTCGCCTTTTGTAGATATTGGATGATTGTTAAATCATGTTTCTTTAATTTTTGGAGTTCAATGTGAATTTGAAGTTGAAGATTCTGATATACAGAACCAAAAGCACTTGCTAGTGCTCGCCATGCTGCAAAAGATGTGGTTATACCAATCATATAGGAAAATACTTCTTCAGATAACGAAGAAAAAATCCAGAAGAGAAGGAGCTGATCTTTTTGTTCCCATTCGGTGTAGGCAGGATTAGTAGTTAGAGGTTCTAAGTTATTTGTTGTAGGTATAGTAGGGAAGGTGCAATCATGGAACCATCAATAAGTTCATTGAGTTTATGGTAATTAAGAAGGGGTAGGAATTATGTCTTCCATGTGAGATAATTTTGAGAGATTAATTTAATAGAGAGGGAATGATTTATAGTGGTAGAGGTAGGGAGATTAAAAGAAGAAGAAGAAATAATTTGCCTAGCCATATTATGGCTCTGATACTATGTAAAGGTTTTGATTTTTGTATTTCTTATTTTTCAATCAATGTTAAAGAGATGGTATGTATAGAATATTGTACATAAATAACAAGAGATGATGTGTACAACTACAACAAACTATACAACCATAACAAACAAAATAACAACTAACAAAAATAGTAACCAAATCAATTTATAATCTTATAAGAGACAACCTCTTACTATTTGATCTGAATAGTTCTTGATTGAATTTAACACTTTTTTTTAAAGTGATTTTATTTAACTATCATATTAAAATATGAGTTTAGTTTCTTTTATTTGAACGTTTCATATTGGATTTTATTATTTATAGACTGGTTTTAATTTAATTTAGACACGTTTAATAATTAGATAGTAAGTGTATATTTTAATTAAAAATCATAGATTTTTTAAATTATTTTTTAATCATCCCAAAAATATAAAATATATTATATTATGAAATTTTATAATTGAAGATTTATGAAATATATAATTATAAATTTAAAAATAAAATAAAACATTTTTTAACTCGCTAAGAGTGAATTAAAATAGCACTTATTTGTTACTTTTTAAGGAAAAAAAAATGTTGGACACGGTGTTTCTTTTAATTTGAGAAACAAAAAGAAAAGGTAGGATAAGGATTATATTGAATTATTATTTTTTATTTATGAATATAGAATAAAGATAATATTTAATTTGTATCTTTCGTGCGTTCCTCTCCCGGTGACTTCACCTCCTATCATTCCCGCGTTCTTCTCATGTTTTTTTTTTTTTTTTTTTCCCCGAACAAATTCTCATGTTTGGTTTGGTCCGTTCTTATCACTTTGGATATGTCTCACCATATCATCCCTAAATTATATGACCAAACAACCCCTCATAATATTATATTATTAAGTTCCATTGAAAGTCAATTTGAGAAAATTCCGTTCTCATTTTCCTTTCTTACAATGTCCTTATCTTTATTTATTTAAATGGAGAAGAAAATGGTGTCAAAATAGATATATATATTTTTATTGAAATGCATTTAGTATAATTATAATTTTATTAATAAATATAAAATTAAATATATTTAATTTAAATAAAAAATATTAAAAAATTTATTGAAATTTTTAAAAGTTATTAAATGATTCATTTCTAAATTAAATTCTTATAAAACTGTCAAAATTGTTAAACAAATTTTATAATTTGAAGTTTATATATTTATAAGATTAAATATTTATTGTTATTATTCTTTCTTTTTTAAAAATATTTATTTTCACTATCATTACTTGATCATACAGATGATTTTATGGATACTTGAACTTTTATACAGTAAGTTTTACTTTATTTATAATCATTATTAGATGATGGATAACATATTCATTCTATAATAATAAATATAAAGTAAAAGGCATAATAAATATATGACTCCATGTATTTGTTATTTTTTATCAGTTTGATATATTAATTTATAATTATCATTTTAACACTTTAAATTGACTAAAATACAATAATTTCTACTAATATGATAATATAATGAATACATCACCCCATGTATTTACCATTTTTTGTTAATTTGATATCTCTATTTATAGTTTTTAGTAAGTCAGACTCTTATAATATGATATATGTTATTTCATATTACATGTGCTGATAGAGATTTTAAAATTACATTTTAGCCAAATTCAGATGTCAAAGTGGTAAAATTATAAATTGATGCATCAAACTAACAAAAAATAATAAATATATGGGATTACGTATGTATTACACCAAAATAAAAAAAAAAGTATTTTGAAAATAAAGTAAGAGTAGAATGTCTCTATAATGCAATATTAACTTAAAGAATATTTTTAAATAAATAATATATTATTTTAATTTTTAATTTATATTAAATATTATATAATAAAATATAAAAAAATTTAAAATAAAATAAAATAAAATTTAGATAAAATTTTTAAATATTATGTAAATTGAATTAAAATTTTGGTAATAATTTATCCTCTTTGATCACTATTCAAAAATAAAATATCATAAGCCTAATGGGGGATAAGTTAGTCTTTTCGTTTACGAGCATTGACAAAAAGGGGAGCATGCAAGCATGTAAATGGAGCATAATGAATTAATAAGTTTCTTTTTTTTTTTTTTGAAAGAAATAATTTTGTTAAAATATAAAATAATTCATAACTGTCGAAAAAATATTCAATAAAAGAAAAAGGGGTCTCTCAAAAAAAAGAAAAAGAAAAAGGGGTAATTTAGTCACTTAAATAGTCAAAGATTACACTTAGCGTAAGTTTGACCATGGTCTTGGAACCGGCAGTTGCGGTTATAACAAAAGATAGACCCGAACAAAATTAACTATAATCTATTTAATTACAAAGGATGTTCGGGATTATCGTGGAGCTGGTATCTGTTGAGTTTTTTTATAATAACAAAAAAATATTTGATTATAATGTCCAAAAAAAAATATTTGATTATAATTTACAAATAGTAGTTGATAATTGCTAAAATACTTATCAAACTATCATTTCAATTAGCTTTGATTTGAAATTTTTTATCAATTTAAATATAACTAGTCGATGGATGAAATGTATAAAAAATATTTTAAAAATATATTAAAATAATTAATTAAATAATTTTAATAAATTAAATTATAAATTAATTAAATAATTTATAAAATTGAGAATTTGAAATGTCAGTGTAATAATTTTATTTATTTTTATTAAGAAGATATAAATATTTTAAAATAATTAATTAAACAATGTTAATAAATTAAAACTACAATATAATTAAATATAAAAATGAAAACATAAAAAATTATTGTACTAATTTTATCTTATTATTTTTATTAAGAGGGTATATAAGAGTGTGTGTTTGTGTGAGTGTGCGTATGTATGTATATAAAATAAAAAATAAAAAATGGTTGAAAAATGTGATAAACATATATTAAAAAATTATAAATAAAATATGTGTATTCAAAGAAGTTTAAAAAATAATTTTTTATATTTTATATTTTTTATATAAGAGTGAAAAATATTTTAAAAAATAGACAAACATATATATATATATATATATATATATATATATATTAGTGAATTTTAAAAAATTAATAAATATCTATAATAGTTATTAAATATATTAACAATTATAGTTGTTAATTAATAATTTTTTCAAACAGTTAATATTTACTAGTTACAAACTATTCGTAATAATTAATAGTTAACAACAATAGGCTATTAGCAAAAATTTAGTTAAATAGACACTTAGTTTTAAACAATTCAATTTTGATGTAAACCGATTGAAATTGTAAGTATTTTTTATTTCAAAATATATATTTTAATTCTCACCTATTAAATATCATTTTAAAATATTAATTTGTTAATAAAATTTTAGAATACTCTCTTGAACTTTTTTATACCATAAAAATAAAAATAATTTGACATTTATAAACTATCAATTGTGAATTTTAATGATATATGTATATACTATAATTCAAATTTATTAATTAAGTAGTTTAAATAGAATTATAAATTATAGATTAATAAAGTTTTTTTTAAAACATAGAAATTTATAAAATATAAATAAATAAAATAATTCAGACATATTAATTAAGTAATTTAAAAAAAATAAAAATTCACACCTTTTATTTTTAGCTCTATAATCTTTTAGAATGATATGAAATGAAATAAATTTAGCCTAATACTTTAAACCTCAAGATAAAAAAAATTACGAACTTCATCAATTTTTACTCGATAGAGAGCCGAATTCAAAATTTTTTATTATTTTTTACATGAAAAATAATATATAAAGAGACCCGTTAAATTAAATTCTAAGTGTGCATCGGTTACTATTAAGCTATTTAAATTTTATTATTTTGTTAATTTAAATCAAATTAGATTTTATTTTGATGACAAATCAAACAATTTAATTAATAATCATTTTAATTTTCTTATTTTCGTTTGCTTTTACTCATTATTTGGTAACTTTTTTCATTTATTGTCCCCAATATTTTAATCAATCCCTATCATATTAAACATTCAATTTATAACTTAAAACTCTTAAAATTCTTTTCATCTTTTTTGGACATGAAGGCTCATCGGCACATTAATATGTACCTACACATGTTATTTTATCATAAGTATTTTGGCACATTATTAAAACGAATTATGTTAGCATACCGTGTCACTTGCTTCGCGCCTTCATCTATACCTTTTTTTTTTTTTTTATTTGTTATAATATTAAAATATCTGTTGTTACTCTTTCTTTATTTCACTCTTTTATTCTATGAATAATATATTATTAAAATTCCCTATTAAATGTTAATTTTAAAGATTTATCAAATATCTAAATTGAAAAAAATTTCTATCAACTATTTCAATCTGTTAAACTAAACGTCCAATTAACTCCACGTATTATTCTACACCCTCATTTTGTTCCTCCACCATTATTTGATTTGCTTCTCTCATCGACCGCAATTGCAAGAACATTCTTATTATCAGATCTCTATTATCTCATTCTTTCCACTTTTTTATCGTCATATATCCATTATTCATCAACATAATTTGTATATCATTCTTATAATTACTGTTTTTTTTTCTTTTTCTTGATTTTCACCCTCTGCCACGTTAACTTTTTCGTTCTTTTTACAAAAAAATTTCATCTACTTCCTCTTTGATGATAAAATTCATATATATATATATATATATATATATATATATATATATATATATATATATTTGTGTGTTTATCATATGAAAAATTACTTATTTCACATCAAGCAAAGAACTCAAAACCCTAGCTGAATTACAAATATTATTATTAAAATTATTTTAAATAATAATATTATTAGAATTTTTGGCATCAATTAGACTTGCATTATTGTTTATTATGAAGATTGAGATCAATTGAAGCGACATGTTGGAGGTGCACCATATGGAGGTTGAGGCGGCAGGGCAGAGGATGAAGAAATAGAAAAAAATTAGTAAAATAGATAAAAATAAAAATTTTGAATAGCAAATGGAATATTTAAAACCATGATAAAATTTAATTAAAATATTAGAGCGTAAATTACCCTCATTATTTTTCACTCACATGCTTGGGTAACATTATTTTTTCACTCACATGCTTGGGTAAGACTCGTAAAATACGGTAAAAAATAAAGAGCGGGGACAGGAGAGCCAAAGATGCCGACTATTACTATTAGGACCGATTTGTTTAGTCAAAATTTTAATTCCTTCTGCATCAATCTCAACGTGTCTTGTTGTACGGTTTTGATTTATCTTCATTTTCCCTTCATTTGCGGAGAACAAGCTTCAATTTCTGCAACATATGTGCAGGTTTGCGCTTGTTATCCTCCTACTCCTTTTGTTTTATTTGAAGTATTAAAATATTTCACTCACCTAATGTTTTTATGAAGTAACATAAATTATATAAATTATAAATTATGTTTTTTAAAATTAGGGTATCAAAATAATAAGTTTATAAATTAAATAAGTAAATAACAGAACATATAAAATTTATAAAATTATAAATGTATTAAACTATAATTCTAAATAATATATTTTTTATTTCTATTTAGTAGGTACATTAAAATTTTTGAGGCTAAAAAAAGAGTTCTTGACAAAGAAATTCAACAATTCACAGGGTAAAGGCTAGTTGTATTATACTTGGGAAATTAGTTAATCTACTTGTGAATATTTCATACCCATTCCAATTAAATTTTATAAGGTAAAAAATAATAGATTTAATATATTTTTTAGAGAAAAAATAAATCATTAATTTATTGAAAATTGAAAAATAATATAATAAAAATTATCACAATAAAATTTTACTATCTTAAATTTTTATTATTATTTTTTTGTTAATTGTGTTGATTTTTTTAATTTATAGCTTAGCAATCTGTATATTTTCACACAATAACTTTAATTATCTGTAAATCGATTTTTTAATTTTTAAATAAATTTAATTGCAGGAAATCGATAAAACTTTTATGATAAAAATTTAAATGACATCCCATTAAAGAAAAAAAAAAAACATAGCTCCATGAGATTGTTCAATTGAAAAGAAAAAATGGATAATTGAAAATAATAGAAAGGTGGGTCATCGTGCATAATTTTTTTTGGGACAGAGTGATTATGAAATTTGATCTAAATTTTAGGAACTTTATATTGTTTTTAATAGAAAATAAAAAATGATATACCAACATTATTTCAAACCATAACACAACGATTCTTGTTTTCTATGCCACTGTCTCAAAATTCTTCATATTAATCTTTCTTCTCCTAAATCACAACTGGAAACCACAAATTTAGCTTTCCTTATGGCCAATAATAACGTTTTTCTTTTTCTTTTTTTTAAGAAAAAAATTTTACCTGTATCCAATTATGCCTGCTGTCGTCATGTAAAAATGAATTAATTTTTATTTTATTTTATTTTTTTTGAGTTTCTAAATTTAGGACCGCATATATCATATTCTTTGCGTTTAATTTGAATTTTTTTTTAATTTATAATTAATTTAAATTGAATCGAAAGTTGAACAATTTAAAGGTGTAACTTCTTTAAAAGTTTGATTCTTACATTTTTTTCATAATTTTTTTGAAAAAATTCTAATTTCAAATTTATGATAAATTAGATTGAGTAGCTGTAAAATAAAATATTTCATAAATTTTAGAAAATAAAAGTATGCATTATACACTTATCTAGAGTTATAGTAGTTATATTAAGAAAATGTATTTCAGAATTAATTTGAAAATGTCAATACGAAAGTAGAGTTATTTCTTCCAATTAATTTTTTACACTTTCTTGTGTAAATAATTATAGTTGTAAATTGGGTTTTATTAAATATAATTACACTTTGTAGTGAATTATATGTAATACAAAAGCTAAAGGAGGTTTTATCATTCTATTTGGTTTATTATTCATTCGTTTCATCATTTCATAATATTTCAACTTTTGGCAAAGTTTTGTAAAAAGGCCACATCAGTGGTGCTATGCTATGCTTGCATATTAAGCATGATATCTTCTCTAATTATCGTAACATAAAATATTTCTTTCTGATATTTTGCCACATAATTAATTCACAAATACTTTTTCAGGCTATATATATATATATATATATTCTTTTGAGTCTCATTCTAGTAGATAACAGTCTATTAATTTTTTTATATAAATGTACATTTTTCGTTTTAAATATAGGCTCATTTAATTTTTATCCGTAATAAATTATATATTATTTCTTATTTGTTTTAATAATAACCAATTTGCTATAATTAATTAATTTTTTTTACTTAGTATATATTTTGATTTAAATTATTTAATTTAATACAATAAAGTGAATTATTTAAAATAAGTTAAATTTATTAATCAAATATTTAATATTTAATAAAAATATAATTTTATATATTAAAAATTCAAGTGTAATAGAGTAGTAGGTAATGAAATATAAATTTGAAGTTTTTAACCGCCATTTAGCGGACCATTCAAACGAGAAAAAGTCAATTTACAGGCCAATTGCACGTTGCATCATCTTCTACGCCGGTACAAAATCACAAAACTTCAAAAAACAAAAAAATATTACAGTGTATTTTTTTATTCCCGTTTTACCCTTTTCCCCCACCATTATACATATATGCACAACAGCTGCGCGCTCCAATCACTCTTCCTCCCTGGCCCGACCTCTCCTCCTTTATTTTTCTCTTCTAAAAAAAAAAAAAAAGGAAAGAGAAAAGTACAGAAAACGACGAATGAAGAAACGCGTACAGAGCTGGTAGCAGCAGCGGCATTGCATTAGAGAAAGATTTTTTGATAAATGATATGCGATTTGATATATGATATATGATATATGAAATCATCGTTATCTTCATTAACAAACGTCTGACAGTTTTCAGATTCATTACCCATTTTCAAACACCGAGCAGCTGCCTGCTACTTCTGCTAGTACACTGCCCACCAAAATTATCTTCTTCCTTCTTGTTTCTTGTGGTTGTAGCAGTACTGTACTTCTGAAGTAAAGCTCTGATCTTTTTCTATTCCTTCTTTCTCTTTTGCTTCTTTTGGGATAGGCAAAAATAGAAAAAAATATCATTTTCTTATACTCTCAATGGATCTAGTAGTTGTTTTAGATGTTCTTCTGACATTTTGATACTGTTCAAGTGCAAGAATTACTCTTTTTCTCTTTGGGTGCTTTTCTGGGTTCTGCTTTGTTTTGGTTGCTCAAGAAGTGTCAGAGCTTAAAACAGCTTAAAAGGAGAAGGAAGTTGCTTTGAGTGCCCAATTTCTTGCTGTTTGGTAAGTTCATTGCTCAACTTAATATATTTTTTTCTTGATGTTTGATTGATTTTTGTTACATTTTTTAACAAAAAAAAATTATCATTCTTGAAAATTAGTTAATTTACCAAATAAATCTCAAAATATTTCTTAATCTACTCTGTTAATTTCGTTGTTTGCACATTTTGTTCTGATTCTGTATTCTTTAAGGATCATTCCTTTTTTCGGTTTGTTGAAAAATCTTTTCCTCTTTTTACAGGTTTGAACAAAAATCCAAGAAAAGTAGCTACCACAACCACAGAAACAGCCATTACTTTCATCGCTCGCAATGTCGCTAACGATAAAACCACAGCATCCCCATCATCACCGAAGCAACAGAACAAGCAAATCCACGGCTACAAATCATCGAGACTGGACACAGATCTATACAATATACGGCATGGACCAGTGGCAGACATTGATTTTCCTGTTATGTCACGCCATTTTCTTCTCCATCTTATCGATCCTTTTCCTTTTTCACTTCGACCCATTTTGCAAGCTCTTAGAAGCATGTGTTCTTCACTTTGTATCTAGCACCAGCACCACTGGAGTTGCCCGCTTCGCCGCCGGGTTTACAGGGTGTGTGACTGCTTTGTCAGCAGTTTGTCTGTTTTTCGCCGCCGGCAACTTCTTTTACAGTTCGGTTGCTTTGCATCATGATATGGCGCAGAGAATGGTAAGCTATGTGAATGATTGGTCCAATGTTAAGTTAGCTCTTGATATTGGATGTGGAAGGGGGATTTTGTTGAATGCTGTAGCTACCCAGTTGAAGAAAACTGGTAGTTCGGGTCGGGTTGTTGGGTTGGACCGGTCTAAAGGCACCACTCTGTCTACTCTGCGAACTGCTAACATGGAAGGTTAGTGATTGTTCTTTAATTATTTCAGTACTAACTTAGAATAATTTTATCTGTTGATATCTTGCGAATTTGGTGTAACGTGATAGCACCAAGTACTCTGGCTTCAAGATTAATTCAGATTAATTTTGCCTTATTTTGGCTTCTTGATTTGCAACTGGTGGTTAAAAGGATTTGGGAATGATACTGTTGATCTTCAAGAAGTTTTCTTGATCTTTAGGTTCTCTTTCTTAGTTGTTTGATTATTGAAATCTTGAATCATAATTGTGTAGTGCTACCATCTTGATTCTTGAATCATAACATTATTTCACTAAGCAATATTTGTATGATCTTGTTAATGAAAAAATTTTGCTGATAAATTTTGCAAATTTGTATGATCACTTCAAGTTGGGGATTGTTAATTTTAGTATTTGGCTGGTGGATTAATTATGAATTTTTTTTTATTTTTGTTAAACAGGAGTTGGGGAATATGTCACATGTAGAGAAGGTGATGTGAGGAGCTTACCATTTGGAGATAACTATTTTGATGTTGTGGTATCTGCTGTGTTTTTTCACACAGTAGGAAAAGAGTACGGCCACCGGACCGTGGAGGCAGCGGCTGAGAGAATGAGAGTGTTGGGGGAGATGGTGAGGGTTCTGAAACCGGGTAGGATTGGAGTGGTGTGGGACATAGTACATGTGCCGGAATACGTCCGGCGACTGCACGAGCTAAAGATGGAGGACATAAGGGTATCGGAGCGGGTAACTGCATTCATGGTGAGCAGCCACATTGTATCATTTCGAAAGCCTAATCAGCATGTACAAGGACTCAGTGAGGTTAGGCTGGATTGGAGATGCTGATAATCTGGTAATACATGTCAATAGTTTCTAGTTAAAATTAGAACAACAAAACCAAGTTGAGCAACAAAAAAAAAATGAAGAGAAAGAAGAAATAGGAAAAAAAAAAAAAAAAAGGTAAATCTATATATATAAATACATGAAGTTAAGGATGAGTATACTTCCAAATATCTGGGGAAACGAAGTCGATCCAGATGAATTATTGGAAGTAATATATATTTTTATATGTATACAAACATTTTGATGCAGTTTATCATATATGATTATCAATGCAAGTATTGATGATAGCTAATATGTTATATTTGTTTTTACTGATTTTATGATCTTGTGGTTGAATTATATGTTGATCTCTAATGACTAATGTGGTAATCCAGGCCTGTTGTCAATCATTTGTGCAACCAAGGAAGAAAAAAAAAAGTACTTTAGCCAAATTAATGAAAATTTTAATTTGATACTCTACTAAATAATATAACATCGGAAAGAACATCGTGTATGTTGGTTAGAGAAACTAAAAAAAATTGAACTCAATTTTTTCTATCAGTATAAAAATTAATTAAACTGACTAAATCAAATTAATTTAATTCAATTCAAATCGAAATTCATAGTTCAAATGGTTATATGAATGGTTATAATTTTAAAATTTTTATAAACCGATTTTTTAATTTGGTTTCAGATTAGGAAAATAAAAATTCAATAAAACCGAAACGAACTAATAATATAGTATAAAACTGTCTTTTTAAAATATATATATATATATGCAAGAGATATTAATGCTAATAATTTTCTATTTTTCTAAAATTATAGACTTTTAATTACTTAAATTTCTAGACTTTGCAACTTTCATTTTTATGTATTGATTTTTTTATTCTGCACATTTTGCATAAGAATTCTGCATATAGTAAAATTCTGCATAATAATTCTTCACATTTTACTTTTTATTCTACACATAGCAAAATTCTGCATAACTATTCTGTATATTTTATTTATAATTCTGCAGATTTTCCATAGAAATTTTATTTTATTTTTTTTACTTGTAGAATTTTCAGAATTAAATGTTAAATCCAATTTGAAGTAAACTATTTGATGGATGAATGTTTTGGAATACGTTATTGAGCAAAAATTTACTTTATTATTTTATAAATTATTTTATAAATTTTTTAAAAGTTAAAGTAATATGCTGAATTTTTTATATTTTGGATGATGTTTAAATTGTTATTTTGAGTATATGATTTGAAGTTAATTTTTGTCGTATGTTCAGTTTTTTTTTCATTCATTTCCTTGTCAAATCGACTATCCAAACTGAATATAAATAGTTTTAATTTAAATTTTTTGATATTACCTAATTTGGTTAAAAATTGAAGTATTCAAAAATAAATTTCATTGGTTGTATTAAAAATTTTTATCAAATCGAGTAATAAACACCCTTGATCTATAGAGTTTACTAATGAGACTCACTTAATTATTTTTAAAGTTATTCAATTTTGAAATTGAATCTTAATGTATGAGTGTGAACTCCAATTAAAACTAATTAATAAACAAAGATTCTACAAAAGTTAGATAACAAATTATAATTATTTATTATGATGATATTTAAAAGGGTATTTTTTAATTTAAAAAAAAAAAAAAAGCAATCTGGACAGGAATACTAGATAGTCGCACATAGTAGTAGAGTAGAGATAGATTTTGAGTTCGTAAGATGTGGTAATATTATAGTCCTTGCTTTTTGTAAAGTGGCTTTCAATTGTACGGTGGCAAATAGTGGAGATTTTGGTTCTTTCACAAGCAACCATTAGTTAAGCTTTGATTTTCTATCAAAACATAGTATTATTATTTTCATTGATGGCTACTCAATAACAAACTCAAAAGATTCATTTGATATAGCTATCTGTTTAGAGTTGGCTCGATCCGACCGGCCACACAGGATTAGTTCCCTAAAAAAATAAAATCAACTTCACTACTTAAATCTCACTAAAAATAATTATCACTATTTTAATTATATATATTTTAAATCTATTTATTATAGCAAAATTAACATCATACTAATGAAAATTATCGGTAACTTAATAACATTTATTGAAAAGAAAATGAACATAAGATTTTAAATCTCACCAATGATAAAAGGAAAAAATAAATAAATAAATAAATAAATGCAATTAGGTTTCATTTTTCAAATTCATGTGGTATTTGCCTGGCTGAAAAGATAAATAATGAAATGAAGAAAGTGATATAATGGGTGGGATGCAACTTTGGTGGATAAAATAAGAACAGATAATATATTATTGATATTGGGTTTTGCTGTCAAGTCACAATCTTTGATCTTTGATCTTTGATTGGGAAACATGTAAATGCTGACTGAGAATGAGTTAGTTTGGATATTTAATTCTTAATTAAAAATTTATTATAATTTTTGGAATTATCACAGGGAAACAATATACAACAATACTTTTAAAAATAAATTACTTTTTTACTTATATATTCTTTTATATATATATATATCCACAATATTATAGGAGGTTTATTGAACTCAAATTATTTGCTAATCTTTGAACAAGCTCAAGTTTAACTGGAAATTTGATTAATTTTAATAATATTATTTTCCAGATAATTTTCAATCCAAAAAATTGGTACTAATAAATGAATTCTTTATATCTTTATTGTAAATTTTTTACAGATTTTTACGCTTACTTAAATATTTCAATATTTTTATCCATAATTTTTTATTATAAATTATTTATTAATTCATTAAAATGAAAACAGTTTGTGATTATATTTAACTGATGAGATTAACAGACCAACTCAATTAGCTTTGTTTTAGTTAAAATATAGATATATAAATAATATATTTGGCTAAGATTCACTTTTATATTGGTGGTGCATGATTCAGAAATGAAAAAGAAAAATCTAAGCACCATGTGAACATCAAAAACCTGTCCAGTTTTTTTTGAAGCATAGAGTATGCATATGGTGCATTTTAATTGGATAATTTCATTTTCATTTCAGGAAAAACAAAATCTAGAAAATGTATCTAATTGAAGGAAAAAAAAAAAAAAAAGGGTGGTCCAGGGGAGGCTAGGTGGTGCATAAATTTCTAATCAAGTAGTTATAATTATAAATCAAAATTAATTGGTGGGTGATTGATTACTGGTAAGATATTAATTGAGCCATGTGTTAAGATATATATATATATATATATATATATATATATATATATATATATATATACTCTCTCTTCATATGCATATGATCATCATCATGTTCATGTGCCTTCTGCTTCTGCTTTAATTTGCTTTCTTCATAAAGCCAAAACTTGATCTTCAATTTTCCCTCAATTTTTATTTTATATGTTGGTGCCCTGGGGAACATCCCAGATGCTCTATTGATATATAAACCTGACCTCCAATTTTTATTTTATTTTTTAATTACTTTTAAAAGCTAAATTGTCTAGAGTTATCTATTAATTGAAAAGGAAAATTTGTCTACTTTTTTTTTTCAAAAGAGAGTATATTTATGTATGTAATTGTGAAGCCAGCTGACCATAAAAATGAATTTAAGAATTGTAAAAGTATTATAAAAATTTAGACATAATTACCGAACATTAAAAAAAATTGAATTTCTCACTTGTTAAGTTTTTTTAAATAATTTTTTCATTAAATTATATAAAATACAAATACGGATTAGGAATAGAACATACTTTTTCATAAAATTATAATAATTTTATAAAAATATGCTAACCCATATAATCTATACACACTATGCAATGAAGGAGGTAGTATTTTGAAAGATCAGTCATGATCAAATTTTTATTATTATTATGACAAAAGTTGAGTTATTAAATGGTAAAAATAATTTTTTTTTTACAATATTAAAAGTCATGTGTTCAGTCCATAATTACCACTGAAGTGAAATATTTCTTTTTAAGTTAAAAAAAAATTATTAGTGTTATTATTATCATTTTATATCTACTACAACTCTGGTTTTATATTTTTACTTTTACATACTACATATTTAAAAAATTGACAAGAAACAATTAAAAATATATACTTTAGGAAAATTTAATTATACTATGAATAATAATTTTTTTGATTTGGGTTCAATTTTTTTAAAAGAAATATTTTTACTTACACTGAGTGTAATACATCAAATAGTTATATTTAAATGATAATTTAGATATTTTATTTTTATTGGATAATTATTTTATATGTTTTACAAAATCTAATCATATGATATAAAACACCCGTTATAGGAAAAAATTCTCCTTTTTAAAATTTCATTCTGAAACAAGATTTGAGCAGATCATCAAAATCTTGAAGAGCATGTGATTTGCACTTGGAAGGAGGAGGGAATAAAAATTATGAAACATTAATTGAGATGAAATTTTATGAAGATTATGTAGTGGTTAAGATGACACCATGCATGCATGGTATGGTTGTTGTGTAGTCACCATCTTCACTACACCAATTTATTAGGGGAAAATATGCCAATAAGATTTTTAGTTAATATTGGAAATGACTTAAGATTTCAGTAGTTTTTCTTTGATACTTGACTCACCCATAATTACATTTTCTAATGAAAAATTTCGAAGTTTTCTTTTCTTAGAAAAAAATTTATACTTTAACCATTATTTGGAATTTCTATTCTTTGGCCTCATGTAGTTAGTCATAATGGATTCTTTTATTTAAAAAAAAAAAAAACAATTCAGTGATAGATTATGTTAAGTGATGATAAAAGTTTTTTTTTTTTTTTTTTTCCATTCGTTAGAACGCAATTTTCATAAATTAGATAATGGAGAAAATTATTTTTTATTTATTGTAAATGCTATAAATTTTTATCAATATTATTAGAAAACGGTAAAAAAATATAAATTTAAAAAATTTTTCAATTAAAAATATAAATTAAACTGCTTTAATTGATAAAAGGAAATTTTATAGTTGAATTAATAGAAGTAAATTGATTTGATAAAATGTGCTCAAATATCCATCTCATAATATGTAACAAATTAATTTCTAATTTATACATTTTATATATTTAAAGGAATAATAACTCCAAAAAATTAATTTTTTATTTTAATAATTAAATTCTGAAGTTTCTAAACCTTTGTTATTAAAAAATTTTTTATTACTCGGTTTTTAAACTTTGAAAAAAAATTCACAATTTAATGTTTTAAAAGTTATTGTTTTTATAGTAATATTGAAAAAATCTAATAGTTTTTTACCATATTACCAAAATTTAAAATAAAAAAAAGAATTAAACTAAAATCAAATAGTTCAACACTTATTATTATTTGAAATTTTAATTTATAAATATTATATCAATTTATATTACTTTAATAAACAACTGGTAGGTGACAGAGTTTAGTACATGCTTAAATATTTGGCGATTATTACATTATGTGAGTTTATAACCCACTAGAAAATACAACTAGGCTTAAAATTCAAATCGGAAAAAAGAGTCGCCACCTAGAAAAAAATGGGACATATTTTTACAGCAATTGAATCCCACAAAGAGTTCCCGGTAGTTGTTCTTAGAAACTGAATTTAAAAATTAAGTATGAGTTTTTGGAAAGTTCACCAAACTTTACAGTTGGACTTTTTTATGTTTCATGTTTTATTTCTTTTAATTATTTAATTATTTCTTATTTAGTTTGCAATTTTTTCTAAAAATTTTCAAATTTTACATTTGAGTTCAATGCAATTTTGATTTTGGTCTAACACGTATCATAAACATATACGTTCAAACGATAAAATAAATAAATAAATAAGTAATTAAAGAAAGGAAAAATGATTAAAATCCTTTAAACACGAACAAAATAAATAAAATAATAAAACTAAAACGAAAAGAAAATTGAACTAAAATGACACTCTCTAAATTCTCCGCTACTATTCTGCCTAACAGAGAAAATAAAATCCACATTAATTATAGAAATTAACCTACAAAAAAAATTAAGTTAATTTCGATCCAAAAAAACAAATATATACAAAAACGCACTACTTACAATCTAACTACCATAAAATATAAACTTGAAAACAAACTGCTGCATTGAATCAACAGATTATGCCACATATATTATTAACTAAATTATTCAATTACTAATAACTCTGAAATACTAAAAATTATTAAAAATTTGTTCGAAACTTAAAAATTTAAGTTTAGATCACTTTAACACATTTCCTAATATTTAAACAACACAATTCACATTTTCCAATATTTAAGTTTCGATCACTTAGTATATTAGGGCGACGCCCCAAAACCAGTATTTATGGGTTTTACGGGCCTTCAGCCCATTTGTATTTTAAATAATTTTAATTTTAAGTTAAATTTTATTCTAATTTGTATTTATAAGAAGTACATCTAAATAAATATTTTAATTTTAATTTTAATATAATTATGAGATTTCATTAAAAATATTAATATGAATGAATAATGAAATTTTTAAAAATTCAATGACTGAAAATTTAAAAATTAAATTTAAACTCACCGAAATAATTTTTGAATTTATTTGTCAATTTTTCTTAAAATTAAATTATTAATATAAAAGTTTTACAAATTTTTGAATTATATTTCTATTTGAAAATCTGTTAAAGTAAAGAAAACAAAAGAAACCAATTTTCATTTTGAATTAAATATGAAGGTTGTAAATTAACAATTATTAATATTAACTAGTGGAGGACTATTTTCACTTAACAAATGTTTCAAATTAAAATTGTGATCTATATATATATATATTATATTAAATTAGTTGTTGAAAATTTTTAAAATTTTTCTAAGACTAAAATGAATTAGTTGAAGTATAATGTAGTTTAAAAATTGATGATTTAGAAAGATTTTAGTATATATATAATCCTTAAAAATTATAAAGAATAAGTGGATGGATCTTAATAAGCGAAATGGTCCCATGGTCTAGCGGTTAGGACATTGGACTCTGAATCCAGTAACCCGAGTTCAAATCTCGGTGGGACCTTTTTGTTTTTGTTCTTTTTTTCCCCCTTACTTTTGAATTTCCTTGATACAAATTTGATTATGAGCAAAGGAACTATTGTGTTCTGTGTTCATAGTACTGTTTGTTTCTTTGTGTAATAAGCCATTTTTACATTCTCAAAAATCTGCAACTTTTTACAAATAGTACTAAATGAACAGTCCATTCAGAATCACTTTCTGGAATTGTCTCTGACTATTTAGCCATCAGTAAAATAGTCCAATCAGAATCACTTTCTGCCGTAGTCTCTGACTATTTTGCCATCAGTAAAATACTATCTATATTATCAGAAGGTATCTTTTCAATGTCAATCACTAGTGTTCTGCAACTGCTTCCCTCGTCTCACTCATTCCAATTTACAGTCTCAAAAGATCAACATTAGAACTAGGAAGAAGAAGAGAGTGACCAGTGTCAAGCAGTTGAAAATTTTTAACAGAAGTCGTTGGAAAAAAAATTGAAAAGACAAATCATTCAACATCTTTCATAGAAATGCTTAACCGATGAATACTTCAGAAGTCAAATTTACTCGAGCATGTTCCTCTGTCCTTATTACTCCAAATAATGGCACGAGTCGATTCCTCCATGGCATAAAATGCACCTATGAGAATATGCTAAAAAGTATAGACAATCTGACCACCTGATTTTCTTTTCAATTCCAAAAGACTATCAAAAAATAAAATTTTACTTTTCAATTCCAATTGTGTTGTACATGTAGAATACAAATTTTCTACTATACAAGAGCGAGGACTACCTAAAAATTGTAAGCACAGCAGCCAGTAACAGACCAAAACAGTTCCAATTCTAATTGTAAGCATAGCAGCCGATGGAAAAACTACCTACTCAACTAATTTCTCTTGATTCTCTACAATAAAGACACATTTACATATCTGACGGTAAAAAAACAGCACACTTACAATAGATCCTCCACATTCATATTTTATGAAACTTAAGAAAATACCCAGACATTTTCCATAGAAAACTAATGATGCGATCATGCTGGGATGCAAAACGAGGAGCTCAGAGTGGGAGGCATAACACAAACCAGATGAGGCCCAGGAGGATTGCTACTAATATTTGATTCATCAACATCTGGCAGTCCTAGTTGAGGAGGACGAACATAACCAGCTACCAGAGGCACACATAATATCGAGATAATTATCCTTGAACCTGTTATAAAAACTCATCGTTAAATCTGCCATATAAATAGCAAGTCAAATAATTCAATACAGCTATGTATTTGTTTCAGGAAAATTCATGAATGAATCAATGCCATTTGAGAACCTTGCTTTGTGGAGAGTGAAACATGCCCTCTTTTCCTCCCTGCAATCATCCAATTTTCGGAATTTGCACTGACTTCATATAACACTTCACCCTGTTGCCCAGATCAAACAAAAAATTTATTTATTAATTTATTACCATAAATAAATAAAATTGCATCCAAATATCAAAGTATTCAAATAACTTGATGAAAATTTTAGTTCATTTATTAAAAAATAGCTGTCCTACATGCTCCTAAAGTACAAATGACTAGCACCAGGAAGTCCCGAAAAACAATTGTTCAACTACAGAATACAAAGGTTTGCTCCAGATCTGCAAAATTCTGATTCGATTGCCAAGATAATTAAAAGCGAAATTGAGTTGAATGCCGGACACTATATTTGGTTGCCTGTGGTATCCATGGAAGTAAGGGTGGCCACGGTTCTGGAACCGAACCGGAACTGGCCCTCACTGCAAGACTGGTTCTGGTTCAGTTCAACCAGTTCGTCCAGTTTAACAATCTCATTTTCTTTTCTTTTCTTTTCTTTTTTTTTTTTTTGAAATTTTCAAATTTGAACCAGAACTGCCAGTTTGGTACTGGGATGAACTGACCCTAAACCGGTTCCGGGCTGGTTCTGGTCTGGCTCTGGGTCCAAAGTGGCCTGTAGCCAGCCCTACACGGAAGACAGGATGAAAAAAAAAAAAAAAAAAAAAACATCCACACTACCTACGCCAATTGCTATTAAGCTTTTAGGTTTACAAATGCCAACCAATTAATTCATAATCTTTTGACACATGATTGCTTTTCCTCTTCTTATAGAAACTTGAGATCGCCAAATCGAGCATAAGGCTAAAGAGGGAAGAAGGGGGGAGGGGGGAGAGATCAAAATTAGAAATCAGAAGTTCACATTCCTAACACAAGTTCAAGTTCTTGACCAAAAAAGTTCTAGGACAACAGCACAGGGATCCCAAGTCAACAGACCAATGGAAATTTTCAGAGTCCTCATGGGAACTCCAGATCATAAAAGAAAAATGAATGACCAAGCAAAACACCCAATGAAAATGCTAAATCACATTGTGATGACATGATACAAACCGGGCTTTGAGGAAAGATTCACCATTGCATGTTAGAAAGATTCACCATTGCACGTTAGAAAGATTCAAAAAGAAAAGGAAACTGGGGAAATTATGGTATAAGGGGATACTTGAAAGCTCCAGGAGCGTGCTGCAACTTATAATTGTTCTTAAATACTTACAGTGTGTTTGGAAATTTCACTATCACTGAAATCCTTCAGCCTTTCAATTCTCCACTTCATGGTAACAAGTTGCCCAACACTTAGGCTAGCTGATGGAAGAGAAAGAAAACCAACAGCTAGGCATGGGTCAAGCACAGGCTTTTGCAGGACAAGAGCACTCTTAAAGATCAAATCCTCCCTGGTAGCCTCAGGTCCAATTGATTCTACAGCAACAGGAGGATGTGCTCCAACCGTTCTCTTTCCTAAAATTCCATATCTGATATTTAATATGCTCTCTGGCTGCTGGGTCTCTGTATCTGTAAAAGGGTTTTTATGAGAGAGGATTTTCAGAAAAGGTGCCAAAAGTGGTTACAACCATTAGCAACATGAATAGATATAGGGCAAAGGGAAATGAAAATGAAAAGGAAGAACTTAAATTTAAACTCTTTTGTTTAACATTTTTCTGATAGGAAAACATTTTCTGCAGTTTCTAGTGTCTGAAAAACCAGGAGAAATTGGTAGATGGAAATTGTTTTCTTGATCTTCTCATTAAACACCAAATAAGCCTTTATTTCTACACTTCTACAACTAAATTCCACAGTTCTAGGACTCACAAAAAGACAAGAACCCCAAAGGAGAACCATGTAAACAAACACTAATTGGTATTGCCGGCTAGCATTGGCAATGATTAGTCATTCCAACAGAGGCAAGGGGAACAATAACCAATGCAATTCTTCTCTTCTACTGAGTATATTAAATCCATGTGGAAAGACCGGAGTTCTCAGGAACCCAGTATTAAAAGTCTTATGCACTGCAAGAAAATTGCTTTTTTTTTTTTCAATGCACTCTATGGTTCCATTTTTCATAGTATTTATTTTTTGAGAATATGCTTTCTGCAGTTTCTGATGTTTTGGTCTGCTTCAATGTATTTTCTTTCCCAAGAAAAAAAACAAGTTAATCTCACTGACTGAAATAAGTTTTTGATTGGCTGAAAATGCTTGGCAACATTCTGTCCTATCTGCAACTTTCAGACTAGTTACATCTATGTTCAAATAAAGTGAAGGAAAATTGAGATTTACTGATGTCCACCAAATACCAGAAAATATTTTCCAATAACTGCAACCAAATGTCAGACAATAAAACATTTTCCAGAAAAAAAAGTCATTTTCTGTGGAATAAACAGATCCTTGATATCACTAAACATTCCAGTTGGTTATCAAAATCAAACAAGATAATTAGTTGTTTTTCCTTCATACATCTACAAAACAAACAAAAGAAGTAATAAAATCTATGAAAACAAACCTAAGTGAACATGATATGTAATTGAAAGAAAACTTTGGCATGTCACAGGGTGCTTTCAATTCCCAAAATGTTCTGCAATTCCTCTTTCAAAATAAATTAGTTAGAGCAAACTCCTGGCTCATAAGCACATGGCACCAAATTTGGTGGTAAGAAATCAGATATCGGAATTTGACAGTTACCAAATTGCTTAAGGCTTCAAGTCCAGAGGCTATCAGAAAAAGTCATCCTTCAGTAAAAATTTAAGCGTTCATCAAATGAACACATATGGCCCAGAACCAGTAATCACAAGAACAAATTGACAAAATAATTAACAGAAAAACATGTTCTTTCATGATCCAGGAGAGACATTTAACCTTTATATAGCTTAACATGTAACATTAAAATTAACAGAAAAAAAAAAAAAAACATTTCTACCTTCTGTCATCTTTCCGAGGCAAATGCTGAACAAGATTCCTGCTTTAGATGTTGGAGAAATCACAAGTGGAAAAAAGCTTGAAGTTGGTCTTCCGTCGCCTTGTCCGGTATGGACAAATCCATCTTGAAGCTCAAGCCAAGCATCATATATGGTCAATGTGGCGTTCACTTGGGAGTGCAATGTCAACTGCAAACAAAAATTGTAGACATTTAAACAAAATAAAAAGATCACAATAAACAATTTGTCAAAATTTTAGTCATGTACATAGTATAAACTGTAAATCTCTAGAAATCACTGAAAGAGCCTCTCTAGAATATGTTGCCACAAGTTTGAGAAGATGAGTAAGATAGGTTACCAAATGTATGAGCCAATAATATGTGCAAATACCTGCAGAAGCAGTGTACCATCATTGCATTTATCTACAACACGTGTGCTCACATGGAAAGGGTCAGTGAAATGGACAGCAATAGTCCTGCATGTCAAGGCAAGGTGATTTTAATAAGAAACCTGAGACTGCATGACAAGAAAAAAATTGGGATGTCAAGAAAGAGACAATGCCTTTCAAATATCTGGTTGTGCGATACTCCAAATTCAAGTTTCAATGCTATTGTTCTCATACCATCCACAATGCTCTGTTTCTGAGGAGCAACTGCTCATTACAAACAATATATTATAGATAAGAAATAATTGGGCACAACAGAGAGCATAACTAAAGCAAAGACATAAACCAGAAGAATACTTATAGCTACGATAACCTGATGATGATCCTTTTGGAAGTGTATCACTGATAGCACGAATAGGAATCCAAAGAACAGAATCCACATTGCTTGCCCAATCAGGAAATTCCATCCTACCATCATGAAGACTTAATCGGTCAAGTTGTTTATTAGCAGCCACATTTTGAGTTCTATCCAAATTTGCCATGTCAGAAACACACTGTGATGTATTGGCACAACTCTCCATCTCAATAACATGTGACTCTTCAATCTTCAGACCTGGACCAGTATCAATGTGCAAGACAGCACCCTTGAGAGAGTAGTCAATGGGCCGTACTATAATCCCAATACACTGAGTTTCATTTATTAGCAAAGCAGACGAAACAGCTGCAGTGAGATCAACCAGAGGTCTCGGCTTGAACACCTAAAAAAGAAAAGCCACCATTGGATGATTGATGCATGTGCATATGTCAGCTAAAATGGATGAAGATTTGAGCCTTAAGGAAGCTTGAAGGGTACCATTAAAGTTTCTTGGCAAAGCCATAGATATAAATAATCATGAATCCCAAAAATTTTATTCTCCATTTACTAAATTATTTTTATGTTTCCATGGATCACGAGAAACACTACCTTCAAGATAGGCCTACTTGGCTTTTCATAACTCATAAAATCATCAGTATCTGCTGGGTCACCCTTGGAGAAACTATGTGATCTGACCCTCAATTGACCAATCTGCCCAGTGAGAACCCCCAAGATATAGGAACCTGGTTTGTGAGGCGGTAGAGCAAGGGAAATCGTATTCCTACCAGGCTTCAGCAGAGTAGCAGTAGAGCTCCTTAGTGCCTGAAATATCACATTAAACTTGAGTTATAAAAATGGAATAGCCTGTGGAAAACCATTTGTTATGAAATTTCACAAATATCTTTAAATCCAGGAAAAGCATACCTTAGCACCCTCATCAGCATTAAACGTGGCCATCAAAGTGAGGCTAAATGAATCAAGAGTTATATCATCAGGAAAGCCACTCCAAACAGTTACACAGAGAGTGCCAGGATCCCCATCACATAACTCTAATGGAGGTCCAGGATTTCCAGAAAATGTAATTAATGATGAGACATCTAATGGCACAGGATCCTTCATCTCACTGTGTGCAAGACGAACAACCTCTGCTTGAAAAGCCTGGCGCTCCTTGATTGAAAATAAATCTTTGTCTAAGGATAGCAATCTGATGCACGAAGATAAGTAGGCAACTTGATCATTCAGCATCTTCTGACACTCAGCTAAATTTGGCAGGACATCAGCCAATAACTCCTGCCATCCTTCACCAGCATATAGGGCACAAACTTTTTCATATGACTTTGCAGCCAGATCAAAGTTTCCATGCCTGAAGCAAACAGCGGCTATTTCACCATCCAGGACCACTCCATGTCTTTTCCACCAGGAACGATGGTAATTGTCAGCAGCACCTTTGGTCAGCTCAAGATATTTTTGCTGCCATGACAAGAATATAAACTTAATGAAGACAGGGAACAAAGAACAGCAGGAGTAGTAGATTCAAACAGTAGGTACAGTGACATCTGAAGATTATTATCAGCAAAATGCAGCATCAAATTCTTCAGAAGAGATATTATTCCCATCACCCAACAGAGTGTAGACAGCAACCATTCTATGGAGTCCAAATGTTCAACAGTTATAAAATTCCTTTCCACATAATCCAGCAAATCAACAAAGGAATGACACTCTTTAACATTTTAAAGCTTTTCTCTCTAAAGAATTCTCTGATGATAAAATAACTATAACCCTCGCTATGCACAATTACGGAAAAATTGCAAATTTAGTGTCTGAACTTTTCAATTTTTGCTATTTTGATAGTTGTACTTTTTTTTTTTTTTCAACTGAGTGTTTGTAGTCATTGATTTTGTATCATTTCAATGCTTCTGAACAATGAGCTGTGGTCTAAGTGCCTTGTCAGCTAATGTGGGGCCCAGCATTTGAATACCTTGCATGCCACAATGTCATATCTGTGAAGAGAGGCTGTCATTTGTCTAAAATACCCCTTCATTATTGTTTAGTAAAGGAAAAATAAATCAAAAGATAAAATTGTATAGCAGAAGAAGGAGGGATCGAGAAACGGAGGAAGACATTAACGAGGAAGAAGAAGAAACAGCAAGGCTAGATTTTAGCTGCTCAAAAGAATGAGATCTGTGAAGCTTTGTGGATGATTCACAAAACAGAGAAAAAGGGTCTACTTTGTGCATGCATCGACACACAAGACTACCAGCTCCAGCCCCATCAAAACGACATCATTTTTTAGCACAAGGGGATGATACAACAGAGACTACAGTCTGAGAGGAAGATGGATAATGAGGTATACTGGCCTGTGACCATTGAAAATAGGTCAAACCTGCTACTTTCACCCCAGTCCAGGAAAAAAGTTGAATTTGTTTGTAATATAAGTGAAATGATGTGCTGAAGTAACTTATTTAACTAATGGTAATAAATTGAAGATTCAACAAAGATAAATAATTCAAAATTATATCAATTACATCAAACATATGAGGCTAACTCTTAAGTATCAATGGCTCAACCACGGATGAGTAACTCAAATCCAAAGCACAGATTATCATAAGAAACTTGCATGAATCCTCATATCCAGATTACTTTGCATAGACTAATAGCAACACCCACATTCAACAACAAAACCTATAATACAATTAAGCCAACTAAAAAATTACTGCTTTCTGCTTTTCTTTTTTTGACATTTGAACAATTTTTGGATGAAATAACACATGCAAAAAATTTTGATAACTTGGATTAGTTGATTGTATAGACATAACTTTCTCTAAGGTTACAATTTACAAACATCAATCATTACACATCACCTTCTTAACCTATCAGCTAGCTTTTGCAGTCTAACTATTTACCAAAAAAAGCAGTCATTTTTAGCCTTGAAAAGCAAATCCGGAGCTAAACACAACTTGTCTAGCTAGATCTATTAAATTTCACTTCTTGAGCTGAATTAAAATTCACCACTCTGTTTCTACTTATAATTCATCTGAGAAAAAAAAAAAAAAATCCCAATGGGGTTAGACATAGCGTAACCATCTTCAACTAGAAAATCGAAGGTGTGATGGTCGTAATTCTAAGTCCCTGATGGCAAGGATAATGAGCAACGAGGAGGTGGAGGGCAGCACATAGGTTGAAGGAGGCAAAGGAATGGAGCTGGAGGAGGTGGAACTCAACAAACGAGAAGTGGAGATAGGACGTAGAGGCCAACAATATTTAGAATAGAGTGGAAAAGCTGGAGATTGGGGGGAAAGAAGGAATTAGGGAGAGCAGAGAAGCAAGAAGAGCAATGAGAGTGAAGAAAGATGTCATGGAGAGAGCACGACAGAGGTGACAGCCACAGCGTTACATCTTGCCCCATCCATGAGAGCAATTAGGGGCATTTTAGACCAATTAAATATTTTGTATAGGTGACAAATGAGATGTTTGCTTACAAAGAAAAAAATATGTCCCACATGTGATGAATCAGCAGTCCGACCACCACACACCCGACAGAAACACTTGATTGCAAAAAAAAAAAAAAAAAAAGCTTGACAACCAAAATCGAAAAAATTGAAAAGTTCAAACACTAATTATGCAATTTTTCCACACAATTAATAAATGTGTAGAAACCCCAAGGCACTAACTGAAAATAATTTTCATCAAGCACGTATAACTTCAAATTTATTACTGAGACTGATACTTCCATGTCAAGGTTACAAAATAATTACACTTCTGTGGAAGCCCAAAGATAAACTTACAGACTTGAGGTTATTTCAGTCTTTCACATGGCACTATAGTTACTACCAAGTTGGTTTTTTTTTTCTTAACCTTCTATTCCATTAATTAAGATTTTTATCAAAAATTTTTCTTTGATCCTTTCTACTTTGCAGCATCTAAATTTTCTAGCTGATAAATCCGAGGTAACAGTATTCTACTTACTATAAATAGTATCACAGCTACAAAACCTAGTTTGAGGCATGCTTCCTCAGCATTATTTTCTTGTTCACTTGGTCTTAGGTGTATGTTCTATCTCTTTGTTTCTTCTTTCTTTTTAATGTTTTGCACATGAATTCAGAATTTTTTGCTGCACACCAGCAAACAAACCAGGCTATGAACATGCTGGTAAAATTTACCTCCACCTACCTCCATCACCATTTCCTTCTAATAGATCCATGGCATCTTTGAAACTGTCTTAAGATTTACCTCCACAGAACCATCATCTTGGTTTCCATTAGACCACCAGAAGTTCAAAATTTTAAGGCCACTTGGCGTCCATGCATTTTTTATATAAACCAAATACCTTCAAAGCATGAGCATTGCTCCACAATAATCATAGGCCAAAATTGGTGTAATATAATTGGAAAACAGAATTCATCAGAGGTGGTAAGCAGGCATGCGAATGGTGCAAGTGATTGAACAATTGCACACTTAGCCCAGAAAAATTCACATAATTAGATTCTTTTTCTGTATAGTAGGAGAGGTCTATCAATGACTTAAAAACGACACGTGGATTTCAGGAAGCTTGAATGCAATAGGTGTTGAGGAATGATACTAAAATTCATTATTAGCCAGTCCAGTCTATTCTTCGGTTTAGAAGTGTAGTGAATTCCTGGTTTGGTTGAAATATCAAAGTTAAGCAAAATAAATTCTGCATTGATAGAAAGCATCAAAAAGAGAAATTTCTGGAACCAGAGTCACAAAAGTGTGTCTGTACATAGGATAACTTCAATACCTCAAACTCCTCCACGGATGACAAGGATTTCCACAAAGCAGAATCAGAAATTGTATGCTGAAGAGCATGCTCAGCAGCAATATATATCTCAGCAAGTCTCATAGGTCGATCCATTGAGCCATCAAAATTGCCAGGTGAAGAGTTAGTTCGTGACATAGAAGGATTTGCTTTACGTAAGGGGGACATCCCTGGCAATGCATCTGGAGCTGATCTGTCAAGTTACAAATCAAGCACATTATTAAAACACCTCAAAGTAAATATAAAGGGTTACTTAACACAAAAAATAAAAATAAAAATTGAAAAATGAAATAACCTAGCAGTACATTTTTTTTTTCAATTCTTGAATCCATTACCCATCAATCAAGCTTGGACGACCATCAAATATTTCAAACATGTTCCCAGCAGAAAGGGATGCCCTCCGCCTATTTGCCTCACGCAAAAGTACAGAAGGTTCAAGAGGCAATGGTTTCCTTTGAATGCCAAAGTGCTTAGTTCTAGGAGTTGCTTGAAGGATCGCCTACACAGATATAAAAAAGCTCGTTCTGAATTACAAGAAGATAATATAAGCCCATCCTAAATGTACGAACCATTTGTTTGGTGGCCAGTGGGTGTCAACTTATAGCTACATCATTAATGGCATTTAAATTCAATCACATGCATCAAATTTTATTTCATCTAGAAGTGCCAAATTCATGATTGTTGCTCCCAACAATTAGGAGTTAAATAATTCATTGTACAAAAAAAAAAATTGTATCAGCGTCGTAGTTAACTTTACACATGAAAACCCTATTATCATTTGATAACACAAGATTTGGACGCAGCAACTCCAAATTTACCTTTTCCTTCACAAGCACCTGAGGAGACTCATCAGGTGGAACTGATGGCCAAACTGCAGGTTTGGGCCACGGTAGCATGCTGAGTGAAGCACTGCTCAATAGGAGAACATAATTGTCAAAGATAGATAAAATGAAAGAAATATTGTCTCATATTTGCTACGACATTTTTTGGGGGAAAAAAACAATGATGCAGCATTTTGATATATGTACATAAAAATTCAAAATACATAACCCGGCAACCAAGTAAACAAACAATAAGTAGGTTTGCCCTTAAAGCTTGGATTTTCACCTGTTGACTGGACTTCTTTCTATATCTGCTCCATATCCAATTAAATATGCAAGCCTCATGAACTGTCAACAGAGTAATTCATTATATTAAAAGACCTTACTACGAAACATGGAAAATAGAGAATTCAAAATTCTGCCATCCTTAGCTTGACAGACATTTGCTCACTTGTATTAGAAATGCAAAGGATAGTTGCATCAAAAAGACCAAAGAGAAACAGTTTACCTTAACTCGACATAGTGAATAAAGATCACCCTGTAGACAGTAGAATTCCTTTTCAATATCTGGCGCCGCAGCTCCATCATTATAATGAGAAATGGTTGCATTAATTAAAGCCAAGCAAGCAGTTATTACCCAAACTTCTCGCAGGCAAAAAGGAAAAATACTCTAGGAAAATCATGAGAAATTAGATTAGAAACAAAATCATCCTAAAAAATAAGGAACTCAGTATGAAATGACTGTCATATACCTCATGCAGTGTGAGGGCCTTAGAGAAACTGATTACGAATGGATAACCCCTTGATGCAACCTCAAATGGCCGATTCAGCTTGAACAAAAGCTGCAATTCGGATGTAACAATTTCAAAAATAAAAAAATCAAGAGAAATACTGCACAATAGTAATTGCTAAGGAAACTCTCATGTGAACCTTAATGAGAAAATCACTGTAACAACAGTCATGGCAGAGAATCTGTTATTTTATTGAGTGCACTGTGATTGTAGTACTCTAAGGCAATCCCAGCAAGCCAGCTTTGGCTTTTCAAATCTACTTAAACCCATGGCAATTAATAGTTAGAACTTTTGAAACATGCCCTACTTGATACCTACAACTGTAGATTGCCTAAAATAGCTTGCAATACCATTAGCTCTTTTAAGGGTGAGGGCATGTATTTGTGAGTCTTTGTATGGATTGCATCCATAAATTCCCTAAGTGCATGTAGTCATACACAGACCAAGAGAGTTGAAAAAGAAAACACTAACATCAAATGACTTATTCAGGATTCACTTAAGCTGACATTTCAAAAGATCCTGTTTAAGCTCAGTGTAACCAAAATCCAACTAAGTGTATTATATAATACAGCTTTCAGTCAATATAGTAGACTGAAATAATCAATGATACAGTCCGCTTGAGAAGGAAGCATGAATGGTATCTTTATAGGTAGATTTGAATAGTATATAAAGTAACTCAATAGAAAACTACCAGCTTCCTCAGGGATCTAACTATCCAATTGCATTTACTCCATATGCAAACAACAATTTACATAACTGACAGTTTTCTGCACCTTTGACTGACAGGCAAAGAGATACTGCCTAAACTCAAATTCTCTGAAGGAGTCATCTTGAACAATTTGTGTCAATGGTTTGTTTCCAGGATTTAGCAGTGCTGCCTGATCATCACGATGGTCTACTCCACCAAAGTCTCTCTGCTTCCCAGCTGTATTAACTGCATAATGTCAGAATAAATTATTGACCACATAGTCCAAGAAAGAAGCCTGTAGGGAAATCCAAGTAAGAATCCTGTTGGGAAAAAACTGTGATGCCTATAAATAAGGTCATGGAAGAATGATAATGGATGTGAATACAATTGGAAAGACAAAATATTCATCACACTATGAATTTCTTAAAAAAAAAACAAATTTAAGGCCATTAAACAATAGTATTGAATACATAGGGTGAATTCATGCAAGAAGATCAACTTTTGCAACCATTTTCTTAGATTCCAACTTCTAATGAATGTGACTTTCTATTAAATTTATATCACAGCACCCATTGCTCCTCCCTTGAGGTAGCTGGCATATAATTCACCATTTCACATCATCCACAACAAACAGCCATCTTCAGAACCTCTGGACCCAACTTTTGATAGAATTGTCAAAATACAACAATTTATTTTGATGGGTGTTGTTGATATGCACACTTGAGTTCTTTTCTCATCCTCATTGAGTTTTTTTTTTTTTTTAAATCTGACAGTTGAATAGTACTTGAATATAATAGTTGTTTGAATAAATAGTATTCTTAAATTTTTATCTAAAACTAGAATTTTATAAATACACCTCTAAATGTTTAATGTTTACACACTCTCTCACATTTCCGTTTCCTATATGTTAGATATGCACACTGAATCAATTTTCATGTTTCCAATGTTTACCTTCCCATTTCTGTTTTGCAACCATTTTCTTAGATTCCAACTTCTAATGAATGTGACTATCTATTAAATTTATATCACAGCACCCACTGCTCCTCCCTTGAGGTAGCTGGCACATAATTCGCCATTTCACATCATCCACAACAAACAGCCATCTTCAGAACCTCTAGACCCAACTATTGATAGAATTGTCAAAATACAACAATTTATTTTGATGGGTGTTGTTGATATGCACACTTGAGTTCTTTTCTTATCCTCATTGAGTTTCTTTTTTTAAAAAAAAAATCTGACAGTTGAATAGTACTTGAATATAATAGTTGTTTGAATAAATAGTATTCTTAAATTTTTATCTAAAACTAGAATTTTATAAATACACCTCTAAATGTTTAATGTTTACACACTCTCTCACATTTCTGTTTCCTATATGTTAGATATGCACACTGAATCAATTTTCATGTTTCCAATGTTTACCTTCCCATTTCTGTTTCTGATTCTGTGCAGGCAATTATGAAAAAAAAAAAAAAAGACAAATGAAACAATGAACTAGATTTTAAGTTCAGTTAATAAAAAAAAAAGCAATGAAGTTTAGAGTTTTAGATTTATAAGAAAAATATGAAATAATCATCAAAATTCAAATCATAGTACTGCTGCGAAATGTCTTTGATGCATAATCAATATACTGATGGTGTTATTAGTCACTAAAAAAGTAATCATGAATAAGTGCTAGCTAAAGTGCTGTTCTTTGGGCATGCATTTGAATAATCAAGAAACATCTTTGACAGTAGAAGAGATTAATGATATAGGTCAATAATGCAGTTAAAAAAAAAAATCATTTGGGGACTAGTTTGATTCAGTTCTTATTTATGAAAAAAATCATATTTTTCTATTAAATTTTCTGCACAGTAGATTTGGGGTCTCATTGGTACCTAGAAATTTTTCTTATTATTATTATCACATGAAACTTTCTTATTGACAAGTTTCTACTAAATATTTAATGTTGGTTTAAGTTCTTCCTAGTTTGAAGTTGAATCATCAAATACATTAAGATAAATACTAATTTTCGTGTTTTTTATAATATAAAATTAGGGGAAATCAAAGATGAGAGGTTTGTGTACCCAGGCATCTCCTATCCTCTTTTTCTTCAACTATTCTTTTCTCCTTTGCCCAGAGGCTCCCTACTACAGTAAATCTAGTTAATATTTAAAGCAACCAAATATCACCCCAAAATTCAGTCTCCAAACCCTTTATATATAAACCCTGATGCTCATCAATCATCATCGATTGCTTAGTAGTAGCCCACCAAAAAGCATTGTCTACATCAGATGTCCTTGTCAAGATAGGCACATGAAAAAAATTGGGACAAAACAGAGATCATATGATGCACATGTGTGATAATAAATACTTGCATTGAGTACCTGTTTCAAGATAGCAAAGTTCTAGTTCATCATATTCGCGCAGTGCATCTTCATGAAGATGAGTCATCTCAAACATAAATGCCAGGCTTTCCTGAGAACAGAACATACATGTAAAGAAAGCAGAAATCTCCAGAACTAGCTACAATAGAATGTTACAGGTAACTAGGCAATGAAGGGTAAATGGCTACAAGCAAAGGGTTTGTTGACGTAGAGTTTCACTATTTCATTATAGTCATTCATAAACATCAAGAAAGTAAAACTATTAAAAGAGACCATCTCAAAAACATGCTATTCCAGATCAGAAATCTACATGAAAAGAAACAAGCAAAAATGGAAGTCAATAATTCTCATTGGAATCTGAAGTTATCCTTGTAGCATTATCACCCTTGTATCACATTAGCAGGTTAAAAGAATGTGAGAAAAGAAATAACCTTCAGTATGAAAAAATTACAAAAGTTCCAAATTGGCATGAAGCGCTGTTCACTGAGTTTACGTATTTCATCCTCATAGAACTGTACACGCTTATCCAATGTAATTCTTACACACTCCATAACTTTGGATTCCAAATCTTCCCAAAAACTTGCTTCAGGGCCATGCAGATCAAATTTACAGCACCTGAGCAAAGCATAAAGTTTAGCATAGAACAATCTCACAAGATTAAAATGGAAGCCCATAAATCACAGCAAAAGCATTTTATCAACAGAAACAGAAAAAAGGGAGGGAAATAGGTTGCCTGTAAAAGCACAATTATAAAGAAATGAGCGATTCCCTGCATAATAAACTTTTAACTTTACAATTTCAATCAGGTAGCCATAAGGTTAGATTTGAGGATTTTCAAATTTAGAGTTTTTATAGAATTACAGTTTTTCATGTGATTTAATTCTATTAGTTCATGTTTTATGAGTCCCTAAAATGAGATTCATTAGATTTTAATCATCAAATATAGTATTTAGTCATCAATCAATGTTTATTTCCAAGTTCCACCTTTTTATGTTTCAGAAAATATAGAAAAACAAAATGAATCAGTTGAAACTTGGGAATTACTCCAGATTCTCAAGAATTAGATTTCCTCAAGGTCTGTTGAAGGACATTTTAACCCTCCAAAATTTATTCCCAGCTAACAGTATTAAATTTTACATTTGATCTTCCATGTTTAAACATCCAAAAGCACTTGCTCACAAAAGTCTTACAAAGATGAGGATGAACTTTATGTCCAAACAGCTCTTACTAGCAGGCTGCTTAACAGAAACACACTCTGGGAAATGAAACTTAAATTCCTCTCTTAAAGACCACAAAGAAATCTCCACGTATATGCAAAGCAAGGCAAAAGGAAAAGAACTGTAAAATATACCAGGATTTTTTAATGATAACTTTACAAGAATGAGCCTCTTGCTAAAAAGAGTTTTCCGATCTAATAGCAATAAGATCTCATAAATTAATGCCCTTGAAATCACCTCTCAGTTCAGTTCCAGTAAAAGAATTAGAAAACACACCCAATTTACATCCCCCCATGTTAACTAAAAGGTTGCCAACTATTCCTTCTCCTAAAGCAATTAACTTGATAGTTATAACTGAAAGTTGAGAATAGAAAAATGCTAAGATAACATAAAACTAGAACAGTAACTGCTGCAAGGTTCGAATTAAAAAAAAGGGGTTATACAGGAGACAACTATAAAAGGAAAAAATTGCACAAACGAACTTCCACGAGCAATGAAACTACAAGCAATACAAGAGTATACCAAACTTCTAGCAACTATTGAATATAAATTCCAACAAATAGTAGAAAACATAACATGTAACCAAATAAATGGAAGAAAAGCATTTAAGTTTCTAGCAATTTCCTTGAACTTATCAATTGAACAGAAGATGCCTATCAAGAGCTACAAGCTTACCTCTCTCTTTTCTTCGAGCTAAAGTCAACTTCAATCTTGGCATATACTTTTTTTGCCATTTTGGTGGCACTATCATTACTTGGATGTGCTCTAGACACAAATACAATAAACCATTCTCGTTCATCATTTTGGACAATTAATTTCAGGCGAGGTTTAAGGATAGTTTTGAACTCGTCAAGATCCTAGAGAAGATGGAAACATAGTACAGAGCAAATGTTAGAATATTATAGAATTGCTCACATCACATGTACACACTAAGAGGCAAATCATCAACCCAAGATATGACAAGAAGATTTGTACGCAAGCAAACTTTAACGCTTGGAAATTTTCTGCCACCTTGTTTAGCTTGCAGAATGGAAACGTTTTGCAATGTAATAGGAAAGCTATTCCTCACTTACATATAAAAGTCATACTATAAAATTCAGAGATAATTTACTCTACTTTTAATTATTACATAACAAAAATTACAGCCAGATGTAACTATTTCATGGAATACTTAGTCAACATTGAAGTTTGAACCAAAGCTAAAAATTATCTATGCTTTTCCCATTCTATTCCACAAACTGAACAAACCTAAAGTGATGAAAATGTAACTTACAAGCAAAAATAGTAAAACAAAGACGTACAATAAAATGTATTAATGGTTGATGTGACAGAATGCAAACTACCTCACATGTAACAAGAACCACCGTTGCATATGGCTCTCGGAACCAGAATAATGATTGCTCTTGGGGAAACCTACTACGAAGTCTTGCATCAGTGGTCAATATAAATTCAGCTGGAAGATTCTCCACAAACACAGAATTGCGTGTCTTGTTATTCAAACTAGCTCTTTTGAATGGCAGTCGCTCCTCAAATCTATCTTTGATATTGGGCCAAAGATCACTCACATCTTCAACTGCAAATAAATTTGCCGCAAAAATTTAAGACACAAAACATGAAGCACTAGGTTTAACTTGTTGATGCATAACTAGCACAATAGAAGACAGAGAATTGATCAGGTTTTAATTAAAAAAAAAAAATTCATCTATGAAGACTATGATTCGACATTACAGTAAGAGAAAAGGCAAATGCAATTTGATGTACCAATATGTTCATGCTCATCATCTGTTCCAAAATTCAATTTCCATGGAGCTGTCGATTGATCAATAATTGAGTGTTTGTAACACACAACAAGAAAGAAGTAACCCCACAAAAAAGAAGTAACCCTAGCAATCTCAACTAGTAATTTAAACAACACGATAAAAAAAAAAAATTAAAATCAGCAAAATTTGACATTAGGATTCAATTATAAATGCTCGGTGTAACATTTACTTATAAGTGCTAGTGAAATCCAGGAGACTAAAAAGTAATGCAAACAACTAACAGAAACAAACAGATAAAAAACTGAGAAAATTCTGTTGCAAAGTACAAAAATTAGCATCAGCAATCCAAATATAATTATCGAATCCAAGAACATTAGCAATCTGATCATCTTACTGCATTACTGATCTCAACAAAAACCTCTAACTATAGATATCGTGAATCAATCACACATTTCACTATCAAATTCAGTTCAAATCTAGCATCAAGAATTAACTACAATACGCAATCAACAAAAGACGTTGATCCGATGAAATAAACGAGAAATTGAAACTTAACCTGCAATTACGATGTGATCACAAGAATTCTTGATAGTTTGAAACTGAGCCAGATAATTTGCCATTTCTATCTGTCTATCTATCGATCTATAGATTTCTTCGATCCATAGATCGATACATTCAACAGTAGTGGTTTTATTGTAAACACTGCGTGTGGTATACAGCTATAGTAAAGCTTTTCTGCTTAGAGACTGAATGCAACTCTACGTTTGAAGGCGCTTCTTGCTGAGGGTGGTGGTGGTGGTTGTGAACTTGGGATGCACTCCTGCAGCAGCTAATCCAGTGTTCTGCGATATAAAATGTTGCATCTGGTCTGACTGTTTGATTTCGCCACCGTTCTTCTAAGGATAATTACAATACCTCCAAGGTTGTTTTTTGTTGCGTACTTTAATCCCACAAGAGAAGGTAAAATGATAAACACCAACATAAAAGATAGGGAAAAGTATGAAAAATACTATGTGGTTTTCCAGTTTTAGAATTTTAAGTATGTATTTTATTTTATGATAATTTGAGTATTATGTCTTTGCCGTTTGATAATTTTTAATATATAAGGTTAACACCGATAAATAAGTGAAACACATATACTAAAAATCGTTAAACGATGATAAACACGAGACTTAAATTGTCACAAAAAATGAAACACATATTTAAAATTGCAAAACATTGAAACTATAAGATAGTTTTCCATATTTCTCCTTAATTGTTTTTAATTGGGTTTTATAATGTATCAAACTCATTTAACGACGTTAGACTCGTATAATAGAAATTGTTAAACGGCAACAAATACATGACTCAAATTATCACAAAATGAAACACATATTTAAAACTCTAAACCGTGAAATCATAAGATAGTTTTTCATACTTTCCCATAAAAGATAATACACAATCTGTGAGGTTTAGATAATGTTATAGTTTATTTGTAAAATTAATTTATATTTATTCTTAAAAATAATTATTTGTTATTATGGAGTTTAAAATATATAGGATAAATTGTATAATTGGTATATGAACTTTTCAATTTTTATTGTTTTGGTGGTTAGACTTTTTTTTTTTAAAATCAAGTGTTTAAATTCCTTATTTTTATCTTATTTAAGTGCTTCCGATCGGCATGTGGTGGCCTGAGTGTTGACTAAGCACTAGTAGGACCTATTTTTTCTATGTAAATAGACACTTAGCATGCCACACATGCATATAATTTGAATTATCTAAAATGCTCCTAATTATTTCTTCTTCCTAAAATCAACAATTTATAAACCCTAACCCTATCATTGCCATCGCCATTAAAACCAGTTTATAATCCAAAGGTTAATGAATATGAAATCAAATGGGTTCTCTTATCCTCTTTATATAAACCACAACCCATTTGCTTCTCCATTCTCCATTATGCAATGCTCCCCCTTACCATCGCCCTCAAGTCACCATGAACCCACTGCCATGGGATCTTTTGCTATCAAGAACCACCTCCAGCACCTTCCCTACCACCCTCCCCCACTTTAGAAATGTCACATTTTCACACCCCTTTCCTCTACATCTCTCAATTCTCAGCCGCTAAAATGTTTTTAGAGGAAAGAAAAAACCATAACCAAATGAAACTATTAGTAGTAGTAATGCCAAAGAGGAAAAAATAATAAAACTTCCATTTTCATTATGTGATGTTGATGATGATGATGATATTTATATGCTACATAAATTGATTGATTTTTTTTTAATTTTTTGTAAGAACATATAAAGCTAGGGTTTAATAGCAAAGTAGAGGAACTGGTGGAACTAGGAGGTTATCATATTTGAGTAAAAGAAGTCATTAATAATAGCAGCATCCTTCCCTGAAAAGGGAATCAATGGCTATTCAAAACCTCTTGAGTTGTAGACTTACTTCCATTATTCAAATACTGAAATAAAATTATTCATAGCATTCAAAGCAACAATCTTAACATTAAAATTAGGTAATGAACCCAAACACTATAAAAACATAATGATGTTTGTATTAAGATAACTGAGCAAAAATTAACAAAACTGATTCAAGTGAGACATATAGAAACATAAATGACAATAATTTAGGATGACCATTGGGAGTAAGAAGCTTATAGAAAAGAAAAATAGACATAATAGGAGCTTTGATATGATGAGAGAATTGAAAATGGTGAGAGTTTCAAAGAAAGAGAATTGGGATCTGTTTTCTTATAAAGGTTATATTAGAGTTTAGCTTGCGATCTCTAATCATTTAATGATGATATGAGTGATGAAATTATAATCTCATAAGGTGTTGTGTCTTGGCCACGTATGATAGGGAGTTGAGTTTGTTGGAGTTATTGATATTGAGCTAATGATGATGAATCATCCATGGCTATAGTTATTGATAACATATGAAGAGTTTTTTTATTGGCCTAATTCCTTTTGGGGGAAGAAAAATGAATGAGGGGCATGCCATGACCCGAACTCGAGGGCACGTGATCGACACTAGGGAATAAGTAGGTATAAGGCCCCCGAAACTCGTAGTAAGCCTTAAAGAAAAGAAAAATAAAACCTTTAAATTTAAAACTTTATTTCATGAAAGAACACATTATCAAATTTTCTAAAAGTAAACATAATTATGCGCAACATTAAATATTCTTCGTCATCAAATATCATAAATCAATCTTAAAACATTATACATAAGCGTGGTTCATTAAAATGCAATACATAAGTATAATTAAGTTATACAAACTCATAGTACAAACACTACTGCAGTATTCTAGAGTTACCACTACAATACAACTCATAATGACCTATATAATATAGCCGGTGATGAAGAAATCCGAAGTAGAGGTGGTCTAAGGTTGAACTCCCAAGCTCCTGAAAAAAATAGATTGAGGGGAATCAGACCTCACTGAATAAGTTAATAAAAAGAGTTGTATGGTTTGAAAACCTTTTTGAAAACCATATAGTTATAGTGAAAATAATTTATAACATATATAGCTTTTAAAAAATCTCGGTAGAACCTTAAATCCAAATTTCTAAATAGCCAACTGAGCCCACTTAATCCTCATAGACTGGCAGTCCTCGAGAGTAAAGGCATCAATCGAGGCACTAAGCTGTAGTCATCCACTTAATCTAAATACATGGCATTGGCAGTCCCCGAGAGCTAAGGCATCCACCGAGGCACCCATCCCAGTCCATTATTAACTTTCCAATCATTGACAGTCCCTGAGAGCAAAGGCTTCTACCGAGGCACCCATCCTAGTTTATATCCATAAGTCATACATACATTGGATCAATCTCTCAATCTCTACCATGTGCACATGGTTCTGGTGAAACCCACCAGATAGCCCGTTCAAACCAAAATTTCTCAAAACTAATTTTAAATAAATAAAATGTACTTAAATCTTAAATAGCAGCATTTAAATTAAATAAATCATATAATAAATATTAAAAATATGAGTGCACACATCTTTAAATAAAAAAACACACATAGATCAATTTATCAACTTACAAGACGAGCGAGAAGGCTGATGACCGCGCATCTGCCTCAATCCAACAGCTCCTGCTCCGGTACTCTTTAAGAAAAAAAATAATAGACCTATTTTAAAAACACGTCTATGGAATTAAAATCGAAAATCAATAGAAATAGCAAAATTCTAGACTGACTCGAGGAAGATCGGATAAGACTTGATTGATAGGGAAAAACCCTAATTAACAATAGGAATTTATGGAAGATGTCATGTTTTACGAGAAAATCTACCAAAATTTTGACAGAGTCTCCTTTGTAAAACGGACAACTTTCTACCATAGGTAGAGCCATTCCTGCATAGAAAAATGCACTTTTAGTATTCACAGATATTCACACTCAAATCAGGCTCCCAAAACTACACTTAGCCTTGACCGAGATCACAAACTCAACCATCACAAAATTTATTTTAAAAGAATGTGAAAATAGGCAACTTAATTTTATAGAAATTAAATCAAATTACATACTTAAATTTTCTTTATAATAAACTTAATTTAATAATTAAATCATTTGATTTCCAAAAATATATATTACATATAAATATCCATAACTTAGAAAATCATTTCTCATTAAAGTTTAAAAACAAAATTTCACAAACATATATGCCAAAATATATACTCATATAAAATATCAATTATTCAACAATTAAATAACCAAACTTACATTTCATTATCAAAATATAAATATAACCTAAAATTAATTACTCATATTAATAAATATCTACAATAAATATATTTACTATCAAATTCATAATTGATACCAAAATATCCAAATCTCACATAATACTAAAAAATAATACCTAATATATTATTTGAAAATAATTTTCAAAAATTAGTGTTAACTAGTCAAAAATAGTAAATAATTTGTAAAAATCCTTTTAATTCCTTAAATATTATTAAAACCAACCACAATCTATTATTTAGCTATAATTAGCACAAAATTACATTTTTATCCCTATAATACAAAAAATTATATAATATACTATTATTACTCAAAAATTCCCTAAAAATTTGCCTAAAAATGATTTTCTCAACATCAAATTTCTTAATATCAATAAAAACATAAAATTAACTAATAATTTCTTCCAAAACATAAATTTAACCTAATTATCCACATTTGACATAAACTTAAAATAATTATAAAAATAGTATAAAAATCACAAAAACTATAAATTAAGTTCTAAAATTAATAACATTTAATGATAATACCAATTATCACTATTTCATAATTTTTAACAATTAATTTTCAAAAATTAATAAAATATCCAAAATCCACAAAATTTACAATTAACACAATAATTTTCTATAATCTTAAATAATATCAATATACTAAAAATAAATAACAATAATTACTCCAATTTACTAATTAAACTCAAATAAAATAAAATAAAATTCTGTAAAATCACAAAAAAAATCAAAAGAATATACCAAAATTAGATTTAAACAACTAACTAGCAAAATTAACCAATTAACTTGAAATAATTAAAGTTTAACACTTAAATCAACCTAAACAACTTATGAATAACCTAAAAACAACCCAGAGCAACTAGCTGCCTACATCAATTTTTGTCGCCAAAAATGGTTGCAGCGGCGAGGCTAGGCATCGACCGTCGCCTGAGGAGGCAAGGCAGGCTGAGGGAGCAACGACGACGCTGATCTAGCTTTGACAGTGGCGGGGAAGCTTGGACAGAGGAGGAGAGTCACCGAAAATGGAAGAAAAGAGGAAAGGGAAGGCAGCCAAGGGAGAAGGGACGCCGGAGAAGGTGGCTAGCCGGCAGAAGGCCGGGAGGCGCAGTGAGGATGGAGGTCTGGCGGTCATCGGGGAGAGAGGGAAGGAAAGGTGTGAGTGTGGGTGTTTTAGTGTTTATGTGTATATATATATATATATATATATATATATATATATATATATATATATATATATATATATATATATATATATATATATATATATATATATATTACATATAATAGGCTTGAAAATAACAAGGGTAATATAGAATAATCATACTTATAAAATAGTTATATAAGATTTAATACTATAGAAAATATAATTCCTTGAAATAATAATAACATAACCCTAGCATAATAAAATAACTAGATAATTAACAATTATATAATATAATTTGAAATTATTTATTAATACTACAAATTCAAAAATTACTTTATTTAAATTAAAATATAGGATATTACAGGGCATTTTAGACAAATCAAATTATATGCATGTGTAGCATGCCAAATAGTGCTTAATAAGCACTTGGGTCAGCACTTGCTGGTTGAAAGCACTTAAATAAGACAAAAATAAGGAGTTTAGGAAAAAAAAAAACTGACCACCAAAACAACAAAAAATAAAAAGTTTCAAACACTAATTGTGCAATTTATCCAAATATATAATATGCTTTTATAGCTAAAAATTATTGAAAAATTGTTTGATATTCCAAAAAAACAATTTAGATTTTTACAAGACTTTAAGCATTTTCACCCAACAAAAGAATTATTTTATCTATACCTATATCTATATCTATATCTATATGGGACAAATTGTCCAAATTTTTTCACTTTTGATATTTTAGGCTCCGATTATTTGTGAAAAATATTTTATTTTTGAAAAATATTTATCAAAGAAGTTGCAACATTAGAAAACAATTGAAAAATATCATTTTTTGTGATATCAACACTTTTTATTATTTAAATTATCTCTTTGTAATGGATTTAATATATATTTTTTACAAATTGCCTCTTTATAATAAACTTGATGTATTAATACAAAATCTATGTGATAATTAATTTATGTAAAAGAATGAAAGAAAAAAATACTAAAAGAGGGAAAGAAGAAAGACAAAGAGAAGGCAAAAAAAAAAAAAAAAAGAGAAAATGAAAATAAAAAAGAGAGAAGGTAATATAAAAGAGGAGAAAATAAAAAAAAGGAAAGGAGGAAAAAATGAGGGAAGATAAAAAAAAAGGAGAAAATAAAAAAAAAATTAGAAAACAAAAAAAGAAGGAGAGAGATAAAATAAAATAAAAAATAAGGAGAAAATAAAAAAGAAGGGCAAAGTAAATAGATGTTTTAGGTAAATTTTTCTTATTGTTAAACATTAAAAATGATTTTCCAATATGAAATTATTTTTTCTTATTTTTAAATTATTTTTCATTGACTAACCATTTATTTTTTGATTTTTTTTGGTAATCCAAATATTAAAAAATAAGAGAAAATATATTCAAGAAGAATTTTTTTCCATAAACAATGAGAGCCTAAGGAAAAGTAAGGAAAAAAATCTAGTGTTTAAACAATTTTTTTTTTTTTACAATTAGATGTCTAAAATTGCAAAAAAAAAAAAAAAAAAAGGTTTCACTAATAGGTTTTACAAGTTAAAATATTTAGATATTTTATTTTAATTAACAAAGACTTAAATACCCTTTTTTATATTAAATTTTATTTTCTTTGTTATTCTAATTTTTTTTTAGAATTCTTTGTTATTCTAATTATTTTTTTGAAATCATTAAAAATTAAAAAATATATTTTTTTTATCATATGGAACTGGAAAAATAAAATATTTTTTTATTTTTATTTTATTAATTATAGTGATTAAATTTAATTTTTTTATTCATAATACTAGCCAAATAGAATTTTTATTCATTAAACATTTATTTTATTTGTTATTGTTTAATTATAAGAAATAAACTTTTATGTGTATTTTTAATCTAGTTAACTTTTATTTTTCCTTTCACTCCTCTTTTATGTAAATTTAAAAATAAATTTAATATGTTTATTTTATTTTTATTTTTGAATAATAATAGTTTAATTATTTTATTTTGTTTTAATTTAATAATATTTAGTATATTTTTCTTTTAGATTTAATATATATAAGTGAAAAAATAAATTTTTAAATTTAAAAATAAAAATGAATATAATAAAAAGGCATTTAAGTCAATTTATTGTTTAAAATAAGACACATAAACATTTTTATCTGTAAAACTGGCTACAAACACTATTTTAATTTTTTTTGCAGGTTCATACACCTAATTGTAAAAAAAATACTCAAACACCAAAATAGTAAAAGTGAAAAAGTTCAAACATCATTTATATATTTCTCTTAATCTCAATCTCAATCTATATATCTATTAAATGTTGAGCACCTAGATATTCTCATATTTCATATTCTTTGAAAAAGGTTGATGTGTGCAATTCTTAAAATTCTTAATATTTAAATAAAAAATATTTAAAAATTCAACCACATTACAAATCCTTTTTACCTACATTAAAAATACTGGTCTATTCTTAAAAGTTATATATTGAAATCCTATTTTAACAGCTTGAACCTAAACTCTTCTTCCTTTTTTATATTAATCTATTATGTAGCAATTAGTATTTACTTCAACTTCTACTATTATAGTTTGGTAAGACTTTCTTAATCAGTTGTTTGTTCTACTAGTGCCAAATAAATCAATCAATCAATTAACCATGCATGTTTGTAATTAATGGACTAATGCATAAAGAGGCCCTTAAACTTGTGATGCGAGGTCAAATAGGCCTATTTCCACTTTTTTCAACAAAAAAGCTCACATGTAATAAATCTCGGCCTTTTAAGCCCAAATTTAGGTAAAATAAAATGTGTGGGTACCACGTTCTGCATAAGGAACGTGAATGAAGCTGAGGGTAATATTTTAATTAGGATTCAGAATGGCAATTGTCTTTACCAAGTAAACTGTTGAAAAAAAAAGCTAATTGCAACTATAGTATTGGCATGAATTAAATGTAAGGTGTCCTTCATGTATAGAACTTCAGGAGAGAGTGGTTGGGTGCATTAATGCTTCTCTTGTGGGAGATTTAAGCTGAGAAAGAAGAAAAAAATAAAGAGCTTCCCTGCAATATTTCTTCATTTTGAATGCATAAAGAGACATTGAGGGGAGTGTTGCAGATTCAAAGATGCATGGGCTGTGAAAGGTGATTGAGTATTGAAATTGTCTGATTGAAAAAAGGTAATGTTGATTTTATTTTAATGATAAAAAATCTAGTTTAGTTTTATAAAAATAAAAATAAAAATAAAACTAATTTTTTTTTAATTTCATTGTAGGATGATGGGTGGTGATGATGTTCTTATAATTTTCACTATACATCATGGTGGTAACTTCTTGAGGGATCCTAAACTCAGGTATGTTGATAATGAAATAATAAAATGGAATGTTTATGATATTGATAGAATAAGTTTTTTTTAGGATTAAGAAAAAGATAAGGAGAATGGGGTATGGTAAAAAACCAAAGATTTATTGGTTACCTAGTGGGAGTTCAATGGATAACGGTCTTAAGTTCATTTTTAACGATGACTTCGTTTATGAGATTCTGCCTGTAAGTGAAGTTTTCAATGAAGTGCATATGGAGTTGTTTCTTGAACATGTTATTGATGAACCTGAAGTTCTAGCATATTTGCCACAGTTATCATTAGAATATACAGTGGTTAGCAGTGATGAAGACATGGAAGATGTAAATGATGACAATGTTGCAGAGGGGAATGAAATGGAAGATAGAAACTCTGACTTAAATAGAGATGTTAAGGTACATTATGGGGACATATGTGACTTAACTATTAGTGACTCTACATTAGTTAAGAAAGTAATTGAACATGAGGGGAAGTCATTTAATGTGGAATTAAGAGATAGTGAAGTAATAAATGTGGCATGTAGTAAGCAAGGGAGTGATTTAGGCACTATGAATAACCATAGAAATATTCAGGTTGTAGATGAAGGATTAATTTTATTTGAAGTTAGTGTGGAAAAGCAGAGTGTAAATTATGACAAAGAAACACAAGGGGGAAAACCAAAATCTCCAGCTAATGAACAGACAAGGTCTGATGTTTATGAACAACCAAGGGATGAGGTGCAAGAACAGCCAAGGGATGATGTGCTGGGAGTATTCACTAGTTCTGTACAAGATCCTGACAATGAAAGTAGTAATATGACAGACCATTTAAAAGCTAATTAGACTGAACAAAATAATGATTATAACAAGATGAAGAGCATATAGATGCAGCTGATGATAGTGGTTCAGATGCATTTGATGAAGAACTAGCTAAAGCAAGGAAAAATTTAAGAAATAAAGAAAAAAATGTAAGCAAAGGCGGGTTGAAGACAAATCATATGATTGTATTAATAATGAAGAACCTCCTATTAAAGATGTTGGTTTTGATGAACATGTCCTTAAAGATGATCTTGCACCTGAAGATGTTGGTACTGATCCAGAATTTGTTAACATTGGCGATGAGAACAATTTTGAAGAGGATTTAGGTGCAGAAGGACATGGAAATATTCAAAGGAGGAAATAAAAAAAGGGTTATGTACAATCTTGAAAGTAATGTGCTTGCATTTCTAATGGGTATGGTATTTAAAAGTGTTATAGAATTTAGATTGGCAGTTGCAAAATATACAGTTGTTAAAGAGAGGTTGAAATCAAATATGAAAGAATGAAAATTTTAGGGTTAGGTCCAGATGTAAACATGCTTGTCCATAGTTGATATATGCAAGTTTAGAAAAAAAGAGTGGTGATTTCCTTGTTAAGACTTACAATCCAAACTATCGATGTACAAGGATATGGAAAAATAGGAGGGTTTCATATGAATATCTTGTGTTATATTTTTGAGACATTATTGAAGACCATCTTGAAATGACTTATGCCAAGATTTGTGAACGTGAAAAGAAGCACCTGAAGCTTAAGATAAATGAACCATGGCTAAGAGAGTGAAAAGGATAATAATGACTGAGCTTGAAGGCGACTACAAGAATGATTATAGACGAATTTGGGATTATACATAGGAGTTAAGACAGACCAATCCTGATAGCAGTGTTGAAGTTGTTTACGAAGAAAAGACAAGTAGATTTAGTAAAATTTACATATGCTTTCAGACGTTAAAGCAAGGCTGGAGAGCAGGGTGCAAACTAATCTTGGGACTTGATGGGTGCTTCATCAAGAATTTCTATAAAGGGTAGTTACAAATAGTAGTGGGAAGAGATGTAAATGACCAAAGATATCTAATTGCATGGGTTGTGGTGAGGTTTGAAATAAAGGACAATTGGTCATGGTTTTTGAAGCATTTGAAATAAGATCTTGTTTTGGATGATAGTAGCCAATTAACTATAATTAGTGATATGCAAAAGGTGTGCATTATATTTTTCTTCAAATTATTATACTTTGTATTCTTAGTTTCTTTTAATCAATTATATTAACATAATCTAATATTGGGATGTTGTATATAACGTTCGATAGAAGCAGTTAAACAAGAAATGCCTATAGTAGAGCATTGATGGTGTGCAATGCATATATTTATGGCATGGCAGAAGAAATGGAAAGGAATTAATTTTAGACAACACTTTTGGAGATGTTTAAAGAGCCCATTTGAGTAGATGTTTACATATGAGTTGGAGAAACTTGATGCCTTACGGAGTGATCTTGCTAAACACTTGCTAAATTAACCTACTCACACATGGTATAAGTTTTACTTTTCTTTTAATTCTAAATGTTACATTGTTTGCAATAACATGTGTGAATCATTTAATGGCTAGTTAGTGAAAGCAAGACAAAAACATTTACTATCCATGTTAGATTTTATGAGAGTTGATTACATGTAGTGGATAAATGGTTTTGCAATGCAAGTTCAAGTGCATGTACAAAATTGAATAAAAATATAGAGATAGTTGCAATGTGCATTATAGAGTGGAGTGGGGATAAAGGGTACAAAATTAGTCAAGGAAGTGATAAGTACATAATTAATTTAGTGAGCAAGATTTGTACATGTCAATCTTGGTCTCTCACTAGGATTCTATGCCCTCATGGAGTTTATACATTAAACTATAGTGGAAAAGTTCTTAAAGAGTATATAGACAATTACTATAGAAAAGAAAGGTATTTGACAACATATCAATATTGTATGCAACAAGTGAAGGGTAAAAACATGTGGCCAAAGACAGACATGCCACCATTGTTACCACCTGAAGTGCTAAAGAGTGTAGGTAGACCTAAAATATCTAAAAGGAAAGATTCTGAAGAACCCAAATAGAGTGGGAAAATGTGTCGCATAGGATATGTTATGACATGCTCAATGTGTAAAGAGACAGGGCATAACAAAAAAAGGTTGCCCAAATATAGCTAATGTAAGTGGAATTATAATTAAAAATTATTTACAATTCAATACATTATAATTATTTAAATTACATATGTGTAAGTTAGCTTAATTGTGCATATGAGTTCACATTTAAAAGTGGTTGATTCAGTAACTGCAGGGCTTGCTGGGGCTTCAACTGAATCAGGTACACCAACATGCCCCCTAACAACTTCAACACCTACTTTAGGTGTTAGAGTAGTTAGTTCTTTGAGTGCTTTAAATCTAGTCAGTGCTTCAGCTGGGACAGGTATAGAGAACACATCTCAGCAAAAACTATGGCATGGTAGGAAGGAATTCAGATAAATGAACCATCAATGAATTCATAAGTCCATAAATTAGTTCGACAAGATTATGTTGGAAAGGGAAAGGCACCACAGGTTTGTGGTTGTTATAAAAAAAAAGATTGTGGAGTTGGCATTTTGCATGATGATGTTACAGGAAAAGTGACCTTAAATGTAAGTTTAATTTTAAATTATATTAAAGATCATATATATAATATGAAATATCATATGTATAGGTTTTGAAAAAGTAGTCATTATATATATATGCTTTTTTTTTAATTATTTTTAAGATTATATAAGGGTGTTTTGTTAAAATTTGTAAACTTGTTCAGTTAACATGCATCCAATGTGATGATGTGCACTAATTATATATGCTTTTAGCAAATATCAATCAGCCTAGAATGCGAGGAGAGCGGATGATACACAGTGGTAATAGGGTACCAATAGAGAATCAAAGACTTGTCACCACTTATGATCATGAGAAGATCAAATATCAAGCAAATCCAACTTATGGAAAGTTCCGAGCACAAGGTTTAAGGTGGAGAGGGGCTCCATCTATTAGTGGGGATAACCTTACACTTAAAAGAGATCAACTTCAAGTAAAAAGGTATAAGAGATGCACAGATAATGGAAGTAGTTTTCATAGTAAAGCTAGTGAGCATGGACAAAATGCAGGTATAATAAACATTGTGTCTTCACAAACTTTAAATCCAGAACCAAGGCCACTAGTGAGTAATACGAGACCATCAAATAAAAGGATCCCTAAGTTATAGTAAAAAAAACAAGTCACGGGTCCAAATCCTAAGCCACCTTGGAAATAACCATAATGTATATGTTAGTTCTTTAGATTTATATAATCTAGTTGCTTAGTATAGTTGTTTAGATTAGTAAAATCTGAGTTTCTTTTGACACTTTTTGTAAATCATAGTATTTTGGGAACTTTTATTGATTTTAAGGATTTGGGAAAGGGTTTGTGAATCTTAGTATAAACTACCATTTTGTAAATGACAATTAATCATGATATATGTGGTCATTATAGGAAGATGAACACTTTTATATTAAATACATGGATTAAGTATACGTATATCCTTTTACATAAGTTGTTCATAGTTTATAAATATGTTTATGGTAGGAAAACAACAACTTTTTTTTGCCTTTCATTACCATATATGTTAGCATTTCAATTTAACTTTTATTTGCTCACACTTTACATAAACAATCTATTTAAGAAATTACAAAAACATTTCACATTTTCTTAACTTAACAATATTCAAAATATAACAATAAATATCACCATCATTTGAACAATGTGTTCATTCACATGTTAGTGCTTATATGTGCTTTAGGCACAAACCATTACAGCTTCTTACATGTCCTTTAGGCACAAACCATTACAGCTTCTTACATGTGCTTCAATCATATACCATTCCTATTATAAAAATATGAGGACAATAAGGTTGAAGCTCTAAATCTTAATTACCCAACACCAAAAACACCTATCATTAACTTGCTAAGTACAATAACAATAATACACATAAAAAACAACCAGTTAATAATTAAAATACAGAACCACAACTTCCATTTGTAATTCTAGCCTCCTTCTTGGGCATTTGTCATTTGTCTTCTAATCTAGCCAAATTAAAGCTCCAATTCACTTAATTCTTCCTGCTGAATTCTGTCACCACCCAAAGACTTTAATGTTTCATTTTAAAACTTCAAATTAACATTCTCTTCCTACAATTTTTTAATAACCTTCCAAGCTTAAGCAGTAAATGGCTCATCATGCCATTCAAAATACTCATATCCCCTTTTATCTCCATATCTTTTATTCCTTCCATTTTTCTTCTTCTACAAACACATTCCAATTATAAATACATCTTTTCTAATATTATATATACACAAAAGACATGTAACTACTCTTTTACCTTGAAGCTAACAATGCATGAATAGAACCTTCCTCTCGTATTTTGTTCAGCCTAAGCTACCCACCTTGGTGCCTTCAAATTACAATAGCAGAGTCTTGGTTGCCCTTTATAATAAAATTTTGGACTAAAATAGTGAGGCACTCGCATTCTTGATGAAGATTTTGGACCTCACATTCTTGATGTTGATTCATAAGATGAAGACATTGATCGTCAAGATGCTGTTGACATTTTCTTTTTATTTTGTAGATGATTGAAGATCAACAATTTAGGGAAGTAATTTCTAGGGTTCATATGCCAATTTAGGGGAATAAATTTTAAAGTTTCAATTTAGAGAAGAAATTTGGGAATTCTTTTAATAGTTTTTTTTATTTTGATAAAATTCTTTTAAGTAGTTAAGATTTTAATAAAATATTATTTTTTACTATTTGCTTTGCAAATGATGATCACACATTCTTTTCAGCCTTATTTGGGTTTAAAGGGCAGAGATTTATAACATGTGGGCTTATTTGTTGAAAAAAGTAGAAATGGGCCTATTTGGTCTCGCGTTATAAGTTTAAGGGCCTCTATGTGCATTAGTCTTGTAATTAATTATGTAAATCCCTTCTCATAGTTCACAACAAATCAACTCCCAAACTATTGTCTAAGGTGCACTTAACTTGACTTTTTTTGGTTATTATAGCCACACAAATCACAATTTTAGCTATTTGCCCATATTCAGGCCCACAATCACATTTGTAGAACATACGCTGATAAAAAATAAAATCATTATATAAAAACAACCAAAAACGATATTCCCTTTTCTTTTTCAACCTAAATCCCTAATTTTTTAAATCCTCAAATTTGTATTTCTTTATTTCATAATGTCTAATTCCAATTCATATTCTTTTTACCTTCCATCGTCTTCATCTAGAAAATCCTCTCTTAGAGTTGTTGAGAACACATTTGATGATCCATTAAGGCAATGCTTTTATTATGATGGGGCTCCAATAATTATTTCTTAGAGTGATGCAAATCCAAGGCGTAGTTATTCTACTTCCCTAAATATAGTGAATAAGGTGGGAGTATGGAAATTATTTGATTTTTATTGTGTGCATTATTGTTTTATAGTCTTGTAATTTCATGAATAGAATATGTAAGTAAAGGAAGTGTAAATACAAAGAATGGTATGATGCTGAGTTTCCAAGGAGCATAAATGAAGTGATAAATAACTTAAAGATGGAGGTCCAACATTATCAACAATGAAGCAATGCTATTGTTAAAGGAGAAATGGCTGTTGGTGGACATACTATGATTGAAAGCAGGTTGGCAAATTTTGAGATAGAGCTTCAAACAATGAAAAAGAAGTTATTTAATTAAAAAATGTTGAAATAAGAGTTTTTAAGAATTTGATAACCCAAACTATATTTTGTTATATATTGATGATGTATGGTCTATGTTTTGCTATGTGGAATTAAATTACCCTATGTGCTTTGCTATGTTTTACTTGACCCTTATAGATTAGATTTTAGGTTTATTTTGGTTTAAATATTGTCTTTGAAAGAGCTTTAGAGGGGGGGGGGGGTGGGAGTTGAATAAGGCTAATAACAGTTTTGTGAAAATTAAAACATATTTAAGAAGTGAACAAGAATTGAAAGAGAATGGAGTAAGAAGAACAATGAACACAAGAATTTAAGGAGTTTAGATTCTCAACAATCCTATGTCTCCATTGAACTTATCCCTAAGTTAGGATTTTCAATCCCACAATCTTATCCATAATATTAAGATTACACAAGAGTTTTAGGCTCACTCTTTTAACCTTACAACTTGAGTTTTCAAGGCTCACTCAAAAACCAAAGTCCTAAGTGTTTTAATAGCTAAACACTTAAAACAATTCGTTTAGAATAGAATCTCACTTCCCATTTTCTTAATCCTAGAAAATAGAAGAACAATAATATCTATTCTAATACTCACCAACTCTCAAAAAGAGTTGTACAAATATAAAATAATTAAAAAGAGTTGTGAGAGTTTAATTGAATGCTTAAGAGAGTATATTAGATAAACAAGTTTCTTAACCCTTCAATTGAGCTCCAAGAGTTGTTTATATAGATGAACAACTCAAATTATTGCTGTTAAAGCCAATAATTGTGTCCCTAATGTCTTTAAGTTGTAGTTTATTCAAATTTGACTTATTTCTATTAAAACACAGCTCAGGATCATGAGGAGCAATTCTTGGCTCGTGAGGGGCAGTTTAGTGAGTGTTTCATTTGAAAATAGCTTGAAAATGCCCGTTATGAGTTGTTAGGAGTGCCCTCACGAATTGCTTAAAATCGTGAGGGCAGCTTGTGAGCAACAATGCCTAGCTCACTCAAAGAAGCTTAAAAACTTAGCTTCGAAGAGGCTGCTCATGAGTTGTAAGTCCAAAAACATGCATTTTGACTCCTAATTGCTCAGAATACTTTGAGTATATATTAGGGATAATAGTCTTTAGTGAAATACACTTTTATGAGAATATTTTATATCTCTAGACTTTAAACAAAATGAATTAAGTTCCTACACATTTAAAAGAAATTATTAGTAACTTAAATTGTTTATCAAAGTTCAAAATTAGCAGTTTAATCATGCATATGGTCAACAAGCTCCCCCTTTTTGGCCTTGACAAAAAATTTAATAAAATAATAAATAATGTATGTGTGTGTTTGTGTCAAAAATAAATAACATGAATAAATATATGCTATATAAAATAGCTCCCCCTTAATGTATGCATAGATTTAATAATGTATCATGTATCAAAGTATGAAAAATGAATCAATATTGCATATGTAAAGAGTAAAGGATATGACATAGCATCTTTCTTAAATTTTTTTATCTTTAAATATTAAATAATTACAAAGGAGATAATTTTGAGAAATGATACCAATTGAAAAATAATCATAAAAAGTTTCTCTTTATAAAAATATATTTCTTTATTTCTTCCTTTTTTTTAGTCATGATAAGAAATATAAAGTTAAAAATTATTCCTTTTGTCAAAATAAATAACATAACATTTAACATAAGGGAAAGAAAAACACAGCCTACCATGACAAATGTGTTAAAAATATGATCATTTAAATAAAACTAGAAGCACTTACAATGCATGTAGTATGACTTTAATACATCACAAACATAGTACATACAACACTTAACTAATACATGATCATGTATCAATTAGCATATCACAAAACACATCATAATTTCTCCCCCTTTATCAAAAATAAAAAGAAAAGAGAAATAATAAACTAGAAATAAACTTAAAGAAAATAAAAGAACAAGAACTAAAATAATGAAAAAAAAGATAGACAAAATATAAAGTCCATCTTGGGGATCTTGGAATAGAGGAGGAGGAGGTCAAGTGCATTAGATGTTATGATGAGCATACAAGTGGTGAATGTCATGCTCTATATGGTCCATGCGATGCTCAAATCGATCAAGTCTTGCATCCACATAGTCAATCCTTATGTTAAAGTAGGGCTCTACTACAGAGAGATGATCAAAGAAACTACTAACCCTAGCTGGTTCATCATGAACACTTTGAGAGGTAGAAGGTCCTCTTTGCCTCTTCCTTTAAGCTTGAGAAGGAACTTGCTCTTGAGGGATGTCTTCTTCAACTTAAACACTTTTAAGACTATGAGTACCTATTTGCTTTATGTCTTCTGAATCATGTTCAAGCTCCTTATCAACATCTTCATTTCTTACTTTGTCTTTCCAAACCCAAATATTTCTAACAAGTTTGAATTGGCTAAAATTTCTCAAAAGGCTTTGTTCAAGGAAGGAAGGAGGAAAAGAAGGAATGTTGTTCAAGGAAATCCTAAAATAATTAGCAATATGAGTAACGATTCCTCCAACACACAAACTCCCATTCATACTATCACTAACCAACCATAATCTCCATTGAAGCCATCTACCTAGCTTAACATTAATATTCTTAACAAAGCAATGAATGAGAAATAAATCATTAAAAGAGATTGCTTCATTACTAAGACCTTTAGCATGAATAGAATAGGTTATGAAATGATGAGTATACCAAAGGGATTTTGATGCAAAAAGATATGACTTGGTATGCCCGACAATAAAAACACTAGCATTGAGTTTAGCATGTTGAACCCAAAAACTTTGAGGAGACCAAGAAGAATTAGGAGTAGTAAAACCTCCTTATTTAAACCTAAATATACTATCAAATTATTGAAAAGTATGAAACCTATTTCTACCACCCAACCTAAATCTCATACTATTTATGGGATTTTATTTATCAAAGTGTTAAGTTCTCAAGTAATAGAAGAAGAGAAACTCATGGATAAAAGAGGGATAGGTAGGAAGAAAATCAAAAGCAAAATTATTAAATGCTTACCTTTTCTAGCATGATTTTGAAATCGTTGTAGCATCCTATCTTCTCTAAAGTCTCTTGAGACATAAACTTAGAAGAGATAATTTTTCTCTTGCTAAATTGAGTCATCCTTTGCCTAATTTAAGTAAAAGAATATGAGATAGGAGGAGTCTTCTTAGGTTGATCTTTGGTAGCTCTCTAAAAGGATGAAGGAGCTTCTTGAGTCTTCTTCTTTGAAGCTATAGAGGATAGCACTTGGAACTTGAATAATAGATGAGAGAATTTGCTTAGGAGAAGAGAATTTAATTGCAAATTGTGGTATGAGGAGGAAAAGGGGTGAAAAGAGGCTTATATAAAGGTGAAGTAAGGGTAAAAAAGAATTAATTTGAGTACTAAAAAACACTCAAAATGTGTAAGTGACTATTTAGAAAAGGACCATGAAAGGAAGAGTTCAAATCCTTGTAAAATAAGGATTTTCGAGGGATAGATTGCTCCTCATGAGCTGCTCACGATTGTGAGTAGCGCTTATGAGGGGCACTACCCTTTGACACCTCCAACGGTCACGAGCTAGCCTTAACGGCTTGTGATAAAGAATGACATATAGGCCCTTAAACATTCAAATTTTGAGCAATTATACCCCTAAAATATGACAATTAGGTCTTTTTGCACAAAATTAATCACCAAATCAAATTAAATCACAACCAAATTAAATGTAATCATAAGTAACATCATAAATTAACATAATCAAGCATTTAAATGGAAATTTAAATTTTTAAATTTAGATGATTAATAAATTCATTAAAACAAATAATGAATTAAATGTAAAATCAATTTAAAAAAATTAATTTTTATACAAATAAAATTTTAAGAAATATGTCAAATTAAATCATGATCAAATTTAAATTATGATAATATACCATAATTGAGCATTTAATTTTAAAATATTTAAACAATAATAATTTTAAATATGTATCATGCAAATGGTAAATACAGTAAATCAAATCCTGTATAGGAAATAGGTTTGCTTATTTAGATAATTAATAAATTGAATAAAATTGAATAAATAATTATTAAATAGAGATTATTTAAAGTAAGATTATACATGATAAAAATCATAAATGTCAAAAATAATTTTTCTTAAAAAGTATAAAAAATAAAAAATAAACCAAAAATATAAATAAGTGAAAATAATGTTTATGAATGAATTTATGAAATGGTATCAAATAAGAAAAATAAATAGAAAGTAAAAATTAGTTAAAAGTATGATTGCACACGAAATTTATAAAAATCATGAATTTTAATGAAGAAGTCCAACCATAAATTAAAAAAATTTAACAAGTCATCAAGACAAGCTTGAGCCATTTATCATACCAAGCTCATGCTTAATAAAATTTAATTTTTCTTCACAAAGAAGCTTGGTAAAGATGTCCATTAATTGATGATTTGTATCAACAAATTCAAGAAAAATATCACCATTTTGCACATGATTGTGCAAGAAATGATGTCTAATATTAATATGCTTAGTTCTAGAATGCTAAATAAGATTCTTGCTAAGGTTTATGCTATTGTCACATTTAATAGGAATGTGATAAAGTTTAATGCCATAGTCCTTAAGTTGTTGTTTTTGCCATAACACTCGTGAGCAACAACAACTAACTGCTATATATTTTGTATCAACGGTGGACAAAGCAACCGAAACTTGTTTCTTACTGAATTAAGAAACTAAACATTATCTTAAGAATTGACAAACATTGTCCTAAGAATTGACAAGTTCCTAGAGTGCTTTTTCTATTTAGTAAACTATGGCAAAGTCTACATCCGAGTAACCAATCAAGTCAAATGATGAACTCCTAGGATGCCAAAGTCCTAAATGAATTATTCCATAAAGATATTTAAAAATTCTTTTGATTACCTTCAAATGAGACTCCTTAGGACTAGATTGAAACCTTATACACAAGCACGTAGCAAATATAATATCCACTCTACTTATCGTTAAATAAAGAAGGGATCTGATCATACGTCTAAAATGCTTTTCATAAATAGGTTTACCATTCTCATCTTTGTTAAGTTTTATGGTGGTGCTCATGGGAGTCTTTCTTAACTTAGCTCTATCTATACCAAATTTCTTAAGTATGTCCCTAGTATATTTAGTTTGAATAATGAAAGTGTCATCTTTGCATTGCTTAATTTGAAGTCCAAAGAAGAACTTGAGCTCACCTATTATACTCATCTCAAATTCTCCTTGCATTAACTAAGAAAATTCCTCACATAAGTAATGATTAGTAACACAAAAAATAATGTCATCAATATATATTTAAACAATTAATAAATCATGCTTGGATTTCTTTATGAAAAGAGTTATGTTAACTTTTCCTTGAGAGAAACTTTTCTCTAATAGAAAGTTACTCAATGTTTCATACCCAGCTCTTGGAGCTTATTTCAACCCATATAATGCTTTTAAAAGTTTAAATACATGATTAGAAAAATTAAAACTTTCAAAACCAAGAGGTTGTTCAACATATACCTATTCTTTAATAAAACTATTTAGAAATGCACTTTTAACATCCATTTGATAAAGTTTAAAATCCATAAATGATGTAAATGCAAGTAGCATTCTAATAGCTTCTAACCTTGCAATCGGGGGCAAAGGTTTCATCATAATTAATGCCTTTTTCTTGATTATAACCTTTAGCTACTAGTCTAGCCTTGTTCCTAGTTATGACACCTTGTTTATTCATCTTATTTCCAAACACCAATTTGGTGCTTATAATAGGAGGATGTTTCGGTCTAAAAACTAATGTCCAAACTTTGTTTCTCTTAAATTGATTTAACTCTTCTTCCATATTAAGGACCCAAAATTCATCATTCAATGCATCATCAATAATTTTAGGTTCAATTTGAGAAATGAAGGCTAAATTTACAATAGACTTAAGTTGAGATCTAGTAGTTACCCCTTTTGTAGTGTCACCTATGATGATGTCTCAAGGATAAATTTGCTTAAATTGAAAATCCTTTAGAAGAACATTCTTCAAAATAGATTGAGGTATCTCCTCATCATCCTCCTTTGTAGGATCTTCTAGCTCCAAAGATTTACTAGAATTTTCTTCTTGAGTGTTCATATCCACATGCTCATCTACGAAATCATCAACACTGCAAACATCCTTTCTAGGATTAATTAAGTTTGATTCATCAAATACAACATGCATTGACTCTTCAATTACTAGCATTCTTTTATTAAAGACTCTATATGCTTGACTAAAGGTGGCATAGCCTTAGAAAATTCCTTCATTGGCTTTAAAATCAAATTTCCCATAATTATCCTTAGTGTTCAATATAAAACATTTACATATAAATACTTTAAAATATGAGATTTTGGGTTTTCTATTATTCCAAAGCTCATAAGAAGTTTTATTTAAAATTAGTATTTTAAAGACTTTATTTTCAATGTAATATGAAGTGTTAACGGTCTCCACCCAAAAGCATAGAGGTAAATTATACTCATGTAACATTGTTCTAGCCATTTCCACTAAATTTCTATTATTTCTTTCAATAGCCCCATTTTGTTGAGGTATTCTAGGAGAAGAGAAAGTATGTGAAATCCCATTTTCATTGTAAAAGGTTTTAAAGAATTCATTTTCAAATTCGGTTCTATGATCACTTCTAATATATGAAATGCAAAACCTTTTTCTTTTTGAACTTCTTTGAGAAACTTGGGTGTATTTTCTTGCTTATAAGAATAATGCTTTTAAATCTTTTTAAAAGCTTTAATAGCATTATTCTTATAAGCAAGAAAATACACCCAAGTGTATCTAGAGTAGCCATCAACTAAGACATAAGCATAGTGCATACCATTGAGACTAACAACTCTAATTAGTCCAAATAGATCCATATGTATAAGTTCAAGTGGCCTAGAGGTAGACAACACATTCTTGATCTATTTTCCCTTTTAACAAGCATCACAAGGTTTATCCTTAGTTAATTCAAGTCTAAGTAAATCGATCACAAGTTCATGTTTACAAAGATCATTTAAAAGCTCAAAGTTTGCATGTCCTAACCTTTTATGCCATGTCCATGAGTTTTGGGAAATAAACATTAAGCATTTTATGTCTTTGTTATCAACCTTGTTCAAGTTAATAATATAGACATTGTCTACTCTTTCACCATTAAAACTTACTTTGTCTTTATCAAGACTACTAACAAAGCAATTCCTAGAATAAAATGTAACCTTATTTCCCATGTCATATAATTGACTTATACTTAGAAAATTATATTTAAGACCATTAACAAGCAACACATGGTGAATAGATAAGGATTAAGGATTACTAATTTCTATAATGCATATAATCTTTCCTTTATTATTATTTCTGAATGTGACATGTCCTTCATCCTTTGCATTAAGCTTGTTGAATTATTCCTCATCTCTTGTCATATGTATTGAACATCCACTATTAAGATACTATTTGTGTTTTATTCTTATGGACTTCAAGCATACCTACATAGGACAGTTTAAGCATTCTTTTACCCAAACCTTTCTTGGTCTAGGTTGGTTAGTTTCAAGGTAGTTTAAAGGAAGTAAATTTATGTGTAGTCTTTTATGGAAACATATATTGTTAGTGTGTCCTTTGATCATACAATAAGAACATTCAACATTCGCAAATTTATTTTTCTTAGGTGCATAAGATTATTTAGTAAATGACACATGCCTTTGGTATTGTGGTCGTGTGCGTCTCCTAAAGTCTCTTTATGTCTTCTGATGAGAATGAGACATACATTGACAATGACAATATGTATTTTGATAAGTTTATGCAAAGTGCTTAGGAGTGTTATGTTTACTGTATATATAAGCATGTTTAGGTTGAGGTCTTCTAGCTTGTGACTTACCTTTTTGTGTCAATGAAGGTTGTGTTTTATGAGAATTCCCTTTATTATTTGACACATGAGACTCTTTAGCTTTGAAAGCTTGAGTCTCAATTTGTTTAATGGTAAAGGGAATAGAATCACATGATACTTTAACTAATTTACTATGAGATGATGATGAGGAAGATGACATGACACTTTTATATCCAATTCCATGAGTGTTTCCATGGAGTTTTTGAGAGTCAAGTAGACTATCTAAGCTCTTATTTCCTCTTTTGAATTTAGAAATGGAATTTTTTTAACTCTATCATCTCATTGGAAAGCTTATGATTTTCAACACTTACTTTTTTGAGTTGATCTTCTAAGGAATTAGAAGTTTTTAAATCACTAAAAAGTTTATCATTTGATTTAAAAAGAATAGAAAATTCATTTTTAAAAATTTTGAATTTTTTAGTTAAACTAGTTAAGTCATGCTTATAATGTTTCTTCTTAGAAAGTAAGTTTTTGCATATAAGCAAGAGTTTGCTCACAATAGAGCACTCATCATCATATTCATAATAATCATCACAAAATAAATTAGAAGTATATGGTACCTCATTTTCATGTTCAAGAGCCATGAAGCAAATGTTGGCTACTTCTTGTTGCTCCTCTTCCATTTCTGATTCGCAGGAGTCATAACATGTAGCTTTAAAGCCTTTTCTTTTCTCTTTTGCTCCTTTGTTCTTAAATTTAAGTTTGGGATGCTCACTTTGGATGTGACCTAATTTCTTGCATTCATAGCAAGTAACTTCTTTAGTTTTCTTCTTACCTTTCCCTTCATACTTCTTATTACAATCTTTTATTTTTGAGAAATTTTTCTTTCTCAAGAACTTCTTGAAGTTTTTAGTGAGCATGAGAATATTACCATCTTCATCATTAGAATCTTCAATGTTTTCATCTTTACTTTATTATTGTGGAGTCTTCAATGTTATACTCTTTTTCTTCTTTTTATTCTTCACCCCTTTTTTTAATTGTAAGCTCATGTGTAAGGAGCTTTACAATAAGCACATTGGTTGAGAGAGTAGAGAAGTCTTGATCTTCTTAATTAAAGTGACTGAGATTCCTAATCCTTTTTAGGTAGGATTCTTAGAATCTTGTTGTTCACCTCTTCTTTAGAGAAATATTTTCTAAGTTTCTTGAGGGTGGTGAGAAGAGCATTGAGACAATTTGTCATCTCCGTCATGGATTCTTGAGGCGTCATTTTAAAGAGTTCATATTCATACATATGAAGTTGAACTTTTTTACTTCTTACTTGCACATTGCCTTCATAATGATTGTCCAAGGTCTCTTACATCTCCTTAGCCAAAATGAAATGTTGAAGCTTACTTCCTCCTTCTCTTATCACTGGAGAGATTAGAGTGATCATTACCTTTTTATTTTTGTGATTCTTTTTTTTATCATTATTCCATCGATTGACTTCTTATTAGAGTAGTTACCATATCATCAATGGTAGTTTTAGGTGATTCCTAACCTTTTAGGACAATATCTCAAAGTTTGATAGGATCATTATCTAAATATAACTCCATTTTGAACTTCTAATGAGGATAATCACTACCATCAAATAATGGTCTAAGTAAAGAAAAATTTTAAAGTTCACTCCGTATGATATAGTATTTTAGTAATTAAATTCCTAGAATTCAAGCTTTAATACTAATTGAAAGAGCCTTAGAGGGAGGGGAGGTGAATAAGGCTAATAATGGTTTTGTGAAAATTAAAAATAAATTTAAGAAGTGAACACGAATTGAAAGAGAATAGAGTAGGAAGAACAACGATCACAAGAATTTAAGGAGTTTAGATTCTCAACAATCCTACGTCTCCATCGAACTTATCCTCAAGTTAGGATTTTCAATTTCTATAATCTTATTCACAAGATTGAGATTACATAAGAGTTTGAGGCTCAATCTTTCAACCTTATAACTTGGGTTTTCAAGGCTCACTCAAAAACCAAAGTCCCAAGTGTTGTAATAACTAAACACTTAAACTAATTCCTTTAGAATATAATCTCACTTCCTATTTTCTTAATCCTAGAAAATAGAAGAATAAGAATATCTATTCTAATACTCACCAACTCTCATAAGAGTTATACAAATATAAAATAATTTAAAAAGAGTTTTGAGAGCTTAATTGAATGCTTAAGAGAGTATATTGAATAAACAAGTTTCTTAACCCTTTAATTGAGCTCCAAGAGTTATTTATATAGATGAACAACTCAAATTATGGCTATTAAAATAATTGTCTCCCCAATGTCTTCAAGCTTTGGTTAATTCAAATTTAACTTATTTCTATTAAAACACCACTCATGATCATGAGGAAAAAGTTTTGGCTCGTGAGGGGCAGTTTAGTGATTGTTGCATTTTAAAATAGCTTTAAAATTCTTGTTGTAAGTTGTTAGGAGTGCCCTTATGAGCTACTCATGATTGTGAGGGCAGCTTATGAGCAGTACTGCCTAGCTCACTCAAAGAAGCTAAAAAACTTAGCTTCGAGGAGGCTGCTCGTAAGTGGCTCATGAGCAAACACTTGTAAGTCCAAAAATGTGCATTTTGACTCCTAATTGCTTTGGATACTTTGAACAGATGTTAGGGATAATATTCTTTAGCAAAATACACTTTTATGAGAATATTTCATACCTCTGAACTTTAAACAAAATCAATTAAGTTCCTACACACTTAAAAGAAATAATTAGCAACCTAAATTGTTTATAAAAGTCCAAAATTAGGAGTTGAATCATGAAAATGGTCAACAGTCTTAATTAGGTTAGAACATAAAACAAAATGGGTATCATTTGGTAGTACTTTGTATGTTTTTCAATGCTTGTGAGAATAGCGCTTGAATGAATCAAAGTAATATTTAGCTCATTGAGCTAGAATCATGGCTTCATTGTTTGTCAAATAATAGTTTCTTGAACTTCATTTGTACTTTACATACAATGTACTTTAACTATATATATATTGCGTAATGCGCAGATGAACAACTAGTTAGATCTAAGGTAAGAATTAGAATATATGTAATTATACTAATAATGGATGTCTTTTTATATTTTTATTAAAATTTAATTTTATAAGAAGGTAATAATATATATAGAAAAGAACTTTTCACTAACTTTTTCATTTATATCTAAAATTTAATTTATCAATATTGAAAAACTATTTTTAATTATGTTAAATTGATTAAAACTAAAAATGATAATAAAAGTTAAAATGTAACACATCCTATAATTATATGGAATCTAATAAAATTATAAATAAATATCAGCAATATAAAATCTAATTAAACAATCAATCACAAGTTATTGATTTTGATCATTAGTCAAGCATTAAAAAATTTTAAATTTATTCTTCTTTATAGAGTTTTTCATATTATCATATAAATTAAAATATAATTGTAGACACCCAGTCCTATCGGTCCATGAATTGGGGACGGGTTGCGGATGCTCGATTTGACAAGCCCACACTAAGCCCGATGATGTGAAAATTTAAAGTTTGTATGCAAGGGAAATGCCCAGAATCCTTTTAAAAATGAGACTAAAAGCCCTAGGCCCTTCAAAACCAAACCCAAAACCCTTCTGAACCAAGCTTAAGCCTCTTTGGCCTACCAAGCCCAATGTAGGTTAGGCCAGAGAGGCGAAGCCTTTGTAAAGAGGTGATCGCGTCATTAAAGAGGCACCACCTGTGTGGTAGCCACTTGCCTTTGCATTAAATGCAAAGGTGATAATGGTGGGCCCACCTTGATTGAAATTTAGTTTCTAAGAGAAAGAAAAAGAAATTTTTAGGGAAGAAAAGAGATAGGAAAAGCAATGATGAGAAGGGGTAGTAGGGGCACGGCTTAAGAGGGGGATTAAAAAGGGAAAAGAGAGAGAAAAAAGAGGGGGGGGAACAATTCTAAAAAAAACCAGAGAAAAGGTTCTAAAACTAAGAGGAAGAATGTTCATAGGCACGAAGCGGAGGAAACCAAGCTAAGAAAGCCATTTTTCTAAAGGAAGAAGGGAGGGGAACTTGTATTTAAAAGGAAGTCTAACTCACACTCATCTATGAGGGCTAATCATTTTGGATTAAAAACTCATTTTCTATTAACTCTCTTTACTTATTTCTTATGATTTAGTAGTTAGTTCGTATACTCTTTTTGTTAAGTTGGTTAGCTCTTAAAGTCCTTATTTGTTCACTTATTTTCCTTGTTTTCTTTATCTATGATTTGCCATTATTTATCATGAGTCATTATTTAGCATGATTTATTGAGTCTTAAGTATAGGAGTGTGCTTAGTGTCTACATTTTAATAAGCATTTGCTTGAAACGTAAGTTTTCATCATTTTAAGAGTCGTCCAGGCTTATCAGGTGATCGCCTCTTCATAGAGGTGTCACCCCACTATCTTATAGTGGCGATTACCACTTCGACATGCCTCCATGTGGTCTCACTTTTATTTCCTTATCCAGCATGGCTGTCAGGCCTGCTGATTGGGCGATCGCCTTTTGGAAGGGGTGTCGCCTCATTGTCATAAGGAAATTGCCTCTTCACTGTGGCAATCACCACTAAAATAGAGGCGATCCATATCCTTATCGTGAGATTTTTTTGTAATATGTACGCATGACGATCTTGGTTTCTAAGGATGATTAGATCCCCATACTTTACTTATTCATATATAACTATCTATACCATGTCTTTTAAGTTAATTTATTAAGTCTTTAACTTCCATTCACATGAGCTTATTTTGTAAATTTCTTTGAATGCCTTCTTTTAAGAGATTTTATGCATTTCAGAACTAACATTTTAATGACTGTAGGATCCTTGAGACTGATTCCCTTTGACTTGTTAAAGAAGTAACCCTTAGCTAGTTCTTGAAAGGTTTCCATTAGTTTAAGAACAAGTTAGTCTTGTTTTATTTTAGTATATCTATGGTTTATTTTCTGTATATTATACTTCTATCACTATAAAGCGTTGTAATCCTTAATCCCCTCCTTTTTTGATCTTGAGTGGATGGTTGTAAATATTTATTATTCAGCTTGATTATGATGAATGTTGGGACAACGTGCATGAAAAGAATTAATGTGCAAATCTAGACTTAATCATAAAACTTGGCGATTATCTGAAGGTAATTACAATTCACTTGGTAATAAAGAAATAATTGAATAATTAAAGGTAATAATACATAAAACATAAATAGAGGCCAACCGCAAGGTTGGGTGAGCATTTAAACACTCATTCCCAGTTTTTGAACCCGTTCTTTGATGACGGCTTTTGGGAACCTTTATGGAATCCAGTTGTCGTATAAGTGTAACCCGGGTTTTATTCGGGTGGTGACTCTATCTCCGACTAGGCTTAAGACCTATCTCGTATTTCCAAGTGGACCTTAAGCCCACACAGTACCGTGGTCACTAAACACTTGGGCATGCTAAACCCCACCGCCTATAGTGGTGACCCCACTGGGGATAGAGAAATTGATTCCAGTGTTCTGTGTTTTATCATTTTTAATTATTTTTTTTTATTTTTTTGCATCTTTTGCATTCATTACATATTTTCACACAATGAGCACTCAGTCCCTAAATAACCCAATAATAATGAATATTTCACTACCTACATTTCACTTAAACCTAATGATGGGACCTCTGATTATTGTCACTCACAACACGTACCAATCCACATTGCTTGACCCTTTAGTGGGGAGATGTATATGGACTTATATTGTTGTGGGAGTTGGAGCCTAATACTTAAGACTCAAACCCATATAATATCCTAGTAATTTTCCTTAGGATTTCTCCCAAATGTGTGTATATTTTGCCACATAATGGATCCTTGCAATAAATCCTAAGCCCATCAATAAATGACCCAAGGAAAAATGGGCCCTCATGTCCAATCCATGCATGTTATAAGCTAGCTATGTCAAGATGGGCATTTCATGCCTATTCATAACCCATTTCAAATGGACCTTGACAAGGTAAGCTTATAATGCTAAGGACCTTGGCCCATTAAAAATGGATTTGGGCTTTATTTAAAAGGATCCATTGCTTATTTGAACCATCATTTTGAGAGTTATCTTATATATGTTAGTTTTATTATCTCCTGTTGATAATTAAAACCCAGACAAAAAATCCTAGGACAAAATACTCACCATTGAACACTTGTGTGGGAGGAATAAGGGTGGAGGTTATCATTTTTGAGCTTTGCATTTTTTTTGTTTATGTTTTAAACATGCATGTTTGAATTTTTCTTCTTTATTTTGTCGAATAATAAAGTAGACCTACATATCATGCATGCATGCCATGCATTGTTCTAACATGTGGTTTTGTAGCACTATAGATCCTTCAAGCTTATTTGAGTGGGTCCGAGCTAGTTCTGGTTGTTTAATCAGAAACTCAAAAGTAGAAATGGTAAGTGGTTTTAATCCAAAGGCTTTAAAGGCATAGTTAAAAGAGAAGGTGTTCAATGAAACCCAGTCTATAATAAAGGAGATGATGGGGGAAATAACCAAGCTCATTAAAGAAAATCAGCCAATATAGCCACCTAATGTACAACCAGTTAACCCGGTAGATCTTGAGGAGGAAATCCCAATCAGAGAAAGGGAAGAAGATGATGTGATAATACTGGCTAATCCATCAAGACGAAGGAATGTGAATCCAATCAAGGATGTGGAACAGACTAAGTGGGCCAAGAGTATAACTAAGGCTATGAGTCAAATGCAGATGATGATGAAAGAGAAAGGCATGGTTGCCCCTTTGGATTATGCTAATTTGAATATGGAAAGGGAAGATGAACCGTTGCCTTGAAAGTTCAAATTCCCTGACATAAAGAAGTATTCTAGCACTTAAGATCCCCACTTACATCTAAAATAATACATGACTTATATGAAGGCCACTGAGCTATCTGAGGCCTAAATTATCAAGCAGTTCCCCATGTTGTTGGAGGGTGCACCAATCTGTTGGTACTATGCTTTGGAACCATACGTTTAGTCTAATTGGAAGGAACTATGTACTACTTTTATGAAATAATATGGCCTCAATGTTTAGTTGGAGGTGTCCTTGAGGGATTTGCAGAACACCAATCAAAGGTTTAATGAGTCCTTCATTGACTACCAAACTTGTTAAAGAGGAAAGTTGTCACTAATGAGGTATAGACCTATTGAGTTGGATTAACTAATTTTGATGATATAAGGATATGTCCTAGTATTATCTAGGAAGCTAAGGGACTTAAGAATTTAAAATTTTGAGGAGTTGTATAGATTTGGGGTTCAGAAAGAGTTAGATTTGGCCTAAGAAAATAGGTTCTTCGGAGGGAAATCTAGGGGCAAAGAGGGAGCCTGCTCAAGCAGCAATGTCTAGATCAATGCCATTCGACCACTAAATAGTGGTATGTAGATTAAATCTATTAGGCAACCCTGAAGATTCTCGAATTCGGGTGGCCTCTGTCTAAAGTCCTAAAAAAACTTATTGAGAAGAACGTGATATGACCCTTACCCTTATAATAGACTTTATCTGGTGCCAACCAAAAATTTTTTTTGTAAATTCCATTAGGCCATCGAACATGACATTGATAGTTCTGCTTGATTAAAACATAAAATCCAATACCTGATCGATGCAGGAAAAATCATCGAACTAAAAACTAGGAAACCAAACACTCAAAGTCCCCATGCCTAATTATTGAAACATGCCACCACCAAATACACTTATCCTAATAATCAACACTGGTCTGACAGAAGAGCAAGTCTTAAGCTCTTTCGTAAATGTTATTTGTGACCCATCAGTGCCCAAACCCGAGGATCCAGACCTAAGCAACAATCCATGGAACTGCATGTGCATGTTTTGGACATTTGGAGTTCTGACGATAAGAATGAGGGGAAAATTAATTTGTGGGACAATAAGGAAAGCATGTTAGGATAATTTATAGGAAAGGTCAAAGAGAAAAAGGAAGAATCCAAAACTACCAAGTCTAAACCAGAAAGATAAAAAATTCAGAGAAAGGGGAAGAAGTAAAGAAGAGTGAGGAAATTGTTGCCAATGTTTGGGAACTGCTTATGCACTCTAGGGAACATAGGGAAGCACTAGTTCTAGCTCTAGATCAGAAAAAGGTCTCCACAGGTTGCACTCTCAAGCAAATGGTTAGTTTATTGATAGAAACTGCCCAAGGCACGATAATGTTCTTTGACAATGATTTGTCCTTGGAAGGGAGGGATCACCATAAGGCTTTATTTATCAAGGTTGAGGTGAAAGGAAGTATGACTTATTATGTGATGGTGGATAATGGTTCTGCCATTAATATGTGTCCATTAAAGATCCTGCTAAAGTTAGGATTGAGTATGATTGACCTAAAACCTTCTGAGGTAGTCATCAAGGCCTACGATGACACCAAGAGGCCTATTGAAGGGACATTCAGAGCTTTGGTCAAGATGGGACCTATTGAGACTTGGGTTGAGTTACATGTGATTGACATCCCTATGACCTTTGCTATCTTATTGGGAAGGCTGTGGTTTCATCCCTTAGGCTTCGTGCCCTCCACTATTCATAAGATAATTAAGTTTCTGCATGAGGGAAGGGTTGTCACCATCTCAGTTGAGATTGAAGCTACCATGGCTGCTTTAAAGTTACCTCCTAAGGAGATCTCCATAAGCCTAAGTTTTGAGGTTTACATAATCTAGGAAGATGGGATAGATAAAAGGGTTTTGAATATGATGCACAACATGAAGTTTATGCCAGGCATAGGACTGCGAAAAGAGTGGACCTTCAAAATTCATGGAATGCAAGTTACTTATTCTAAAGCATAGGGTAGGATTTAAGGAGGCTAGTGATTTTGAAGACGAGATGGATATCTAGGAACGGTTTGAGGAAAGAAAAGGAGGGGTTGTGGTTGAGAAGAAGACCTTATGGGAGACCTTCATGAGGGAAGGTACTAGGTATCTGTACAATGGGGCTCCTAAACCTTTATTGATGGCTGGAGGGGTAATTCCATGGTTTGAAATCTTTGCCAAATTTGTAAATGATGTTAAGAAGGTACTGGCCGAAGAAGGGCTTACAGGGAGCGAAGCTACTTTAGAGTTGAAAGATGATGATGATAAAAACAAAGAGCTAGATCTTGAAGCTTATATCCTTAACTCCATCATAAATGTCTTTATGATGATTATGATATTTCTCCCGCTTCTCTATTTGAAACCGATGATTTATTCTTTACAAAAGTAAATGCAATGAAGTCCAACTTTACTTATTTGTGCGATGTGTTTCCTAATGGTTATTCTATTTATAATGATCATTCCATGCATATATTTAACATTAATTCCATGAAAACTAAATTATTTAATTTAGGCACAAATGAAAACCCCAAAGATATATTGGTTGCTTCTGATTTAACTCATGAGAGAGAAAAAATGAAAGAAGTATTGATAAAAAGATAGAAAGTATTTGCTTGGAGTTACGAGGATATGCCTGGAAGTGATAGAGAGATCTTAGAACATAGAATCCCCACATATCCTCACATATCACCGATAAAGCAAAAACAGAGGAGGCTGAGGTCGGAATGGGCTCTCCTAATTAAAAAAGAAGTTGAAAAGTAGTTAAGAGCAAAATTCTTAGAAGTAGTAGAAGACACCTAGTGGTTGGCAAATATAGTCCCAGTCTCTAAGAAAGATGGAAGGGTCAAGGTGTGCATGGACTATCAAGATTTGAACAAAGCTTGCCCTAAAGATGATTTCCCATTGCCACACATCAACACGTTGGTTGATAGTGTGGCTTCCAATGCGATGCACTCCTTCATGGATGGATTTTTAAGGTATAACTAGATCATGATGGCAGTGATACATAAGCTAAAGACATCCTTTACCACTGAATGAGGCATTTATTATTATTAGGTGATGCCTTTTGGTTTAAAGAATACATGGGCCACTTACTAGAGAATGGACCGCTCTGTTGTACGATATGATCCATAAGGAAATAGAAGTGTACATGGATGATATGATGGTCAATTCTGTAACTAGAGATGGGCATTTCAAAGCTTTAGAAAAGTTCTTGGAAAAGGCAGAAAAGTACAATCTTAGGCTAAATTTAAAGAAATGTGTTTTCAGGGTTACATGTGGGAAACTGCTGGGACATATTGTCGGTCAGAAGGGAATAGAAGTGGATCCAGATAAGGTTAAGGTGATAAGAGAAATGCCCCCACCAAAGAATGAAAAAGAAGTTAGAGGATTCATAGGGCACCTGCTGTACATTAGTAGATTCATAGCTAAGTTGACTACAATTTATTAATTGATCTTCAAGCTCCTAAAGAAAGATTAACCAGTAATATGGAATGAAAAGTGTCAATAAGCTTTTAAGGCTATTAATAATTATCTAATGAATCCTCTAGTTCTACAACTACCAAAGTCGGGAAAGCCCTTGATCTTGTATTTGGCAATCAAGAAAGATGTAATAGGGGTAATGTTAGCTCAGAAGAATGAAGGGAGGGTCAAACATGCAGTATATTACTTGAGTAGAAAGCTTCTACAATAAGAAGTGAATTACAACCTTATAGAGAAGACGTGCCTAGTAGTGATTTGGGCAATAAAAAAGCTCTAACACTACTTCCAGTCCTATAGAGTATAGGCAGTTTCTAAGCATGATCCCCTCAGGTACCTCTAGCAGACCCTGTCTCTTACCATGAAATTAGCTAGATGGTTGGTTTTATGCACGGAATTTGAAATAGACTATGTAGCTAAGAAAGTGGTAAAAGGGAGAGTAGTAGCAGACTTTTTGGCCTAGAGCCTAGTAGATGATGAACAAGGATGGGAGTTGGAGTTTCCTGATGAACATTTAGGGGCAATAGAGATACAAGGATGGGAAATGTACTTTGACGGAGTTGTCAATAACAAAGGAGCTGGTGTTGGTGTAATCCTAGTTACACCAGAAAGGAGAAACTATCTTGATGGAAAAAAGACTTAAATTTGAGATAACGAACAATCAAGTAGAATATGAGGCTTGTATTTTCAGTTTAGAAGCATTATGTAGTGTAGGGGCAGAGAATGTTATCGTATATGGGGATTCCATGTTGGTTATAAAGCAAGCTTCTAAGGAATGAGAGATAAAGGAAGATAGGCTATGTTCGTATTGGGATTACTTGGCTACCATTTCATTATCATTTGCTCAATTTAAGTTCATCCATCTACTAAGAGAAGGAAACCAAATAGCTGATGCCTTAGCTACCCTGGCTTCCATTTAGGAAAGTGGGAAAAGGATAGAAGCCAAGCCTCAGATTCTAGCAAAGTCTCAAATTCCTTGTTCTGAGGAAATAAGGGTCATGCCAGTTGATACTACTGAAAGGCCTTAGTTTTATAACTTACAAAAGTACTTCAAAACGAGGCAATTCCCTAAGGATGCCGACAAGAAAGAAAGGATGTCCCCTACAGATGTTATCTCGACAATTCATTGGCTATAATAGGATGCTATACAAGAGGATGCCAACTGGAGTGCACCTAAAATGTGTTGATAAAGATGAATCTCAAAAGCTTACAGAAGCAATCCATAAGGGAGTATGTGGGCCATACATGAATGGGATAGTCTTGTCAAAGAAGATAGCTCATTAGGGTTATTTCTAGCTCACCATAGAAATATATTGCATCATATTTATGAAAAAGTGCCATAATTGTCAAGCTTATAAAGATGTCAATCACTTGTCATCTATAGAACTTCAAAGAATGACCTCTCCATGGCCTTTCACTATATGGGGAATTGATATCATAGGCGAAGTAAGCCTAAAGGTTTTTAATGGTCATCGATACATTATCATGGCCATAGACTATTTTTCCAAATGGGTTGAGGCTGAGTCCTATGCTACTGTCAGCTCAAAGCAAATGTCGAGGTTCATTGAGAAAAACATAATCTGCAGATACGGGTTACCATACCACATTATTATTGATAATGGAGTTCAGTTTAAAGCAGAAATGACTATACTGTTGAAAGACTACAAAATTGAGCATCATAAATCATCTCTGTATAGGCCATAGGTAAATGGAGCAGTGGAAGCTATAAATAAAAATATGAAGAAGATCCTGGCCAAGATGATGGAGAATTACCAAGATTGGGTAAAATACTTGCAGTTTGTATTATGGGGGTATTAAACCACTACCAGAACATCAACAGGGGTCACTCTATATTCCTTGGTGTATGGATATGAAGTCGTATTGCTAGTAAAAGTTGAGATCAAGTCACTAAGGGTTCTGCTAGAGTATAAAATCATTGAATACCAGTGGGTGGAGAGCTAATTGGCATAGTTGACACTATTGGACAAAAAGAGGATGAAAGCTATGTACCACTCCACACTATACCAAAAAAGAATAGCCCGAGCTTATAATAAAAAAATCAAGCTAGGGAAGATCAGATAAGGGGATTTAGTGCTAAAGCTTATAAGGCCAATCATGACCGATTCATAAGGAAAATTTAAACCAAATTGGGAGGGACCATATTTGGTGAAAAAGCTATTCTCCAAGGGTGCTACTATCTTATCTGACATGGAAGGAAATGAGTTAAGAGAGCCCATCAACCTGGACAAGCTCAAGAAATACTTTTTGTAAGAGTCTCGCTAGGGAGAAAACCTCATTAAGAGGTTGTCTAGGCAAAAGTTAGAGACAAAAATATAAAAAATTTAAAGAGTCCTTTTGGATTGAAAACCTCACAAAGATGCGGTATAGGGAAAAGTTAAGGACAAAGCAAAAGGAGAAAGAGAGATAAAATGGTTAGTTGGAAAACTTGCAAGGGCAAACAGACTAACGACATGAGATGTATCAGAAGCAAAATGTATATGCATATTGTGCTTAAGTTAAATGAAATAGATTGCTTTTAATTACTATTAAACATTGCATAAAATGTCTATTATAAATTGTTTAATTGGAAAGGAAACACCATCTAACAAAAAAGGAAAATGACGACTTAATTTCATGAGCTAATTTTAACTTCTCTTCTTTTGTTAATCACCTAGAGCACTCGATGCTTGTAACTTCCTTATTTTTTTAATTTCTAATGAACTCATCTCTTTCTATTTGTTGTAAGTGGACCTTTAGTAGTCTGATCTCTATTGTAGTCTAAGTTCCTCTCAATGGTTCTATGAGGTCAAGTAGCCACTAAGTGATTTAGGAAGTTTTAAGAGAGGAGTCCTGGTTCGAACTCATGAACCAACTGCATAGTTAGTTGCTTGTGACCATATTAATGATAGAGACGGGTTGGGTTGTAAAAGGTAACAAAATGAAGGCAGACCATAAGAACATAATATGTGTAAGATTGAATAGTCATGTGCTGCAAATCTCCACCAATGGCACATCTAATAAATTAGGGTGTTGGGGAATGTCGATAGCTAGTTGTGAACATCTTCTGGTACAGGGTGTAGCCTCTTGGTATCGTAATGCTTGGCTTTATAATGCTGAACATCTTGAGGGGGTTCTAACAAGCCCAGTTTCTTATGAAGCCACATTTGCAAAGTGTTAGATGGTTGAATGCAATGACAAATGATAGGGGAATGAGAATTTGGTATAAATGAACTTACCTCTAATAGAAATGGACTTCAAGAGAATCATTTTATTTTCATGAAATTGTCTAATTTGATGATTGCTTTTTCCAAAATAAGAGGAAAAAGGTTGAACCCTGCTTCCACCTGATCAAGGACAAAAAAGATCTTCGAGTCATAATTCCTAGAAAGGGAAACGAGCATAAATTGGGTGTATAAGCAAAAGGCCATCATCTAGGGCCAATGAACTTCTCCTCTGTCTATAGCCATAATGGTTTTGAGAAAGGTTTCTAGTACAATCTCCAAGCCAAGAATACAGTAAGAAGAAGATTAAGGCGAAATATTGAACATCCGATCCATCTGGTATTAAATGGAATGAAGGTTTGGGATCATAAGGTTAGAAATTGTAAGTTGATAAGTGGAGTCTATGCGGCAACCAAGAATGGCCTCAAACTCCTCTAGTAGGGGACATATTTTAATGGTGTTGAACCAAAAGGCATGTTTCTAAGGATCCTAGAATTGAACCATAGTATGAAGGAAAGGGAAATTAATTCTCCAAGCATGCAACGATCTAAAGACTGAGAGGTGAAAAGGCTCCAATCTGGCCTATGATTTGTTATCTAGGCTCTTCAAGTTTGGTTGCAGTAATATGAGGCTTCATTTAGTCATGATTCAAGCTTTTAAGGTGTTTAAAGAGAGAAAATGGAGGTTAGGGAGAAAGACATTTCAAGAATGAGGCTAAAATAAGGAGATTGAGCTTTTGAAGAAGAGGAATCGACCTAGCAATGAGGCGATCGCCTCATCGTAGAGGCGTTGCCTTAGTGCTAAGAGGCGATTGCCTCTTTAGTGGAAGGTAATGAGGAGATCGCCTCTTTAGCAAAGATATATGGAAGACTTTTGGTAGAATTGTGTGGTCTCAACAGTGTAAACCAGAACCTAGTATAGTAGACATACATTTGTGCTATCACTAGAGCTAAATTGCATGTAAAGAATGAAATTGATTGAAATAAAAGTCAAATTTTGTAAAAATTCATCCAAGATAGAAAAAATATGTGTTCATCATCCAAGTTAAACAAATGAGATGCATCAATCAAAAGAACAGTTCACGGGTCCCAGCCTATCAAGCATCTAACTCGGTGCCCTCAGGGTTATCTCCTTCTTCAGCATCACTACCGCTCCTATCCTTATCGTCGTCATCCTTATTGATCTGGAGCATATCAATGTGGCACTTGAGTGTGGCAATCCTTGCCTTGCTAGCCTCATCATAATCTTGTTCAAACAAACCACTGATCAGTAAACCATGCGAGCATGCATACATATAGGTATGCAAAAGGTCTTTACCCTCCACTGTTGGGTGATGTCCAACATATAGTCCCTTTGGGCCTCTATCTTTCAATACATGTGTAGGCCTTGCTCCAATGGAATCTGAATCACTAAATAAGTATTAGCATTAACAAATGTATCAAGAGTGATTGCTAAAACAAGTTAAAAGTAGACTGATGTGAGTAGCACCACTAGGAGTGCATGTAAGCATGAGGTCATTGTCCAAAGTTAGGAATTAATGAGATAACTCTCCAGGAGGGATGCAACAGTGAGCTAAGGGGTCAGGAATGTGAACAAAACTACCAGTAACAAATTGAGAGCTAGAAGTGGTAGGAGGCCTTATCTGCTCAACAATAGTTGAAGTCCCCTCTTTGCTCGGACCGAGATGACGTCTCAGGGGCTCCCTCTCCCACACCTAAAACGTGGCATGAGGTGTAGGTCTAATAGTTATGGCCTGAAGATAGGGAAAGAGATTGTGTGAGAATATAAGTAATTCTGAAGATAAAAGGGGGAAAGCGACAAGGATGTACTTGAGAGGTAGAAATGACATGAAAGGGAACCGTTAGTAGAAGATGAGTTTGAATGAAATCCATATACTAGCTCTTAGCTTGAACTATGTGATCTACAGCTGGTGAACCAGTGACAGCCTAGGCAAGATCGTCACCCTTCAACTCATGTGTCTAAAGCATGCTACTAGGAGGAGACTTAGGGACGTGCCTCGCTCTAGCACCCCCATACCAGTTCATAACCCACTTGTTGAGGTACTAAGCCCAATAACTTGGTCCATAGAGAAGTACCCTCTTTTGAGTAAGAGGTCTAGACCGAGTCATCTCAATGTTCCAATTGTCCTTGGGGCCTTAGAAGTCATTTTGGATCTATAAGAAAGAGGTATTAACAAGTAAGTGGATTAAGTCCATACAAGTTACTAACAAACATAAACATGTTTTTGTAGGTACTGCATTCGGTGTCAAGGAGTTCAGATGCTGCCTATGAATATGCACCCGGGTGAGATGCCTCTTCAGGATCTAGCTGCCACCCCTTCTATCAATAGTAGGGAGATGATCCCCCATTCATTGCACATCGATGAGCAGCGCCAGCTCTAAGGCCCAGACTTATCAAGAAAATGGTTAGCCAATGTCAATGAGTAAAAATCAAAGTAAATCAGGAAGGAAAAAAAGGAGTTGTAGCTTACTAGAATGGCATGCCAAAAGCCATATAATCTCTTGGCCCTGCGGACCACCTCATACTCTAGTATAAGTATGTAGGGGCACAGCTAACCTAATCAAAGGTATACACTTGGTCTAGGTCCTGGAGAGGTAGTAGGAATATTAGGTCTATGGAGCTAGCAGTGTTAGTGAAGAGAGTGGTGCTGAGCAGGTAAATCAGAAAAGTCTGTACCATATGGTCAACCTCATGTGAAGTGACCATCGTTGTAGCTCTCTCCTGAGTATAAAAGCTTCATATAGAGTCAAGCTTAAGGGTATGAGTCCTTTTCATGTTCGAGATCATATCCAAAAGGCACTTAATGAACATGACCTTATATAGAGTTAACTAGTGTAGGCTCACATCGAGAGGAACAGGATCCTTGACATAGGCTATCTTGGTGATGGTAATGAAGGACATGGGATTTAGAGTGAGCTCTCTAAATGGGAGGTGGAAGGTATGAGTCATGTTGAACCACCTCTCTATCAGTGCATGAAGTGGCTGGTAGTTTGTTCGACCCTGCTTAATGGGAAGCGAGAGGATGAAGTCCTCAAACATAGTCTCCTAAATCTAGTCCTTTTGAGATTCGGTTAGCTCATTGTAAAAGACCCGGGCACCATGGAAGTTCCTAGCGCCCTTCAACATTTGTACATCATGATGCAGAGGAAATCAGGGAAGTTGAATTAGTGTACTGTATTTTGTTGTCTTTTTTAAGAATAAAACTAAGAATAAGAAAAACTAGGATACGGCTCACCCTATTGATGAGGCGTAATGCCTTAGTAATGAGGCAATCACCTCATAACAGAAATGATTATCTCATCATAGTGGCAATCGCCTCAACATCATACGCAATGCCCCATGCGTGCTGACGACAGGGCGATCGCCTCTTGTGAAGAAGCGATCACCTCATTGAAGAGATAATCATCTCTGCACAATGTAGACATCAGACAGTTTCTTATTTCTTCTATCAAATCTATGAATGTAATTATTCAGTGACCTAGTTTTTTTTATTATAAATGATAAATAAGTATAAATGAACACTGACCCGATATAATTTGCAGACAAAATAAGGAGGAATTAGTACTAACCTTTATGGATGCTGATGCACAAATATAGGTCCCTAGATTCACTAGGAGAGGAATCAAATATCCTCGTGTCAATTCGAGACTTCATGGAGCATTAGAAAAAGGTGGGACATGATCCCATTTGAGCACGGGGGGTGTTCTCTCATTGTCCATGTTTGAAGAAGTGAAAGCGCGGGAAGTGGAAAATACAAAAGAAAAGAAGGAAAAGAAAAAGAAGAAGAAGGATAAAGTACACTTTTATAGTAAATGTTGAGGTAAGGTTAGTTAAAAAAAATGATGATCGATGATGAGATTCCTTGGGGCACATCTCGGGAATTAAGATTAAGGAGTCAAAGTTTATTCAATGTTTTTAATTAGTGATATGTTGGGGCCAGGAAAACCCTGAAGAATGTGCTGTAGTGAAGAAAGGGTTGTTCGGGTTTGTATCCCTGAAGCTCGAGATTAAGAGAGGGTTGTTCGTGTTTGTATCCCCAAACCTTGAGATTAAGAAAGGGTTATTCGGGTTTATATCCCCGAAGCTCGAGATCAAGAAAGGGTTGTTCAGGTTTGTATCCCTGAAGCTCAAGATCAAGAGAGGGTTTTTCGGGTTTGTATCCTCAAAGCTCAAAGACCAAGGTGACTATTTGGGTAGTATCCTCGAAGTCAAGGTTGAGTGACGATCGGGCCATGAAAACCCAAGAATCACATTCTGAATGGAGTGGTGATCGAGCTAGGAAAACTCAAGAATTAAAGTTATATTTAAGTAATGATCAAGCTAACAAAACTCAAGAATCATGTTTTGAGTTAAATGATAAGGACTAGGGAAATTTTAGAATCACAACCACAGTTGAGTGATGAACGGGCTAAGAAAACCTAAGAATCACGTCCCCATTGGAGTGATAATTAGGCCAGGAAAACCTAAAGATCACTGTTTTTGTATAATCTACCAAATATTAATGAGTGGCTGATCGAGCTAGGGAAACCTGAGGGACACAGTCACATTTTGAGTCAAAGCACTCACCTCTCGAGTGAAGCTTGACATTCAGGTATGTCACCTATCTTTTGCTTTTGTTTGCATTGTGCATGTGATTTTCTTAAAAAGCTACTTTCCATGTGTTTAATTTTTTTTTTAAAATTAAGGGGCAAACTATAGACACCCGGTCTGATCGGCCCATGAATCGAGGGTAGGCTATAGATGCCTGGTTTGATTGGCCTACACTAAGCCTGATAATGAGAAAATTCAAAGTTTGAATGGAATGGAGAAGCCCATAATCCTTTTGAAAATGAGCCTAGAAGCCCTAGGCCCTTTAAAACCAAACCCAAAACCAAGCTCAAACAGTGATAAATTAAAAAACATAAAAATTAATCAATAATGAATCATTCAAAAATAAAATAAAGAAATCAAATAAAAAATAAAGAGAAAAGAGTAGAAGATGCTGTGCAAATGTTGTTTAAATGCCCATCAGATTGAGATTGTCACTATTTTGAGGTTGACTCTGTTGTTTTTTCTTAATTGATTCTCTAGACCTTAAAAGCAAAGATCGTAGTTTTCTTTTGCAGTAGCTAATTAAGGTTCTTTTTTTCTCTGTTTTTTTTTCAAAGCTTTTTTTTATAGAGTTTTCACACAACTTTTCTTTTCACAGACTCTCTCTGCCCTTTTCTTTTTTTTTCTCTCGCTCCCTAGCTCTCTAGCTAGCTAGCCCCCTCACAGCCTTCTCTTTTGGCTTTTAAAGCCAGACCCAATCACTTCAGTTCCTGTGATCACGCAGGAAGTTGCGTGATAGCTAGGAGTGATCAAGAGACTAGTTTGCATTTTAGTTTTGAATTTTCAAACTTAGGATAATAAAATGATAAGCGATAAGATTTTGAAAAATTAAAACTTCAAACCAATGAAAAATGATAAAATTAGTGTAAAAAAATGCATAAAACTTACTTTTTAGTGAAAATCAGCATTCAAGAATGCCGATTTTCACCTCTAATGCCGACTGGCATTGCCTAATACCGACTGCTGATAAAATTAGTGTAAAAAAATGCATAAAATTTACTTTTTAGTGAAAATCAGTATTCAAGAATGTCGATTTTGACCTATAATGCCTACTGCCTAATACCGATTGCAATTACATAATGCTGGTTGACATTAAATGCCAGCCAATAAAAAATTTATTTATTTATTTATTTTAAATTATGAAAATGGTCCTCGAAAGTTTCTAATTTTTGTAATCAAATTCGTAAAAAACCAAATTTGTAATTAAATCCACAAAATGTTGCAATTTAGTCCTTTAAATGGCGAAACTCAACACCAAAGATAAATTCTCAATTAGATTTTCATCTTAGGGGCTTTCGTCACACGCGTGCACAATTGCATTTCGAAATTAGGTGCTTACAGTTGCCCCCCTTTGTCATTGTTTGCTTGACAAATTACGGTAAAGCAATAGTAGCATACAATTTCGAAAGAAAGAATTAGGGTAGTTTATTGTATCCTAATTGACTTGTTAATGCTTAAATTGCTGAGCAATTTTAAGCAAGATGCTATGTTGAATATGTTTCACTATATTTCCTATGGAATGTCTAGGGAAACTTATGCATTTCGCTATATTCCCCTTGGGATGTTTAGCGACTTGTGGTATGAAAACAAGCTATAGTTCCTGTGGAACGTCTAGCAATAATACCATAACTACTGTGTAGTGTTTGGTGGACTGCATTATATTCCCTTTGGGATGTCTAGTGACAATGGATTTTATTATATTCCTCGTAGGACGTTTTAATGAAATGGGTGCAATGACTCTTGCTATATTCCTTATGAGATGTTTAACGATTCATGATTTGAAAAATGTGCTATAGTTCTCGTGGAACATCTAGCAATAATACTATAACTACTGTGTAGTGTCTAGGAAACTACACTATATTCCTTTTGGGACTGTTAGTGATAATGAATTTCATTGTATTCCCTGTGGGATGTTCAACAAAATGAATGCGATAACCCTCGTTATATTCCCTGTGGGATGTTCAATGAAATGAATGCGATGGCCTTTATTATATTCCCTATGGGACGTCTAGTGATTGTGATTTTCATTATATTCCCTGTGGGACATCAAGTGATTGTGATTTTCACTATATTCCCTGTGGGATGTCTAATGATTGTGATTTTCACTATATTCCCTGTGGGACGTCTAGTGATATTGATTTTCACTATATTCCCTATGGGATGTCTAGTGATCGTAATTTTCACTATATTCCCTATAGGATGTCTAGTGATCATGATTTTCATTATTTTCCTTATAGGACATCTAGTGATCATAATTTTCACTATATTTTCTATGGGACGTCTAGTGATTGTGATTTGAGAACATGCTATAGCTCCTATGGAGCATCTAGTAATAATATCATAACTACTGTGTAGTGTTTGGTAGATAAAAAAAATTTAAAAATTCATGTTAGAATGATTTTAATGAAAGAAGTACATTGTACTCGGTCATATAATGTCGACTATGCCCGGTCGTATAGTCTGAATTGAAATACACTACACTTGGTGATGTAATGTTGATTTCTTTTATGCGATTGTGCTGAAATTTATAATTGCTCGCAATTAGCTGTAACCTTTTCATTTCTCATTGATGATACTACAATCCATAATTGCTTGTGATTAGCTGTAACCCTTTTATTGCTCACTGATGATGCTGTAATCCATAATTGCTCATGATTAGCTGCAACCCTTTCATTGCTTACTAATGATGCTGCAGTCCATAACTGCTCGTGATTAGCTGCAACACTTTCATTGCTCACTGATGATGTTGCAATCCATAACTGCTCGCTGATGATACTAAATTGATTACAATCTGTAATTGCTTATAAATTGATTACAATCCTTTAATTGCTCACCTTTTAATGATGCCACAGTCCATAATTGCTCGTTGATGCTGCTACAACCCATACTTGCTTGCAAATTAACTATAATCCTTTCATTGTTTGCCTTTGATGCTATAGTCCATAACTGCCCGTGATTTTTATCTTTGGTTGTTTGAGTCGAATGCTTTGAATTCTTTGTGCTGACTAACTTTGAATTTTACTATGTTAACTAATTAGAATTTCTCTTATGACTAATTTTAATTCCATGGTGTTAACCAACTACAAGTTGGGTGCACTTCCTTATGGATTTACAATTCCTATAGACTTGTTGAAGTTAGTTTCAATCATGATGAATGTATAAAAGTACATAATGTTGAAAATTTATGAGAAGATTCATCACTTTATCATAAGATAGCATGCACTCAATGAATCTCACTATTTTTTATTTTCATTACTGTCATTTATTTGCCATTTACAAAGGTCAGAGGCATCATTAACCATCTTATACTTAGATCATACCTTTTGCCAAGTAAAGAGCTTACTTCCACATCTAATTTTAGGGAGAACTTGGTAAACAAAATTTATGAAAATTTAGTATAAAAAGATTGAATTCTGAGTATTAAACAGTTTTGAATTATTTTTGTGCTTTTCTTCCTTATTCGAGTATTCCCCCGCCTTTCTCATATTACTCAGTGTGGATACTATTGAAAAGGTCCTTTGGATACTCATACTCTTACAGAGCATTGGAGTAGATAGAGCGGGTTTTTTTGACGTGGGTCCTCTTTTAGTATTCCCTTGCCTTTCTTGTATTACTCAACGTGGATGTCGCCAGAGGTTCACGTTGATACTCTTGCTCATTTTTTAGCATTGGAGTAAATTATGCTTGCTTTTATTTTGATTCTCCTCTTAGTGTTCCCCTGCCTTTCTTATATTACTAAGTGTGGATACCATTGAGGGATTTGTACTCATACTCATTTTTGAGCATTAAAGTATATTATATGCACATTTATTATTTGAAAGACTAAAATGATACTTTAAAATTCAAGCAATTTATACTACAAGCCCATAGATTTTATCTTTGCATATTCTTCCCCTCATTTGGGTGTGAAGCAAGCATTAGATTGATTACAGTTTATAAACTCTCAACACAAAGCCATTAACTAATCATCTGAATTCTATGAGGCTAATAAAAAAAAGCCATTATAATTAAAGGTCACGAGATAGGCTTTTCGCACACGATCTCGTGAAGTGGATGAATTTATTTTCAATTTGTGAATTTTATGATTAAGATGGTACTTTATTACATAATAGAGTTCTGTTACTTCCCTTTATTATCTTAGTGAGGATTTAACATTTGCTATCTTGCCCATTCTTATTGATGTATGAGTTCCTTTCCCCTTCTTCATTCTTTTATTTTTTTCCTACACAAAATACCATAAGTTAGTATGGTCTATTTTTAAGTGAAGAGATTTTATCAAAATGCAATGTTATTATTTTGCATTCTTCCCTTTTGATTATAATGATGATGTCTCTGATCACAAGGTTATGATTCTCCATCATTAAAGTCATGGCCTATGGTTAAATTTGCCTTTCTGTCATTCCATTAATACTATGGTAGAGGGCTTCATTCCCTTTCTTGATATCTCCTGCAAAAAAGGTTAAGGAGTTAGAGATCTTATTTCATGATCAAATAATTTTCTAGAGTGCATTCATTTTAAGTTTTGAGTGCGTTCTTCCCTTTTATAAGGTTTACGAATGTATTACTGACATGTTGGACCTTCTCATCACCATATTCCATACCCTATACTAGTCTAACTATTATGGAGAGATATTCTAGATGATGCTCCTGATGAGACTATAGAGATGGATACTGAGTTTGAGGAGATTGAACGTCCTATCCAACCTTTTGAGGTTGCCAAGATAACGCTTTTGCAAATATGACTATTGGTGATATTCCCTTACTAGATGGGCCCATAATTAATTGGGCTCCTATGATCTAGAGTCCCATTGAGCATCAAGTTCACCAGAATAATGTCACCTTTTTTCCTTTAAATGCTTCACATGTGAACATTCTGACTACCTTTCTGTGCTTTTACAACACTAATCTTGAATGTTAGTAGCAAAGTGTTTGCATAATCTTGCCTAGGTTCAAAGACTTTATTATGCAAAGCAAGTATTTCATAACAAATGTATGCAAGTGTATACATGTTATGTATGACATGCATGATCCTAATAGGTCTTCTGTTTGGAACAAAGCTATGTTCACAACTTGGAGTGTGAGAATGAGGTGCCTCATCAACTGCTTGTAGGTTTAATCACTGGATGCTTCATTATTAATACTTCTGATGTCAGAGCTTCTGATACAGATCATTGAACTGATGACTAGGCTAACGAGTGGGGTCTATGGCTTTATACTGGAGCTCGTGATTAACTGATGCACTATTGGACTTTTCTTTTTATATGATAATTGATGTATTTGTATGCTTGTAGTTTACTCCTTTCTGCCTTGAGATCTTTTTCACTAACTTTGAAGCTCTAGTGTTGTATTGACTGTTTTCCCCCAAAACTACCCTAGAGTTACATTTTTCCCCCAACTTCATTTTGAATTCATCCTAGCAGTCTTTTTCTTCATGTGTGTGACAGACTCAATTTGGTCACTGCTGTTCTTGACCCTTTGTCTTACTAACCCTATTAGTTGCAGTCTCATGTATTGAAGATGCAGAGGAATGGGTGAACTGATTGAAGCGAGTTCTTGATGATGAAATCAGCTGGACTTACACTTCGGAGAAGTCTTGAGCAGAATATAAGGCTTGTTATTGATGCAATAATTGATGACAATTATAAAGTATGGGTTGCAATGCAAGTTATTGAGCCACCTGAATTCTCAAGGTATAGGGGGACGCTAGGCTTATAAGGAAAATTACAAAAGGGGTGGCAAAAAAGAAAACATAACTAAAATAGTGATCTCATAGCTATGATTTAGCTTTCATTATGTATTGTCTTTCCATTCAGATACTTATGTAGCATGATAAAGATGAATATGTGATATTTGAACAAAAATTTAAAATTCAAATTTAATCATTCATTAGGGCAAAAATGAGAACATTCATTACATCAAATGATATAACTCATGTTATAAGCCAGTAATGGATTTTTTTCTCCTTAATTTTTTCCTTACTGTTTTTTTCTCCCTCCTTGTTTTTTCTTTTTTTTTTCATTCTATTTATTTTCCCCTCAAATTTCCTATCTTTAAAAGTTACATCATGTGATATATGTATGTTCTTTGAATTTGCATTTATGCCCATGCTGAAGAAATCTAATTAAATTGAATTTATGTCAAACATGCAGATGCAATCAATATCATAATGCATAGTACCATTAGGATGTACATTACATAAGTAAGTATGATCAAAATTTATATAATCGATAATTAAAACAAAACAGAAACTAAAATTTTATTCAAAAAAGATAATAAAAAATTTCATTTCCTATTCTAGATGCTAGGGATGTTGAGTCTTATAGTGGTTGTCCTTGAGGCAACTGACATAATAACTATTCTTGCATCTTTCTCATCCTTGTTATCTTGCACCAGGTTCTTAACAATCTATTCCTTACAGATCTCATTCCTACGAACATCCACACCGGGCATATTAACAGATTCCTCTGCACTGAGGTAAGACTTCCTATGTCTTTCTTTGACAAAACACTCCTTTAATGGTTTTTCTTTCTTCCCAATTGTGCATGTTTCTTTCTTGTCTAGCAGCTTCTCATCATCAAACACATCACCCCATCCTATAGGCACAATCAACTTGAAGGGTATGTCAAAAGAAGGTGGTTTAGTGTAAAACACCTTGTAGTCAAACTTGCTTGAGGGTTTCTTAATAAATCCTTAATTCTTTCCATATCTTTAGGGGCATTAGGAGATTTCTCATTGGTTTTAAGTTCTAGGTCCTCAAAGGAGTTTAGGACTTCCTTTTCGTTCACTCCTGAGTTAATCATCATAGTGGCTGGTGGTAGAACATTTTAGTAGTTTAGGAAAAGATTATTTCTGGTGCTTAGGCTTTCAAGGTTTGTGATTTTTCTAGAGTCTATAAGGTTTTGAATTTCGTGTTTAAGGCAGGCACATGTGTTTGTGGAATGGCCAATAACTTGGTGGAATTTTTAATAACTGTTTGGGTTATAGTCAGAGACATTTGGGTTTGGTGGTTTGGAAAAGGTGAGAGGTTTGAGCAAGCCCTTTTCCATTTAGCACTCTAGGACTTTGGATAGGGGTTGGTTGCAATTGGATAATCTCCTTGGTGTTTGTACAACATGCACTTTAATAGCTCGACTAGTGCTTCCTTACTGTGTGCCTCTAGTTGGGGAGTTTCTTACTCCAATGGCTCTAGAGCTCTTCTTTTCCTAACTCTCGATTTCCTCAGCTTGTAAACCATCATTATAAAGATCTAAAAATGTTTTAGGATTCATTATTTGTAGTCTTTCAACTAGAATGGGTGACATATTTCAAACTATCATCCTAACCTGATCCTTCTCAGCCAGTTTATTTTTCATTAATCCCACCCTGTTCATAAATCTGGTAAAAAATTAGAAAAGGATTCATTTGATTTTTTCTTAGTTAGTTCCAAATCCCTGATGGACACTTTTAATCTTGTGTTATAATTATACTATTTCAAAAAAGCAATATATAGTTCTCTCCAATTAGCCATGGCAAACTTTTCCAACCCATGATACCAGTTTACAACCATTCCCTCTAAAGATTGTGCAAATAATCTAGTGATCACTTCTAATGGGGCCTTATTAGTGCTCATAGTTATTGTGTGCTGACTGAGATGAATCCTAGGATCTCTAGTTCCATCAAACTTCTATAGTTAAGGCATTTTGAACTTCTCAGGTAGCTTATTACCCTTTATTAGAAGCATATCATCAAAGTTAAATGTATATCCCATGCCTTGTCCTCTAAGCAGCTATTCCAACTTGGACATTTTTTGGGTTAGTGCTTGCATTTGCTTGGACTCATGGTCTCGTACCAGTTCACGTGATTCTCTCTCTACCTTTTGTATCATGTAGTTCTTAACATCCTTAAGCTTCACATCAATAACAGGTGAGTTTCTAGCAACAGGTTGCCCCCAGCATTGTTGGCAGTAGGTGGAGCATTTGTAGCAGGTGGGTCAGTAACAATAGTAAGTGGTTATTCAATTGTAGGTGGTGGTATGACAACAGCAGGTTGCATAAGTCTAGATAGTGCATGTTTTAGTTCATCTTGCATTATAGCCCTTATGTCATCCATCAGAGATCCCTTGATGTCTTCTAAGGTCCAGTTCCCTTGATGTTATTCCAGTTGTTTAGATTCAAGTGAAGTTGGTTCAGCTTCTAAGTAAAGTGGGTTAATAGGGCTTCTTTCTAGTTTATCCAGTATGTTTAGGATTTCCTTTGCTAAGGCTTTGGGACTCTAACTCGTTCTTCTTAGTATGCCACCTCGTCATCCCTAAATACTAGAAGACCTCAATGAATTTATGATGGCTACAAAACAAGGTGTTAGTATGATGAATGAGATGCATGTATACATGATGCACGTTCTATGCAACAAGTAACAAGTATCAATCAAGTGTACAACATACATCCTTCTAACCTTATTCCTCCCACACATGTGTTTAATGGTGAGTCTCTTCTCCTAAGATTTTTTGTCTTGGTTTTAATATCAATGGGGGATATCAGGGACCAACGCACATGCCATATCTCTCTTAAAGTAGTAAAGCATAGAAACAGTATTTCTAGGTATAGAGGTCTAACCCAATCTTCATTACCCCAAGGAGCTTCAAAAGTATGGGCTTGGGCTTTTATAGATAGAAATACCTCATGGTAATAAGCATAGAAACAACATTTCTAAGTATAAAGGTCTAGCCAAATCTTTATTGGCCCAAGTGGGCTTCAAAAGTATGGGCTTGAGCTTTTATAGATAGAAATACCTCATGGCAAAAATCATACAAGCAATTTTTGGTAGATCCTAGGGGAAGTAACTAAGCCATTAAATGTGGTTAGGGTCCGGTAAAAAGGTCAAGATTCCCTTAGCAAGATGCCCTCCTTTAAGACTTGAGTTATAGGCCAAAGTTAGAGGGGCCTAACATCCTTTACAAACTCAAGAGAAGACTACCCCCCTTTAGGACTTGGGTTATAGACTCTGGTCAAATGAGACTGGTAATCTTTCTTGAACCGAGTTAAGGCTAAGAGTGATGGCTAGCCAATTTACAACTCCATGAAGCTAGTGGAATCATGGAATCATAAACCAATGCCATTGATTTAATAGGGACATGTAGAATGAATGCAAGAATAAAATTATAATTAATAAAATAATTCTAAAGAACATAAATAGAATCAGTATCTCTTGTCCGCAGTGGAGTCGCCACTATAGACGGCAGGGTTAAGTGCGCGTCCAAGATCTTAGTAAACGTGACACTATTTGGGCTCAAGGCCCTAGAGAACACACTAACCATTGTCACAAAGACATGGTGTTAAGATGAGGAGTTGCCACCTAGGGTAATAATTGGGACAAATCGAAAGGTGGTACTCAATTCTCTAAAAGAAAGCTAGCACCACAACCAGGAAATTCTGGGAATGGAATACTAACTTCTTTCAGTCTTGTGTTCATTTAGATTTATTTTATGAATTACTATTTTATTCTCTAATTACATGCAATTTTATTTAAACCCTAATTAAACATCCATCTAACCTAAAAAGGCAACAGGTCATAAAATTACATGTAAAAAATACATACAAAAGGCAGCAACATCCTTAAGTCTAAACTAGGTTAATTTTATTAATTAAAATTAGCTAATTCTACATATTTTATTTACAAGTGAATTGGACTAGGGATGGGCTTACATGTTAATAAGTGAGCCTAAGTCTATTCATTTTAATTTCAACTAAAAATGGGCCTATAGTCTACAGATTCTTAAAAAAAGGAATTAATTAGTGGGCCTAATTCCAACCAAATTTTAATTAAGTGATATGATCCTAAATCTATTTATTTTAAAAGAAATGAAATTAATGGGCTAAGCTATGTCTAAATTAATTTTAGTCAAACTAAAAAATGGGGCTAAGTCTAAATTAACCTAATGGGCCTAAGTTGATTTTAGTTAATTAATCTAAACCATTTAAAAGCCTATTTTTATTTAGTGGGTTTGGATCCTAACGTGGGTTTAGGGCCTAAATCATACAAAAATAAACAAACAAGTCCAAAAACATAAAAAATATCGAAATAATCAAATAAAAAGATCAAACAAGAAATTAAATTATTTCTTCTAAGAAAACCCTAATTTTAATTAACATGCAACCTAAATTAACCTAATGCCTCCATTGATTTTAATTAGGGTTTACCAAATTAACCTAATTTACTAATTAATTTTAATAGTGCAGAAAATTAAAGAATATTCACTATTTCCCACTATTGGGGCTATTACAACCTACTGTACATAAATTAAAATCAATTTAATTACAACCTAAAACAAAAGCAAATTAAAAGAATGCAGAAATCATAAATCCTAAATCCTATGGGAGTTTTACAGATCTTAATCCATGGCATCCCATAGATTCTTTAATGTTTCAACCTCATCTTTAGAGTACCATAAAACATCAATCAAAACAAATTAAAAAACATAAAAATTAATTAGTAATGAATCAATCAAAAATAAAATAAAGAAATCAAATAAAAAATAAAGAGAAAAGAGAAAAGAAAAGAGTAGAAGATGTTGTGCAAATGCTGTTTGAATGCCTCTCAGATTGAGATTGTTGAGATTGACTCTATTGTTTTTTCTTGATTGATTCTCTAGACCTTAAAAACAAAGATCATAGTTTTCTTTTGCAGTAGTTAACTAGGGTTCTTTTTTTTCTCTGGTTTTTTTTTTCAAAGCTCTTTTTTCTATGTTTTCACGCAGCTTTTCTTTTCACAGACTCTCTCTACCTTTTTCTTTTTGTTCTCTTTCTCCCTAGCTCGCTAGCTAGCTAGCCCCCTCACAGCCTTCCCTTCTAGCTTTTTAAGCCAAACCCAATCACTTTAGTTCTTGTGATCATGCAAGAAGTTGTGTGATAGTTGGGAGTGATTAGGAGACTGGTTTGCATTTTAGTTTTGAATTTTCAAACTCTAGATAATAAAATGATAAGTGAGAAGATTTTGAAAAATTAAAACTCCGGACCAATGAAAAAATGAAAAATGATAAAATCAGTGTAAAAAAATGTGTAAAATTCATTTTTAGCAAAAATCGGCATTCCAGAATGTTGATTTTCACCTGTAATGCCGATTGGTATTACGTAATGTCGGTCGGCCAAAAATTTATTTTTTTTAAATTATGAAAAAGGTCCTCAAAAGTTTCTAATTTTTGCAATCAAATCCCTAAAAAACCAATTTTGTAATTAAATCCATAAAAAGTTGTAATTTAGTCCTTTAAATCGTGGAACTCGACACTAGAGATCAATTCTCAATTGGATTGTCATCATAGGAGCATTCATCGCATGTGTGCACAATTGCATCCCAAAATTGGGTGCTTATAGGCATAACTTAGGAAGGGGATTAAAAAAGGAAAAGAGATAGACACTAGAGGGGGGAATAATTCTAAAAAAAAACCAGAGAAAAGATTATGAAACTAAGAGGAAGAAGAGTAAGAATGTTCATAGGCAAGAAAAGGAGGAAACCAAGCTAAGAAAGCCATTTTTCTAGAGGAAGAAGGGAAGGGAACTTGCATTCAAAAGGAAGTCTAACTCATAATCATCTTCGAGGCCAATCATTTTGGATCAAAAGCTCGTTTTCTAGTAACTCTCTTGACTTCTTTCTCATGATTTAGTAGTTAGTTCATATGCTCTTTTGTTAAGTTGGTTAGCTCTTAAAGTCCTTTTTTGTTCACTTATTTTCCTTGTGTTCTTTATCTATGATTTGCCATTATTTAGCATGATCCATTATTTAGCATGATTGGTTGAGTCTTAAGTATAAGAGTGTGCTTAGTATCTACATTTCAGTAAGCATTGCTTAAAACATAAGTTTTCATCATTTTGAGAGTCGTCTAGCCCTATTAATCAGGTGATCGCCTCTTCACAGAGGTTTTGCCCTATTGTCTTATGGCAATTACCTATGCATAGTGGCGATCGCCACTATGCATAACCTCCATGCGGTCTCGATTTTATTTCCTTATCCAGTATGGCTGTCTGGCCTATTGATTGGGTGATTGCCTCTTTATAGTGGCGATCGCCACTTATACAGGTTGACCCATGTCCTTATCGTGAGATTTTTTTATAATATGTATGCATTACGATTTTGGTTTCTAAACATGATTAGATCCCCATATTTTGCTTATTCGTATATAACTGTTTGTACCATGCCTTTTAAGTTAATTTATTAAGTATTTAACATCCATTTGCATGAGCTTGTTTTGTAAATTGCTTTGAATGCCTTCTTTTAAGAGACTTTACACATTTCAGAACTAACATTTTGATGACTGTAGGATCCTTGAGATTGATTTCCCTTGAACTGTTAAGGAAGTATCCTTTAACTAGTTATTGAGAGGTTTCCATCTATCGAAGAACCAGTTAGTCTTATTTTATTTTAGTATATGTATGGTTTATTTTCCATATATTATACTCTTATCACTCTAAAGCGCTGTAATCCTTAATCCCCTCCCCTTTTGATCTTGAGTGAATGGTTGTAAATATTGATTATTCAGCTTGATTGTGATGAATGTTGGGACAAAGTGCGTGAAAAAAAATTAATGTGCAAATATAGACTTAATCATAAAACTTGGTGATTATCTGAAGGCAATTACAATTCGTGTGTTAATAAAGAAATAATTGAATAATTAAAGGTAATAATACATAAAACACAAAGGGAGGCCAACCGCAAGGTTGGGTGAGCATTCAAACGCTCATACCTAGTTTCTGAACTCGTTCTCTGATGACGGCTTTTGGGAACCTTCGTGGAATCCAATTGCTATATAAGTGTGTCCCAGTTGTCATCCGGATGGTGACTTCATCTCCGACTAGGCTTAAGACCTATCTCATATTTCCAAATGGGCCTTGAGCCCATATAGTGCCGTGATCGCTAAACACTTGAACACGTGTTAAACCTTGCTGTCTATAATAATATGTAAGTAAAATATTCAAAAATATGTTTTCATTAAAAACTAATGGAGTTTTTCAAAGGTTTACATTAAATATTTTTTTTTAAAAATAAAAAATATATTTTCTAAAAATTTTGATTATATACTAATTTTTAAAAATAAAATATATTTTTTAAAAAATAAACAAAGCTAAGTCAAATATACTTAATTAACATGCATTGCATTACTAATGGCATATGAGAACACGTAATTCATAATTTTGCTAGATATAATTAAAATTCATATTAAAATTTAACAAATTATAAAAAATTATAAAACCAAAAGTTAGGAATACTTCAAAATATAATAGATTAATAGGGACTTAATAAGATAAAAACAACAAATTTAGGGACTCAAAGTTGGATTATATATATATATATTGAAAAAAGGCTCTTATTATGGTACAAACATTTATATTTATACAAATAAAATCAGAACCTAGATTAGTTTTTATTTAATTACAACCATTAATTATTTTTGTACATTCATACACGTAAAATATATTAATGACCATAATTAAATAAGTATTAATCTAATAGTTCTAATTTTATAAACATGTTTGTATTGTAAAAGCACTAAAAAAAGCTAGTAGAAAAAACCACTATGGGTTTCGTGATGCATAGAGGCAGTGGAAATAAAAATTTTAATCATAAAACCCCTCATAAAATCTCTGTAATTTGATTAAATTGTATAAAAAGGGATTCCAAAATTCTTACCAAGATGATCTCAATGCAAGATGATTGGAAGGATGAGATGAGGTTCAATGACACCCTACTTTGAGGTTTTCATATTTATTGTCAAATTAAGATGTCATCAATTGAGTCTCTACTAATATCCATATAAATAGTATGTCTAAAAAGGTATTGGTGTGTTAGCACCTTTTATATGTTATTTTCTCTATGTATTCTATTATCTTAAAAGAACATGGGAAAACATTGTATATATATGTGTGTGATTCATCATCGTTGCATTCATAATCATGAACAGTACACCCTTTGATCTTTAGCACTACTAGTATCAAAGCTTTGGGGGGGGGGGTTAAGTGATTGTTACAGTAATTGTTTGCATAATAAATATAATGTCCACAGGGTAGTTTTCCCATTAAGTCCTTTAGTCATAGGTGGTCCCAATTATAAGTCCTGGAGAGGCTATAAATTCGTTGGTTTAGCTAGTGAGTTTATAGGTTGGTAACCTATTCTATTGTCATTATTTTTACCATGTATCCAATTCTTAGAAGAACCACTTCTTCTTCCTTTTCCTCTGCTTCCTCTTTTGCCAAAGCTCAAAAGAATATTATCAATAGTGATGAAATCACTATTGAAGACTTTAATAAATGCATTAATGATTTTAAATATAAAGACTATAGTAAAGATCATGTCTATAGGACTCTTAGATTGAGCCTTTTCAAGTCTAATTATGTAATTAAGACTAAAGAAAAAGATATCCAATTGTCTAAAGCTTAAGATCTTATAAAGTTATTCTCCCTTGCCTCTCTAGAAAAACATAAAGCTAAAGGTTTTTGATATATCCATATAGGTCTTGTTCAAGTAGGTATAAAGCCCCTTAATAGAGAAAGTTTTAACAACTCTATCTTAGCTGCTCTGAGAGATATAAGGTTTAAGAACTTTCTAGATTCCCCTTTAGGAACTATAGAATCTAGTCTCTGTAAATGTCATATATCGTTTAATTGTTATCCCAACTTTACTATTTCTCTCAATGATGCAAATTTATTAAAGTCTCTGGTTTTATAGATCTAAATACATAATTATCATATGGATGATGGATATATTCTGGTTGCATTGATTTTTAAAGTTCATTATAAAGCCATAATGTCTGCTTTTGATACAAAGAGTCGATTTCATTGTAAAAAGGGTGAAATTTTGCTTCTTCAAATAGATATGACTAAAGCCAATGTGGTAATCCCAAAACCTATCCAATGGAACCAGATAACACTTCCTTAAGAGTGGATCCTTGAAGGAGCCATTGAGCCAAAAGCTCAAAAAGAAGAAGAAACATTTGTTTTGAATACCCAAATAAAGCATATAACCTAGTTCCAAGACAATAGAGTAAAACTTTTTTTTGACAAAACCTTTTCTAGCTCTAGATTTTCTGATACATCATCATCAGAATCCCTTGATCTAGGAAGGATATCCCAAATACCCTCTATTATAAACCTTCCATATCATAAAGAACCTTAAAGTACCAAGAACCATATACTTGCCAGAAAATGACCAAGCATATCTTCATCCAAACCTTCCTCCTATTATAAATCTACCATACACTGCTCTGGCTAGATATTCAACCTCAAATCTACCTTCTTCTTCTCTTAGAAATGTGGACTATAGCACCACTATACCTATACTAGTCTACAATAAGCCTAGATAGGAAGCCAAATCTCCCTCTCCTACTGCTTCTCCCACTACCTCAACCATCACTGAAAATATGGGTTATGAATTAAATGTCTTAAATAAAGATTTCACTCTTGATAAAATTCTTTTGCACAAGGATTTTTATGCATCTTATAATTTAGAAAAAAGAACTTGGTTTCTCAACCATTTTCTAAATAATAGAGAAGTCATATAGAATCAATTCTATGATTTTGTGTAGTAAAATAAAGTCAACATATTGTTATTTAAATGGTTTTAAATCTATGCTTCAGAAAATAATATCTCTTATGCTTTTAAAGTTTTGAATCCTGTCACTATGAGAAAAAAGGTAGCAGTATGGGAAGCAGCCAATGGTCAAAATGTAGAATATGAACATCCTCCTTTTAAGATGATCAAGATCTCTATAAGAAATGAGATTGTTGATGCTAGTCCTTATAAAAAACCACATAATAATGATTCTCAAAATCTAAAAAATATAGTTTCTCATAACAACTTTACTAATGCCCATCTAAATAGCATAGGTGAACAGTTGACTAGATTAGAAAACTAATCTCTGAAGCCTATAGAACCCCTAGGCTCTATAGTGACTACTAAGAAAAAGTTAAAGCATCCCATGTTCAAGCCATACTAGATCTCTAACAATGCTCAATAAGAAATTAGGAGCAATAAAACTGAGTTCTTGCATGCTGTTAGAGAACAACTTAGTATACTTGATCTTTCTGATTCTTCTAGAGAACCTATAGCCTCTGACACTCTGCAATCTATCAACCAAAGTGTTAGTGTCCTTGATAAAGATGTAGACTCCACCTCTAAATATAATGCATTCCAGGAATGGTCTTTTGAAATTGCTAGACTTCACTTGCCTAAACTTGAACCTGATGGTTAACCCAGTAGTCAACCTATTATTTTAGTTCAACCTAAATATAGTGCCAACTCCATATATGAATGGAATATAGATGACATGTTTAAATATCAAATCTTAAATTCTCTCCAACTAATGATTATAGCATCTAATTCTTATAAAGCCCAAACTACCACCAATAAGTCTAATATAGAGTTTATCATAGCAGGTTTATCTAGACAATCAAAATGTTGATGGGATTATCATCTCACAAGAGACCAATAATAAATAATCTTATATGCTATTTAAACAGATGATGAAGGTCTACCCATTTTAAACCATATAGGAAACCCCATTCAAGATGTAGTGTCTACCTTAATATTGACCACAACACTACATTTTGTAGGAGATTTCTCCTAAAAATGCTTATCTTCTTTCTAATCTTAGATGTAAGAAATTGAGTGACTTCAAATGGTATATATCAACCTTTCTTACTAGGGTTATGCTTAGGGAAGATTCTAACCAATCCTTTTCGGAAGAAAATTTCTCTATAGGTTTACCAACTCTTTTAGGAGAAAGAGTTAAGAATACCCTTCAATAGTCTTTTGGAACCTTATCATCCCTTATGACCAACTTACTTATGGTGAGTTGATTAGTACCACCCAATGTGAAGGTCTTAAAATCTATTAAGATTTGAAACTCTGAAAACATTTAAAATGGGAGTTAAGAAAGACTAAATAAGAACTAGGATCCTTCTACAAACAGTTTGACTATAGTCTCACCCAGAATCCTTCTTGTAAAGGAGATTGTAGTAAGAAATCTTTAAAACCTTCAATTAGGAAATTTTCTAAAAAATATAGAAAATTCTCCAAAAGAAAGGATCCTGAGGAAACTTACTATTAAAAACCTTATAAGAAAACCTTTAAGAAGAATAAAGTTGATAAAGCCAAGAAAACTAGTGTGAAACATGTTACCTACTACAAATGTGGTAAAAAGGGACACATCTCTAAATACTGTAGGGTTTCCAAGAAACTTCAAGGGTTAGATTTAGAATAAGAAACCTTTAACAGGCTTACAACTCTTCTTATAGAAACTTTTGAGTCTGAAACTAATTCTTAGAAATAGGTCATCCTTAGATAGATGATATAGCAACCAATTCCTCCTCCTCCTCTTCTAACACAAACTCTAGCATTGAAAGTAAGAAACTCAATAGGCTTACTAAAGAACAAACAATGATCTTAGATGTCATTCAACATATAGAAAACCCTAATATCCAGAAGAAATATCTTGAACAACTTAAGCAATCTCTAGAAAAGGAACTTGAACCTAAAGATACTAAGATGCTGTAGACGGTGGGGTTTAGCGCGCACCTAAGATTTTAGCAACCATGACACTATTTGCGCTCAGGGCTCTAGAGAACACACTAACCATTATCATAAAAATAAGGCATGGAGATGAGGAGTCACCATTGAGGGTAATAACTAGGACAAATTGTTTTGGTGGTACTGGATTCTCTAAAAGAAAACTAGCACTATAACCAAGAAATTTTAGGAATGTAATACTAACTTCTTTCAGTCTTGTGTTTATTTAGACTTATTTTATGAATTACTATCTTATTCTCTATTTACACACGATTTTATTAAACCCTAATTAAACATCCATCTAGCCCTAAAGCAAACTAGTCATAAAACTGCATGTAAAAAATGCATACGAAGCACATCGTCCCTAGGTCTAAACTACATTAATTTTATTTTAAAGTTTAGCTAATTCTACATTTTTTTTACAAGTGAAATGGACTAAAGATAGTCCTATATTTTAAGATAATTAATGAGCCTAAGTCTACTTGTTTTAATTTTAAAAAGTGGGCTTAAATCAATTAATTTTATGAAATAAAATAGAAATAAATTAATAGGCTTAATTCTACTTAATTTTAAATTAAGTGATCCTAAATCTATTTATTTTAAAAATAAAATGCTTTAATGGGCTGAACTAAGTCTAAATTAATTTTAATTAAAAAAATGGGCCTAAGTCTAAATTAATCTAATTAAGCCTAAATTGATTAAAATTAATTAAACCTAAAAATCCAATTAAAAACTTATTTATTAAATGAGTTAGAACCTAACATCAGCTTGGGGCCCAAAGAGAATAAAAACATGCAAACAAGTCCAAACAACAAATTAAAGCAAATAATGAATAAAAAACATACATTTAGTGATTTCTCACCTAATTTTAATTAAATGCAACCTAAATTAATCTAAAGCCATAATTGATTTTATTAGGGATTTATCAAATGAACCTAATTTACTAATTAATTTTAATAATGCAGAATATCAAAGAGTTTCACTATTTCCATTATCAGGGCTATTATAAAATCTACCCAAAAATAACAAAGAAAATAAAATTAAAATTACAATGCTTAAGAAAATAAATTAAACAAATTCAAAACCTAAAAAATATATTAGATAGAACAAAAAAAAATAAAAAATACATAAGAATTAAATTGGAATCTTGATTCTTGGTTTTCATTCATGGATTCTCCATGAGTTTTCCTTGGTTTAATCATATGTTCATCATCATGGAAACATGAAACATAGAGAATAAAAAAGATTAGAATGAATGAACAAAGAAAAAAAATAATGAAAATTAAACAAAAAAACACAGAAATAATAAAATAAAAAATAATAAAATAATATAAAGAAAAGAATTAATAATAAAAAGAAGAAAGGAGTAAAAGAATAATGCTATGCATATGCTGTTTGAATGCCTCTCAGAATGAGATTTCACCATCTTGAGAAAATTAACTCTGTGTTTTTTTTTATTTCTAGACCTTGAAAAGAGCGTATTTTTTTAGAAGGTTTTTCTTCTTCTTTTCTCTTCTCTTTTTTCTATCTGCGTTTCTTCAATCAACTCTTTTTTTTTTTACAGTAGCTATTAGGATTTTCTCTTTTTTCTCTCTTTACACAGTCTCCCCTCTCTTTTTTTTGCCAAACTTTTCTTTTTATATCCTGTTTTAACCCTAAACTAACCACTTACATGATCACATGAGAGGCAGCTCTAATCCTCCTCTCAAAACAAATAGGATAAGAATTTTAATTTCAAAAATTATACACTTAAGAGACGCATACTGGACAGATAAATATCAAAATTTATTTATTTATTAAAATAAATTAAAATTTAGATTAATCATAATTAAAAAAAATTGAGAAAATAATTTTTTTTTGACATTTTTACGTCTCAGCATTACTTTCAAATAAACCCTACAAACTTTAATTTTTTACAATTAAACTTAAAAAATGTTGCAATTTAGTCCTTGAAATTGTGAAACTTAACACTAGAGGTCAATTTTTGACTACATTTTCATCGTAGAGGCTTTTGTTGCATGTGTGCACAATTGAATCCTGATATTGAGTGCTTACAGTTGCCCCTCTTTGTCGCTATTTGCTCGATAAATTATGGCAAAGCAATAGTAGCATATAATTTTGAAATAAAGAATTAGGGTACTTTATTGTATCATAATTGACAAGCTAATGCTTAAATTGTTAAGCAATTTTTAAGCAAGATGCTAAGTTTAGCATGCTTCATTATATTTCCTGTAGAACATCTAGTGAGAAACATGTAAATGAGTTTTACTATATTCCTTGTGGGACGTTTAGCTTTTCATAATTTGAGAACATGTTATAGCTCCTATGGAATGTCTAGCAATAATACCATAACTACTGCGTAGCATCTGGTGAACTGCACTATATTCCCTTTGGGACGTCTAGTGACATGGATTTTGTTATATTCCCTGTGAGACATTTAATGAAATATATATAATGACTCTTATTATACTCCTTGTGGGACGTTTAGCAATTTATAATTTGAGAAAATGCTATAGCTCTATGGAACGTCTAGCAATAATACCATAACTATTGTGTAGTGTTTAGTAGATCAAAAGATTTGAAAATTCATGTTAGAATGATTTTAATAAAAGAAGAACATTGTACTCGATCGTACAATATCGACTATACCCGGTCGTATAGTCTGAATTGAAATACATTACACTCAGTTATGTAGTGTTGATTTCTTTTATATGATTATGCTATAATCCATAATTGCTCGTGATTAGCTACAAGCCTTTTGTTGCTCATTGATGATGCTGTAATCCATAATTGCTCGTGATTAGCTACAACCCTTTCATTGCTCACTGATGATGTTGTAGTCGCTGCAACCCTTTCGTTGCTTATCACTGATGATGCTGCAGTACATAACTGCTCGGGATTAGCTGTAACCCTTTCATTGCTCACTAATGATGTTACAGTCCATAATTGCTCACAATTAGCTGCAGCCCTTTCATTGCTCATTGATGACGCTACAGTCCATAATTGCTCATAATTAGCTGCAACCCTTTCGTTACTCACTGATGATGTTACAATCCATAATTATTCGTGATTAGCTACAACCCTTTCATTACTTTCCTTTGATGATTTCTCACCTTTGATAATGCTGTAATCCATAACTACTGATTAATGATGCTGCAACCCATAATTGCTTGCAAATTGATTGCAATCCTTTCATTTCTCACCTTTGATGATGCTACAGTCCATAACTTCTCGCTAATGACATTATAACCCATAATTGCTTGCAAATTGACTGCAATCCTTTAATTGCTCGCCTTTAATGCAATAGTCCATAATTGCTCATGATTTTTATGTTTGGTTGTTTGAGTCGAATGCTTTGAATTCTTTATGCTGACTTATTAGCATTTTTGTTGACTGACTTTGAATTTTATTGTGTTGACTGATTAAAATTTCTCTACTAACTAATTTCAATTCTACTGTGTTAACCAACTCTAAAAGTTAAGTGCACTTCCTTCTAGATTTATAATTCCTGCAGACTTATTGAAGTTAGTTTCAATCATGATGAATGTATAAAAGTACATTATAATGTTGAAAATTTATGAGAAAATTCATCACTTTATCATGAGATAGCATGCACTCAATGAATCTCACTATTTTTTATTTTAATAATTATCATTTAATCACCATTTGCCAAGGTTAGAGGCATCGTTAACCATTTTATACTGAGAGCATATCTTTTACTAAGTGAAGAGCTTACTTCCACACCTAATTTTAGGAAGAATTTGCTAAACAAAACTTATGGAAATTGAGTATAAAAAGATTGAATTTTGAGTATTAAAAAAATCTTTGAATTATTTTTATGCTTTTCTTCCTTATCTGAGTATTCCCCTGCCTTTCTCATATTACTCAGCGTGGATACCATTGGAAAGGTCCTTTGGATACTCATACTCTTATAAAGCATTGGAGTAAATAGAGCAGGTTTTTTTACGTGGGTCCTCTTTTAGTATTCCCCCACCTTTTTTATATTACTCAGTGTGGATAGTGCAAGAGGTTCATGTTGATACTCTTGCTCATTTTTTAACATTGGAGTAAATTATGCTTGCTCTTATTTTGATTCTCCTCTTAGTATTCCCCCATTTTTGTCATATTACTCAGCATGGATATCATTGAGGGATTTGTACTCATACTCATTTATGAGCATTGGTGTAGATTATATGCACATTTATTATTCAAAAGACTAAAATTATACTTTGAAATTCAAGCAATTAATACTACAAGTCCATAGATTTTGTCTTTGCATATTCTTCCACTCATTTGAGTGCACAACAAGCATTAGATTGATTACAATTTATAAACTCTCAACACAAAGCCATTAACTAATCATCTGAATTTCGTGAGGCCGATAAAAAAGAGCTAGTATAATAAAAGGTCATGAGATAGGCTTTTCACACACGATCTCGTGAAGTGGATGAATTTACTTTCAATTTATGAATTTTATGATTGAGATGGTACTTTATTACAGAATAGAGTTTTGTTACATCCCTTTATTATCTTGGTGAGGGTTTAGCATTTGCTATCTTTCCCATTCTTATTGATGTATTAATTTCTTTTTCCATCTTTATTCTTTTGTATTTTCCCTGCACAAAATACCATAAGTTAGTATGGTCTATTTGTAAGTGAAGAGATTATGTCAAAATGCAATGTTATTCTTTTACATTCCTCCTTTTTTTTTATTATGATGATGATGTCTCTGATCACAAGGTCATGACACTCCATCATTGATGTCATGGCTTAGGGTTGAATTTGCCTTTCTGCCATTCCATTAATACTATGGTAGAGGGCTTCATTCCTCTTCTTGAGATCTCTTGCAAAAAATTTTGAGAGTTAGATATTTTATTTCATGATCAAATAATTTTCCAGAGTGCATTTATTTTAAGTTTTAAGTGCATTCTTCCCTTTTATAATGCCGACGAATGTATTATTGACATGTTAGACCTTTTCATCACTATATTCCATACCCTATACTGGTCTAACTATTATAGAGAGATATTCCAGATAATGCTCTCGATGAGACTATGGCGATGGATACTGAGTTTAAGGAGCCTAAATGTCCTATCCAGCCTTTTGAGGTCACCAGGATGATGCCTTTGCAAGTATCACTGGCAATGATATTCCCTTACTAGATGGGCCCATAATTAATTGGGCTCCAGTGATCTAGAGTCCCATTGAGCATCAGGTTCACCTGAATAGTGTCATTGATGAGTGTGAAAAATGCATTTCATTAAGTAGTCTTTGTGTTAGGAAAAATTCAATTTCAGTTAAGTTTATGTTTCTTTTATTCAGTTTTTATTTAGTTGAGTACTTACTGCATGTCTTGTGTGTTTATTTATTTTTACGTACTAGTTGATTTATTTTTGGTTGATTTTTATGTATTTAGTGGTTTATTTTTGGTTGATTTTTATGTATTTAGGGAAGTCAAAGAATAGTATAGGAAGGTTATATGGGAGTCATGAGCACTTGAAGCGAGCCTAAAAAGCAATGGAGATCAATATGCTGAAATGCTGAAAAAATGATGTGCACGGCTATGCGCATTTTGCATATGGTCCTACGACCTAGTGATTAGGAAAGTCAGAGGTGAATTTAATTGCTGACTCATAAAGGACAAGGGGGAGATTTCACATGGATATAACCCTAAGGCTAGTAATTAGGGTTTTATAAGAGGGCAGCCACTAGAAACAAGGAGGATTCTTTTTCTTATCATCACTTTTTGGAGATACAATTTTTCTTAGAGCAGTTTTGAGAAAACAAGGATTTTTTCTTGCTTATGTTAGTTTGGAGATTGGAGAATAAAAATTGAAGAACATCAAGCTTCCTATTTAACAGGGGGTTTATTTTATTCAATTGTTTTTATTCGTTCTTAATTTTAATTCAATGATGATGTCTATTTTCTGTTATTATTCTTCTTTATTTCTTAAAATTAACATGAGTAGCTAAATTCTTAGTTAGGGTTCTTATTGCTATTCAACCATGGGCTAATTGTAATTAAACCTAAGCCATTAATCTAGATCCTTTGGTTATTATTGAACTTAATGTCTTCTTAGGATTGATCACCCTTTGATTGAATATACACAATAAAACTTGATCAAGAGATGGGTTGTATTGGATTTAAACAATAACCTGTTAGATGCTTTCTTAGTAGAGAAACACTTAAGCAACTAATATTGATTAAGGGTTAGTGCTTAAACTGGGTCAACCAAATGCTTAGTAGGCGAGAGCTTTAAATCTAAGAACGTCAATTTACTTGGTTAATCATAGGGTTGTCTTAGGAGGAAAGGCTATGATTTTAGGGAAACCCTCAAATTGGATTAAGGTTAGGTATGGTTTAGCAGTAAATTGATTTTAAATAAAGGTTGAATTAGTAATAAGGACCCTAGCTCTCTAAAGTGATTGTTATTTCATTGTGATTTTTTGTGCTTTGTCTTAGTTTAATTAAAAATACCCTTTTTCATTGTTTAAACAAACAAACACAACTAGTATCATTGTAGTCAATCTGCAATCTCTGTGGGATCGATATTTAATTACTACTTGTACAAATCTGTATACTTGCGGAAACCCATCAAGTTTTTGGCGCCGTTGCCGGGGATTGCCAAATTGATATTGTTGAGAATTTTGTGTTGTTTGATTTAGACGTTATTTTTTACTTTTGTTTTTGTTATTTTTTTGGTTATACAGGAACTCTTGTCGTTGCATGCACACAACACGTGGTGCAAGCAGACAAGGAGTCTAATTAATACCACTTGATTTAGAGATTGAGAAAACTATTCGTCGAAGGAGAAGACAAAATAGAGATAGGATGAACGGAGGGGAAGCACAAAATGAGCAAGATGGCCAAAATGGGCACGTTGCCCATAGAACTATGAGGGACTTTGTGAGTCCCAATGTCCAAGGTGATCAAACTCCAATTGTGAGGCCAGCAGTTGCTGCAAACAACTTTGAAATCAAACCCGCCATGATCCAAATGATTCAAAACTCACAGTTTAGTGGCTTACCACATGAGGATCCAATTGGTCACATGACAAGATTTTTGGAGTACTGTTTGACATTCAAGATGAATGGAGTACAACCAGAAGCAATCAGGCTCATCCTTTTTCCATTTTCATTAATGGATAGAGCAAAAAGATGGTACACTAGTTTGGCACCTAACTCCATAAACACATGGCAGGAGCTTTATACAGCCTTTTTCAATAAGTACTTTCCACCATCTAAAGTACTCAAAATCAGAAATGAAATCAACTCTTTCTATCAAAGAGATGATGAAAGTTTTTTTGAGTGCTGGGATAGATTCAAGGATCTTCAGTGACAATGTCCACCACAACTGATTCCTTCATAGGATTTGGCATAATCTTTTTATAAGGGTGTCAATCCTGTAGTGAGAGCAAACATAGATGCATCATCAGGAGGAACTATCATGTCTAAGACACCAGAAGATGCCTTAGAGCTTTTTGAAGAAATGGATAATACCTAAAGCCTCTGGTCCAGTGAGAGAGCTATTCCAAGAGAGGGGGAGCAATTGAAGTTGACAGTTTGACGATGTTAAATGCAAAGATGGATGCTTTATAAAAAAGAATGGATAAAATGAATATCAATGCCATATCTAAATTTTCTTCCTCTTATGAATTATGTCAAGGTAGTCATCCAACTATAGAGTGTCAGATGATGCAAAGCTTGTCCATGGAGAATGTAAACTTTGTGAACAACGTCAAAGGACAGCAAAACCAAGTGCATGGCAACACCTATAATCCAAGTTGGAGAAATCATCCTAATTTCTCTTACAGCAATCAAGGGAACAACCAGTGGAGGCCACAAGCACCACCTGGTTTTGTAGGGCATAATGTGCAACACCAGCAATCAAATTACCACCAAGAAAAAACTTTATCTTCCAGAAGTTCTCTAGAGAGCAAGTTGGAGAAGTTCATGGATGTGATGTCCACAAAAATGAATCAACAAGATGAAGCTACAAAAAGGTTGGAAAGAAAATTTGAGAAAATGTATCAAGACACTCAGCTGATGTTCAAGAACCACTCTTCCTCTATTCATAATTTAGAGGTGCAAATGGGGCAGTTGGAAAATTCTTTATCAATGAGGAATCAAGGTTCTTTGTCAAGCAACACTGAGAAGAATCCAAAAGAACAGTTGAAGGCTATCACCTTGAGAAGTGGAACAGAGATACAAATCCCAAAAGCAACAATAGAATATGAGCAGGAAAAGAATAAGGAAGAGGAGAAAGAGCAAGAGGATGAATGAGTTAAAGTGCAAACAGAGGAGAAATTGTAAAGGGATAACAACAATAAGGAACGAGTAGTGGAGAAACCTAAACCACCACTAGTGAAACCTTACAAACCTCCAGCTCCATATCCTTAAAGACTGAAGAAACATGAACATGATAAAAAATTTGCTAAATTTCTAGAGAGGTTTGAAGCACTTCACATCAACATGCCTTTGGTGGAATGTCTTTTGCAAATGCCTAAGTACGCTAAATTTCTGAAGGAACTAATTTCCAATAAAAAGAAGTTGCAAGAATGTGAGACCATCACACTCACAAAAGAGTGTAGCATTATCATCTCGAAGAAACTTCCCTTAAAAAGGAAGCATCCAAGGAGTCTCACTATTCCTTGTTCTGTGGGAAATTTAAATTTTCAAAGAGCTTTATGTGATTCTAGAGCTTTAATTAATCTTATGCCTTTGTCTATTTACAGGAAATTGGGATTAGGAGAAGCAAAACCTACAAGCATTCGATTACAACTTGTAGATAGTACAGTGAAGGAACCAGAAGGGATAGTGGAGGATGTGTTAGTAAGGGCTGGAAAATTTATTTTTCTAGTGGATTTTATAGTCCTTGACTTTGAAGAAGATGAGGAGGTTCCACTAATCCTTGGTATGCCATTCCATTACACTGCTAGAGCAATAATTGATGTCTATGATGGAACTCTTATATTAAAAGTGGGGGATGAGAGCTGTAAGTTTAATATCTATGAGACTATGAAATATCCCTATGATGAAGATTTTTGCATGTGAGTTGAAGTCATTGATGAATATGTGAATGAAGTCCAATGACGGAGGTTGGCACGGTCTTTAGAAGTTAAGAAGTGTTTACAGGTATAATCTTCTCAAGAAGAAGTGACTCTCAAATACTCGCACCAACCACATATACAACTACCAAACACTGAACCCATACCACCCTTAATCATAAAACCACCAAAACTAGACTTGAAACCGTTACCTCAATATTTAAGATACACTTTTCTTGGTGATGACCAAACTTTACCTATGATTATATCTTCTAAACTTAGCAATGAGCAAGAGGATTTATTGGTAAACATGTTGAAGAGAAAAATAAAGGCAATCGGTTGGTAGATTTCGGATATAAGAGGAATAAGTCCCTCTTATTGCATGCATAAGATTTGATGGAGGATGGACACAAGCCAACCATTGAAAGATAGAGGAGGCTTAACCTAAACATGCAAGAGGTGGTAAAGAAAGAAGTGGTTAAACTACTTGATGCAGGAATTATTTATCTAATCTCTGACAGTTCTTGGGTTAGCCCAATTCAGTATGTGCTGAAGAAGGGGGGAATAACGATTGTGCAAAATACAGAAGGAGAGTTCATTCTTACAAGAGTTATGAATGGATGGAGAGTGTGCATTGATTACAGGAAACTAAACTCATCCATAAGGAAAGACAATTTCCCATTACCCTTTTTTGATTAAATGTTAGAGCGAATAGCAGGACATGCTTTTTACTACTTCCTGGATGGTTATTCAGGCTATAATCAAATTGCAATAGCTCTAGAAGATCAAGAGAAGACCACCTTTACATGTCCTTATGGCACATTTGCATACAGGAGGATGCCATTTGGGTTATGTAATGCTCCTGTAACTTTTCAGAGATGTATGATGGCTATATTTACATATTTAATGAAGGAGATCATGGATGTTTTCATGGATGATTTTTCTATCTATGGAAACTCATTTGAAGGATGTTTGAGCAATTTGGAGCAAGTTCTGGCACATTGTGAGGAATCAAATTTGGTGCTGAATTGGGAAAACTGCCATTTCATTGTAGATGAAGGTATTGTACTTGGACACAAGATTTCAGCTTAAGGCATTCAAGTTGATAAAGCAAAGGTGGAGACAATTGAGAAGCTGCAGTACCCCACAAATGTTAAGGGAGTTAGGAGTTTTCTTGGTCATGCAAGCTTCTATAGGCGATTTATCAAGGATTTCTCAAAAATCTCAAAACCCCTTTGTAAGTTACTTGAAAAAGATTCACCTTTTGATTTTACTGATGACTGCAAATTGGCTTTTAACAGGTTGAAACAAGTACTTGTTTCTGCTCCTATAGTGATGGCACTAGATTGGAGTCTACCATTCGAGTTGATGTATGATGCCAGTGATCATGCAATAGGAGTCATTCTTAGCCAAAGAAAGGAGAATAGGTTGCATGTGATATATTATGCAAGTCAAACATTGACATATACTCAGTTGAATTATGCTACTACAAAAAAGGAGATGCTAGCTGTTATATTTTCTTTTGATAAGTTCATATCGTACCTCCTTGGATCTAAGGCAATTGTATACATAGATCATGTAGCATTCAAGTATTTAATAAACAAAAAGGATTCAAAACTAAGGCTCATGAGATGGGTACTTTTGTTGTAAGAGTTTGATATTGAGATCCAAGATAAGAAAGGAGCTGAAAATGTAGTAGCTGATCATCTTTCAAGGTTGGAGTTGAAACACGAGGAAAGTGATAAGCAAGAGCCTATCAAGGAGATGTTCCCTGACAAAATGCTTTTTGTTATAGAATTTATGGGTGCTCCTTGGTTTGCTGATATAGCAAATTTTTTGTCAGTGGGTGAAATTCCAAAAGAGTTCACTCCTCAGCAAAAGAAAAAGTTGATTCGTGATGCTAAGTTCTACATTTGGGATGAGCCATTCCTTGGAAACTATGCAACGATGGCATAGTCAGGAGATTTGTAACAAATGAGGAAGCAAGAGACATCTTACAACACTGTTATGGGAAGGTCAATGGTGGACCATAAAGAATAGCTGTTAAGGTTCTTGAAACAGGGTTCTATTGGCCAACGATTTTCAAAATGCTAGAGATTTTGTGATGCATTGTGATGCATGCCAGAGTGGAAACATTTCAAAGAAGGATGAAATGCTCCAATATGGAATTCTAGAGGTGGAAATTTTTCATGTTTGGGGCATTGATTTCATGGGACCATTTCCAGTTTTAGATGTTAACAAGTATATTCTTGTTTGTGTGGATTATGTTTCCACGTGGGTGGAAGCTCAAGCATGCACAGTTAATGATGCAAGGGTTGTTTGCAAGTTCTTAAAGAAGTTATTCTCCCGATTTTGAATGCCTTGAGTCATCATAAGTGATTGGGGAACACACTTCTGTAATAAGAATATGGAAGCTTTATTAGCTCGCTATAGTGTGAAGCACAAGGTAGCTACACCTTATCACCCGCAAACCAGTGGCTAAGTTGAGGTGAGTAATAGGGAGTTGAAGAAGATTTTGGAGAGATCAGTAAGTAAGTCAAGGAAAGAATGGGCAAGGAAGCTTGATGATGCTTTGTGGGCATATAGAACAACTTATTAAACACCTCTTGGGATGTCTCCCTTTAGGATGATTTATGGCAAAGCATGTCATCTTCTCATTGAGATTGAACACAAGGCCTATTGGGCAGTGAAAGCCTTGAATTTTGACTTCAGGAAGGCAGTTGAGAGAAGAATATTACAGTTGAATGAACTTGAAGAGATAAGGGAAGCTACTTATGAAAATTCAAGGATTTATAAAGAACTTACTAAGAGATGGCATGATGTAAGAGTAAGAATCAAGGAGTTTAAGGAAGGTGATCAAGTTTTGTTATTCAACTCACGGCTCAGATTGTTTCCTGGAAAGTTGAAAAGCAAATGAACAGGACCGTATATAGTGACTCATTCATATCCTCATGGAGTTGTGGAATTGAGCAACACAAAAGGAGACACATTTAAAGTGAATGGGCAAAGGTTAAAGCTATACCATGGAATCACATTTGAGGAGTTCCATCAAGTTTCATACTTGAGGGAATTAACTGGATGATCAATTTGATGGTCTAGCTCATGGACCATTAAAAGAGCGCTTCTTGGGGGCTCAACCAAGATTATTTTTTATTTGTATTTGTATTTTTTGTTTTTATTATTGGTTATTTATTTTATGTTTTTGCAAGTTTATTCTATTTTTGATGATTGTTTCTGGTGCATTTCAGGGAATGAAAGAAAGGTTGGAGCTCTAGAAGAGGTCTTGTGAGTTAAATGTTTAATGGAATTTTTATTTTAAGTAACTTGTAATTTAAAGTTATGATGCATTGCTTGTCTATGTGTGTTGAAATTTTAATTTAGTGAATTTGCAAAGTATGCATATACAAGTCATACGGCCGTGTGCATTTTGCACATGGCCGTGCATCTTGCATCGCCACTTCTGAACCACCAGGTCACACGACCGTGTGCTATATGATGCCAAAACTCGACACATGGTTGTGTGCATTTCGTGCATGGCCGTGTGACGAGACATACCCATTTTTAAAAAAAAAAGACACAAAATTTTGTTTTAAGTGGATTTTTCCACTTCCCAATATTTTCTATTAAAATTTTTTTTTTGTGCTAGCAGGTAGCACGGCCATGCACAAAATGCACACGGCCATGCATGATACGACGTCAATCAGGTAGCACGGCCATGCGACCTGATGCATAGGACAATTCGAATTCCTCAAAATTTTCCTGTTATGGACGTTGCAATGAGGACATTGCACATTTTAAGTGTGGGGGAGGAATTAAATTTTTTTTTATTTTGTGAGCTTGTTAGTTGTGAATCCAGAGATGAAAGGTTGCAACTTTAAATTGATGAAATCTTTCGCATCCTTCAACAAAGCAAAAGATCTAAAGCTATAAATGAAGCTGCAAAGTGCATCATGGTCACACCATATATTCCCCCTCCAGTTTCACCGGAATAAAGGGAGTATACTGTTCTTTAATTTTCTTTTATTTATTTACTTTTCATGATTGTATGCTTGTGTGTTTGTTTTACTTTAAGAATTTACATGCTTTATTTTATTTTATTTTGTTTTACCCTTTTGTTTGTTTATGCCTTGCCCTTACACTAGAAGTTTTGCAATATATATACCTTTAGAGCCTTATTCATTAATCTTAGTTTTCTTGAAGAAATGCCTTAATCTTCCTTAATGGATCATTTTAAATTTTTTAAATTAGAAGAGCAACGTGTGGTTAAGAATTTTTACATTTTAATGAACGTTAATGCTTACATTTCTATTGAACAAGTGAATTTAGATGATTAATATTTGAGAAAAGTATTTATGAGTAGGAATTTGAGGCTACTTTAAAGTGGTTATAAATGTTAAAAAAAAATCAATCAAAAAGCGAGATGGAGCATAAAATGCATTCGTTTGGAGCTTAAAATTGAAAAGAAAAATCTTTTAAATGCTCCTTCTACTGCAATGCTCTTTAAGAGTAAGAGTATCCAAAGGACCCTTTTTGGAGGTTTCCACACTAAGTAATACAAAGAAAGGTGGGGGATGCTGAGATTGGGAAGATATTGATTGATGAACTTCTTAGCCTCTTTATTATTGGCACAATTCCTGCTTGTTTTTATTTTTCTTGAGTGTCAATCGTTTGTTTTCATATTTTCACTAGAAAAGTATACTCTTCACATGGTAACAATATATTCTTGACCTCAGTTGCTTTTTTACTTTTCGAGTTTATAAACTTTTTATTAAAGGAAGATTATGGTAGTTAGTCAAGTTAAAACTAGTTAATGAGTATGATTCTTTAGGTAGATATGTGTTTTCAGGTTTTGTTTGAGGACAAGTAAATATTCAAGTGTGGGGGAATTTGATGAGTGTGAAAAATGCATTTCATTAAGTATTCTTTGTGTTAGGAAAAATTCAATTTCAGTTAAGTTTATGTTTCTTTTATTCAGTTTTTATTTAATTGAGTACTTACTGCATGTCTTATGTGTTTATTTATTTTTACATATTAGTTGGTTTATTTTTGATTGATTTTTATGTATTTAGGGAAGTCAAAGAACAATATAGGAAGGTTATATGGGAGCCGTGAGCACTTGAAGCAAGCCTAAAAAGCAATGGAGATCAATATGCCAAAATGTTGAAAAAATGATGTGCACAGCCATGCGGATTTTGCACATGGCCATGCGACCTGGTGATTAGGAAAGTCATAGATGAATTTAATTGCTGACTTATGAAGGACAAGGGGGAGATTTCACACGGATATAATCCTAGGGCTAGTAATTAGGGTTTTATAAGAGGGTAGCCACCAGAAACAAGGAGGATTCTTTTTCTTATAATCACTTTTTGGAGATACAATTTTTCTTAGAGAAGTTTTAAGAAAACAAGGATTTTTTCTTGCTTATGTTAGTTTGGAGATTGGAGAATAAAAATTGAAGAACATCAAGCTTCCTATTTAACAGGGGGTTTATTTTATTCAATTGTTTTTATTCGTTCTTAATTTTAATTTAATGATGATGTCTATTTTTTGTTATTATTCTTCTTTATTTCTTAAAATTAACATGAGTACCTAAATTCTTAGTTAGGGTTCTTATTGCTATTCAACCATGGGCTAATCGTAATTAAACCTAAGCCATTAATCTAGATCCTTTGGTTATTGTTGAACTTAATGTCTTCTTAGGATTGATCACCCTTTGATTGAATATACACAATAAAACTTGATCAAGAGATGGGTTGTATTGGATTTAAACAATAACCTGTTAGATGCTTTCTTAGTAGAGAAACACTTAAGCAACTAATATTGATTAAGGGTTGGTGCTTAAACGGGGTTAACCGAATGCTTAGTAGGTGAGAGCTTTAAATCTAAGAACGTTAATTTACTTGGTTAATCATAGGGTTGTCTTAGGAGGAAAGGCTATGATTTTAGGGAAACCCTCAAATTGGATTAAGGTTAGGTATGGTTTAGCAGTAAATTGATTTTAAATAAAGGTTAACTTAGTAATAAAAACCCTAGCTCTCTAAAGTGATTGTTATTTCATTATGATTTTTAGTGTTTTGTCTTAGTTTAATTAAAAATACCCTTTTTCGTTGTTTAAACAAACAAACACAACTAGTATCACTGTAGTCAATTTACAATCTCTGTGGGATTGATATTTAATTACTACTTGTATGAATCCATATACTTGCGAAAACCCATCAGTCACCTTTTTTCCTTCAGATGCTTCATATATGAACATTCTGACTACCTTTTTATGCTTTTACAACACTAATCTTGAATGTTAGTAGCAAAGTGTTTGCATAATCTTACTTAGGCTCAAAGACTTTATTATGCAAAGCAAGTATTTCACAATAAATTTATGCAAGTGTATGAATGTTATGTATGACATGTATGATCCTAACAAGTCTTTTATTTGGAACAAAGTTATGTTCGCAGTTTGGAATGTGAGAATGAGGTGCCTCATCAACAACTTGTAGGTTTTAGCACTGGATGCTTCGTTGTTGGTACTTTTGATGTTAGAGCTTTTGATATAGCTCATCAGACTAATGACCAGGCTAGCAAGTGGGGTCTATAGCTTTACACTGGAGCTTGTGATTGACTAATGCACTATTGAACTTTTCTTTTTGTTACTGCTTTTATTGTATGATAATTGATATATTTATATACTTGTAGTTTACTCCTTTTTATCCTCAGATCTTTTTCACTAACTTTGAAGTTCTAGTGTTGTATTTACTGTTTTGCCCCCAAGCTACCCTAGAGTTACATTTTTCCCCCAACTTCATTTTGAATTCATTCTAGCAATCTTTTTCTTTGTATGTGCAAGAGACTCGATTTGGTCACTATTGTTGTTGACCCTTTGTCTTACTAACCCTATTAGTTGTAGTCTTATGTATTAAAGATGCAAAGGAGTAGGTGAACTGATTGAAGGGAGTTCTTGATGATGAAATGAACTAGACTTGCACTTCAAAGAATTCTTGAGCAGAATATGAGGCTTGATGTTGATGCAATAATTGATGACAGTTATAAGGTATGGGTTGCAACACAAGTTACTAAGCCACCTAAATTCTCAAGGTATAAGGGGACGCTAGGCTTACAAGGAAAATTAAAAAAGGGGTGGAAAAAAAGAAAACATAACTAAAATAGTGATCTTATAGCTCTGATTTAGCTTTCATTATGCATTGTCTATCCATTCAGATACTTATGCAGTATGATAAATATGAATATGCGATATTTAAACAAAAATTTAAAATTCAATTTTAATCATTTATTAGGGCAAAAATGAGAACATTCATTATATCACATAATACAACTCCTGTTATCAGTAAGTCATGAAATTTTTCTCTCTAATTTTTACCTAACTGTTCTTTTTTCTCTTTTTCATTTTATTATTTCCTCAAATTTCCTATCTTTAGAAGTTACATCATGTGATATATGTATGTTCTTTGAATTTGCATTTGTGTCCATGCTAAATGAATCTAATTGAATTGAATTTATGTCAAACATGCAAATGTAATCAATATTATAATGCACAGTACTATTTGGATGTACATTACATAAGTAAACATGATTAGAATTTATATTATTGATCACTAAAATAAAACAAAAACTAAAATTTTATTCACAAAAGATAATAAGAAATTTTATTTCCTCTTCTAGATGCTAGGGATGTTGAGTCTCATAGTGGTTGTCCTTAAAGCGGTTGACATAACAACTATTCTTGCATCGTTTTGCCAACTGTCTCCATGACTTCATCTTCTTGTACCTTAAATGTGCATTTTTCTTTCTTGTTTAGCAGCTTCTCATCATCAAACTCATTACCCCATCCTGCAGGCATAATCGACTCGAAGGGTATGTCAAAAAAAGGTGGTTTAGTATAAAACACCTTATAGTCGAACTTGCCTGAAGGAAGACCCAATAAGTCTTTTGCTCTTTCCAAATCTTTGGGGGCATTAGGAGATTTCTCATTGGTTTTAAGGTTTAGGTCCTCAAAGGAGCTTAGAATTTCTTCCTTACTAACTCTTGAGTTAATCATCATGGTAGCTGGGGGTGGTACATTTCAGTAGTTTGGGAAATGATTATTTCTGGTGTTTGGGTTTTCAGGGTCTGTGATTTTTCTAGAGTTTATAAGGTTTTCGATTTCAAGTTTAAGGCGGATGTAGTTATGTGTGGAGTGTTGGAGGTTTTGATGGAATTGGTAGTGCTTATTTGGGTTATAGCCCAGAGTGTTTAGGTTTGATAGGTTTGGATTAGGTAAAGGTTGAAGTAAGCCCTTTTGCATTAGGCACTCTAGGACTTTTGAAAATGGTTCGTTAAAAGTGGAGAATCTTCTTGGTTGTTGAACAACATGCACTTCCATAATCTGGCTAGTGCTCCATTGCTGTGTGCCCCCAATTGGGTAGTTTTGGGTTCCTGTACTTTTAAAACTTTTCTTCTTCTCTCTCAATCTCTTCAGCTTGCAAACCATCATCATACATGTCTATAAATTTTTTAGGATTCATCATTTGTAATCTCTCAACCAAATTAGGTGACACATTATGAAGTATCATCCTAACCTAATCTTTCTTAGCCAACTTATTTTTTATTAATCCTGCCTTATTCATGAATCTAGTTAGAAAATCCAAAAATGATTCATTAGGATTTTGCTTGGTCAATTCTAAATCCTTGATAGACACTTCCAATTTAGTGTTATAATCATACTATTTTAAAAAAAGTAGCACACAGTTCTTTCTAGTCAGTCCTGATAGACTTTTCCAACCTATAATACTAGTCTACAGCCATTCCCTCTAAAGATAATACAAATAACCTAGTGGTCACTTCTAATGGGGCCTTAGTAGTGCTCATAGTTGTTATGTACTAACTGAGATGAATCCTAGGATCTCCAGTTCCATCAAACTTCTGCAGCTGAGGCATTTTAAACTTCTCAGGTAGCTTATTACCCTCCATTTGTAGCATATAATCAAAGTTAAATGAATATCACATGCCTTGTCCTTTAAGAAGCTCTTCCATCTTAGACATTTTCTAGGTCAGCGCTTACATCTACTTGGACTCATGGTCTTGTACCAGTTCAAGTGATTCTCTTTTTGTCTTTTCTCTCATATAGTTCTCAACATCTTCAATCTTCACATCAATAGTAGGTGGGTTTCTAGCAACATGTTGCCCCCCAGCATTATTAGCAGTGGTGGAGCATATGTAGTAAGTGGAATAGCTACAGCAGCAGGTGGTTGATCAATAATTGGTGGTGGTATGACAGCAGTAAGAGGTTGTATCAATCTAGATAAAGCCTGGCTTAGTTCATCTTGCATCATAGCCCTCATGTCATCCATTAAAGCTCCTTTGATGTCTTCTAAGGTTCAATTCCATCTTTGTTATTATTCCATGTCTATAGGTTCAGGTGTGGTTGGTTCAACTTCTAAGTAAAGTAGATTGATATGACTCTTCTTCAGTCTATGCATGATTTCTTTTGGTATGGCCTTAGGACTCAGATATGTTCTTCTTAGTCTACCACATTTCCTTCCCCAAATATGAGAAGACCTAGGTGAATTTATGATGGCTGCAAAAAAAAATGTTAGTGTGATGGATGAAATGCATGTATGCATGTATGCATGATGCACGTGCTATGCAACAAGTAGCAAATACTAAGTATCAATCAAGTGTACAACATTCATCCTTCCAACCTTATTCCTCCCACACACGTGTTCAATGGTAAGTCTCTTTTCCTAGGATTTTTAGTCTTGGCTTTAATATCAACAGGGGATATTAAGAATCGACGCGTATGCCAAATCTTCTTAAAGCATTAAAGTATAGAAATAGTATTTCTAGGTATAAAGGTCTAGCCCAATCTTCATTAGCCTAAGTAAGCTTCAAAAGTATGGGCTTGGGCTTTTATAGATAGAAATACCTCATGGCAACAAACATACAAGCAATTTGGGTAGATCCTAGGGGAGGTAACTAAGCCATTATATGTGGTTAGAGTATGGTGAAAAGTCAAGGTTCCCTTAGCAAGATACCCTCCTTCAAGACTTGAGTTACAGGCCAAGGTCAGAGGGGCCCAACATCCTTTGCAAAATCAAGAGAAAACTACCCTCCCTTTAGGACTTGGGTTACAGACTATGGTCAGATGAGCTCGGTAATCTCTCTTAAATTGAGTTAAGGTTAAGAGTAATGGTTAGCCAATTTACAACTCCATGAAGCTAGTGGAATCATGGAATCATAAACCAATGCCTTCGATTTAATAGGGACATGCAGAAGGAATGCAAGAATAAAATGATAATTAATAAAATAATTCTAAAGAACAAAAGTATAATTAGTATCTTTTATCACTAGTGGAGTCGTCACTGTAGATGATGGAGTTTAGCGTGTGCCTAAGATTTTAGCAACTGCGACATTATTTTAGCTCAGGGCTCTAGAGAACACACTAACCATTGTCACAAAGACAAAGCGTGGAGATGAGGAATCACCACCTAGGGTAATAATTAGGACAAATCATTTTGGTGGTGCTCGATTCTTTAAAAGAAAGCTAGCACCATAACCAGGAGATTATGGGAATGAAATACTAACTTCTTTTAGTCCTGTGTTCATTTAGAATTACTTTATGAATTACTATCTTATTCTCTATTTACACACAATTTTATTAAACCCTAATTAAACATCCATCTAGCCCTAAAGCAAATTAGTCATAAAATTGCATGTAAAAAATACATACGAAGCACATCGTCCTTAGGTCTAAACTATATTAATTTTATTTTAAAGTTTAACTAATTCTCCATTTTTATTTACAAGTGAAATAGACTATATATAGTCCTACATTTTAAGATAATTAATGAGTCTAAGTCTACTTATTTTAATTCTAAAAAGTGGGCTTAAATCTATTAATTTTAAGAAATAAAATAGAAATAAATTAGTGGGCTTAATTCTACTTAATTTCAAATTAAATTATTCTAAATCTATTTATTTTAAAAAGAAAATGCTTTAATGGGTTGAGCTAAGTCTAAATTAATTTTAATTAAAAAAATGGGCCTAAGTCTAAATTAATCTAATTAGGCCTAAATTGATTAAAATTAATTAAACCTAAAAATTCAATTAAAAGTCTATTTATTAAATGGGTTAGAACCTAATATAGACTTGGAGCCTAAAGAGGATAAAAACATGCAAACAAGCCTAAATAACAAATTAAAGCAAATAATGAATAAAAAACATACATTAAGTAATTTTTAACCTAATTTTAATAACATGCACCCTAAATTAATCTAAAGTCACCTTTGCTTTTATTAGGGTTTTATCAAATGAACCTAATTTACTAATTAATTTTAATAGTGCAGAAAATTAAAGAGTTTCACTATTTCCACTATCGGGGCTATTACAAAATCTACCCAAAAATAACAAAGAAAATAAAATTAAAATTACAACCCTTAAGAAAATAAATTAAACAAACTCAAAACCTAAAAAATAAAATTAGATAGAACAAAAAAAATACAAAAAATACATAAGAATTAAATTAGGATTTTGATTCTTGGTTTTCATTCATGGATTCTCCATGGGTTTTCCTTGGTTTAATTATGTGTTCATCATCATAGAAACATGAAACATAGAGAATAAAAAAGATTAGAATGAATGAAAAAAGAAAACAAAATAATGAAAATTAAACAAAAAACACAAAAATAGTAAAATAATAAAATAATATAAAGGAAACAATTAATAATAAAAAGAAGAGAGGAGTAGAAGAAGGATGTTATGCACATGCTGTTTGAATGTCTCTCAGAATGAGATTTCACCATCTTGAGAAAATTAACTCTGTGTTTTTTTTATTTCTAAACCTTGAAAAGAATGTATTTTTTAAAAGGTTTTTTTCTTCTTTTCTCTTCTCTTTTTTCTATCTGTGTTTCTTCAATCAACTTTTTTTTTGTAGTAGCTATTAGGGTTTTCTCTTTTTTCTCTCTTTACGCAATCTCCTCTCTCTTTTTTTTTGCCAAACTTTTCTTTTTATATCCTGTTCTAACCTTAGCTAACCACTTACGTAATCACATGAGAGGTAGCTTTGATCCTTCTCTCAAAACAAACAGGATAAGAATTTTAATTTCAAAAATTATACATGTAAAAGATGTATAATGGACAGATAAATATTAAAAGTAATTTATTTATTAAAAATTGATTAAAATTTAAACCAATCATTATTAAAAAAATCTATAAAATAATTTTTTTCTAACATTTTTGCGTCTCAGCATTACTTTCAAATAAACCTTGCAAACTTTAATTTTTTACAATTAAACCCAAAAAAAGTTTCAATTTAGTCCCTGAAATTACGAAACTTAATACTAGAAGTCAATTTTCGACTAAACTTTCATCATAGAGGTTTTCATCGCACGCGTGCATAATTGCATCCTGAAATTTGGTGCTTACAGTTGCCTTCCACTAGTATAGGTATATATGACCTTACTACCATTATGAATATGAAGAATCTCAATAAGAAACCTTTAGGTGATATCCAAGAACTTTAGGAGAAATAAATACCATTAAGTCTAAGATAAAGCAATTAAAGGATAAACAACAAAAAGACTTTGAGTCAATCTAATTCCTTATCACCAAACTTGTTGAAGAGTCTAGTGATAATGATGAGACTAAGCATTTAGAACCTCAATCTTTAGCAAATATTGATAAAGTCCCAGGAGATTTTCCCTATGCCCTAAATCAAATATCTTTTAAAAAATATATTATAAAAATTTCTATTTTTTTTACAAAGATTTTCAACTTGATACCATAACATTGTTTGATACAAGTGCTTATTTAAGTTGCATAAAGACTAATATGGTCCCAAATCATTTTCAAGAACGTACCACATATTAGCTTTCCTTTGCTAATAGTTAAAAAATGCATATATATGGTAAAACAGAAGCTAGTGTTTTAAATAATGGATTTCTAATAAAGACCTCTTTCCTTTTGGTTTTTGATATAAGTTATACTGTGATTTTAGGGACGCCATTCATTAATTTGATAACTCCTTTTTTAACCACTTATAACTCCATTGATTTCACAAATGATAAAGTTCATATGTCTTTTCCATTTTTGGAAAAACTCAAAACTAGGACTCTTAATCTTGTTAAAGCTCACTCCATTTATAAAAATGAGATCAACGCTTTAATATAAGGAAAAGACACTGATTTGCATGATTTAAAGCAAAATGTTCATTTTCAAAAAATCAAATAGCAATTAAGGTCTAATTTGATAAAATCAAAGATTTCTAAATTCAAAAATAAAATCGAAAAGGAAGTTTGTTTTGATTTACCAAATGCCTTTTGGAACGGAAAATAACATATAGTTGACTTGCCTTATGAGCTAGGATTTGATAAGAAAAATATTCCTACCAAAGCTAGACTAATTCAGATAAATGCTAAATTGGAACAACATTGTAAGAAAGAAATCAAGGATTTTAAATCCAAAGGATTAATCTTAAAATTTAGGTCTCCTTGGAGTTGTGCAAATTTCTATATCAATAAGGCTTTTTAAATAGAAAGAGGCACTCCCAAGCTTGTGATCAATTGTAAGCCCTTGAATAAAGTTTTGAAATGGATTAGGTATCCTATTCCTAACAAAAAAGATCTCTTACAAAAGTGTCATTTCGCATTCATATTTTTAAAATTTAATATAAATCAGGATTTTGGCAAATACAAATTGATAAAGAGCACCGATACTAAATAGCCTTCACTGTCCCATTTGGATAATATGAATAGAATGTCATGCCCTTTGGATTGAAATTTGCACCCTCAGAATTCCAGAGAATAATTCATGATATTTTCAATCCCTATTCTCAATTTTACATTATTTATATTGATGATGTACTTATATTTTCTAATTCTATTAAACAACACTTCAAACATGTAAAGACCTTTCTTCATATAGTTAAAGTCAATGGCCTTATTATCTCTGCTAAGAAAATATCCCCTTTTTAAACCAGACTCAAATTCTTAGGATACTATATATGTTATGGTACTATTATTCCCATTAAAAGATCCATAGAATTTGGAAATAAGTTTCTTGACAAAATTCTTCATAAATTCCAGTTGTAAAGGTCTTTAGGAAGCCTTAATTATGTGTTAGATTTCTTTCCTAATATAAATAGGATTACTAAGCCTCTGCATGATAGGTTAAAGAAAAATCCATTCCCTTAGACTGATGAACACACTGGAGTAGTCAAACAGATAAAGTTCCATATCCTTGAAATCCTTTGCCTTTATTTAGATGATCCAAAACTCCCTAAGATTATAGAAATAGATGCTAGTGAGTTAGGCTATGGTGGTATTTTGAAATAAATTTTTGATGGAAAGGGAGTAGTACTCTAATACACTTAGGGTCACTCAAATGATACAAAAAAAACTACTCCACTATCAAAAAAGAATTTCTTTCCATTATCAAATGCATATCGAAATTTCAATCGGATTTATTAAATCAAAAGGTTTTACTTCGCATTATTGTAAATCTGTAAAAGAAGTGTTATAAAAAGATGTTCAAAATATTGCATCAAAATAGATTTTGTAAGATGGCAAGCTATTTTGAGTATCTTAGATTTTGATATTGAATTTATTAAAGGAGATACAAATTCTCTATAGGACTTTCTGACTAAAGAATTTTTACAAAATAGATAAAAGATGGTTCAAAAAAATAAAGATAAAGATAAAGTTAAAACTCTTTTTCTCCCTCCTCTTTTTGCTACTAAGCCAATAAAGATATGGTTCGATATTGTAAACGAAGAAGAATATGATATAGTTGACACAAATAAAGCTATTCAAATCTAGTAATGTATTGAATCAATCTTAAAAACCCCTGAACTCCTTAAAGCAATCCAGAGTACCTTACAACATCCAACTACCGAGCATCCTAACTTTGATGGCAACAAAGGTATTTTAGGTAAAGCTCCTCAACTAATTTCTAAACTTGAGAAAGGAGAATCTTCCTCCTCTAACCTTTCTTAAAATGATTTAACTCCTATGACTACCTAAAGTAGTTCACAAATTATTTTATCTCAATCAAAACTTCTAACTTTTGATTTTCTAATAAAGAATTATCTCAAGAATATTTTAACTATCAAAGATAATTTTTACCATAAAGATCCTTTTATCACATTGTAAAATCATTTTCCAAAAGATTGGTTTTTTAAAACTTGGGATCTTTCAAAACCCTAAGAGTATTATCAAATGATTTCGAAATCCACTGGCTTTGATGAATTCAAACACTTTTATCATAAAGGCTTTACTAAACCCTCTTATTCCACCTGCAAAATCCTCAAAGTCCTCTATCCCTTTAATTGGGGATAGGAGCTCTTTAAACTAAAAGCCTTCCCTCTCAATTTCAATTCAAAATTAGACTTTTGTCATTCATTCTCATCTTGGGACTATGAACAAACATGGTTTAATACCTTTTTAATCCAAAATTATTACAATACCCACACATGGTTATTTTTCCTTAGTGATTATACTGATATCACTAAATTCTTTGCGTGGTTCACTAGATGGTGGAATAATTATGGACCAATACCTGATATCCTCCCCCCTGATATTCGTCAAGGTTTAAACCTTTTCTCTCTCATTATAAGCCTTCCCCTTCAGAGAAAAAGTTCACCCTTCTATGTCTTTATTGCTCAAAATTATTTATAACTTGGGTCTTATAATGGTATATTGACTTCTATATAAATGAAGATATTATTGTTCTTTAAAGAAGATTCAAAGTAAAATGATGGAACTCATATAAAATTCTAGAAAAATTTCTAAAGATGCAGTTACTGAATGGTTAAAGAAGTATGGTTTCCTTGGATATTCACGTGCTTAATCTTAGGTACAATTCGATTTCTTTACTCAAAAATCCATGCTAGTGCTCTCTTTGCAGTAGCCAAGACTGAAGAAAAATATTTCAAAGTTATGCAATAGTTGTTTCACTCAAAGCAATCATGTTATACTCCTTCCCAAACATCTCAGGATTTATAACCCTTCATTGACTGGGGTAATGACAACGACGATGACTATTTTGGGATTTTTCCCTTTACAAAGCCCACAGGCTAACAAGCCTTTTATTCTCTTGTAAATATTTTTCTAGATTTTTATAGCCCGATGGGTTGAAAATCCTTAAGGACAGCCCATTCAAAAGTTAGGGTATATATATTAAAAAAAAGTATTTTAACTATTTTTACTTTCCAAGACATCCTCCATATAATGATGTTTGGCATCTACTCGGACAACCATAAGGAAAATTTGACTACTTTGTCAAATATTCCATTCCACCAACTGCCTCTGTCCCCCTTACCTTTATCCTGCCATAAGGCTGGGGTCCCTTATTCCACTTTCAGGACTACGTGGGACTATCTCTACTAAAAAGAAAAGATTCTGACATATGAGGAATTATTAGTAGATATTATACTATTCCACAACCACTAAAGCTTCAGGAATTATTGCACTTGCCACCACTAATTTTTAGAGTTTTTCTCTTCTACTCTTTATTAATTCTATCTCCACCCTGGAACCCTCTATATAAGGGTGTTTTTTCTCCCTTCAGAAGGCATTTAAAAAATTTTAGGAATATAGAATATAGTTCTTGATATAGTTTTCTCTTTCTCTATAAAAATATAATTCTATAAAATATATTTCAATAAACAAATTATAAGTTTTCTTTCTTCCTCCCTTTACTATTTTGGATAAACAACTCTTGTATCTATCTTACACTTGGATTAATAAAGCTTTTTTGTAAGTTTATCTTCCGTATCTTATGTTTCTAAAATTTTAATTTATTTCTTTAAAGAATTATTTATTTTATATCTATATTACTAAGTAGCAAAACGTATGCTCTGTACTTTCCTAAGAAATTAGGATCCTGCACAATAGAAATTCTATAAAACTCTTATTGCATCTTGGACTGGTAACCTCTCTGTCTACCCTATGACTAGAGTGTGAGACCAGCACTGTGATTCATCATCTCTGCATTCATAATCATGAATAGTACACCCTTTGATTCTTAACACTACTGAACTCCTTAAAGCAATCCAAAGTACCTTACAACCTTCAGCTACCAAGCATCCTAACTTTTGACAGCAACCAAGGTAGTTTCGATAAAGCGCCTCAACTGATTTCTAAAATTGAGAAAGGAGAATCTTCCTCCTCTAAAGCCCTTTCTCAAAATGATTTAACTCATGTGACTACCCAAAGTAGTTCACAGATTATTTTATCTCAATTAAAACTTCCATCTTTTTGATTTTTTGATGAAGAATTCTATCTAGAATATTTTAACTATCAAAGATGGTTTTTACCATAAAGATCCTTTTATTGCAATACCAAATCATTTTTAAAAAGATTGATTTTTTAAACCTTGGGATCTTTTAAAACCCTAAGAGTATTATTAAGCGATTTTGGAATGCACAAATTTTGCTAAATTCAAACACTTTTATTATAAAGGCTATACTAAACCCTCTTATTCCACCTACAAAATCCTCCATCCCTTTAATTGGGGACAAGAGCTCTTTAAACCAAAAGCCTTCCCTCTCAATTTTAATACTAAATTAGACTTTTGTCATTCCTTCTCATGTTGGGACTATGAACAAACATGGTTTAATACCTTCTTAATCCAAAATTCTTATAAGACCCACACATGGTTATATTTCCTTAGTGATTATGCTGATATCACTAAATTCCCTGCATGGTTCACTAGATGGTGGAATAATTATGGACCAATACCTGATATCCTCCCCCTTGATATCCATCAAGGTTTAAACTTGTTCTCCTCTCACTATAGCCTTCCCCTCTATAGAAAAAGTTCACCCTTCTATGTCTTCATTGCTCAAAATTCTTTGTACCTTGGGTCTCACAATGGTATCTTGACTTCTATATAAATAAAGATATTATTGTTCTTCAAAGAAAATTCAAAGTAAAATGGTGGAACTCATATAAAATTCTAGAAAAAATTTCTAAAGATGCAGTCATTGAATGGCTAAAGAATTATGGTTTCCTTGGATATTCATGTGCTCAATCTCAGGTATAATCCAATTTCCTTGCTAAAAAATCCCATGCCAATGCTCTCCCACTCTCCTGTGATTCCAACTCCACCCTAAAAGACCCTCTATATAAGGGTGTCTTTTCTCTCTTTCGAAGGCATTCGAAAAATTTTAGGAATGTAGAATATAGCTCTTGATATAGTTTTCTCTTTCTTTGTAAAAGAATATAATCTTGTAAAACATATTTCAGTAAAAAAATTATAAGTTTCATTTCTGCCTCCCTTTACTATTTTGGATAAAGAACTCTTGTATCTATCCTACACTTGCATTAATAAAGCTTTTTTGTAAGTTTATCTTCTGTATCTTATATTTTTAAAGTTTTAATTTATTTCTTTAAAGATTTATTTATTTTCTATTTGTATTACTAAGTAGCAGAATGTATGCTCTATGCTTGCCTAAGAAATTAGGATCCTGCATACTAGAAATTCTGTGAAACTCTTACTGCATCTTGGACTAGTAATCTCAGTGTCTAACCTGTGACTAGAGTGTAAGATCGGCACTGTGATTCATCATCTCTGCATTCATAACCATGAACAGTACACCCTTTGATCCTCGGAACTACTGGTGTGTGTGTGTGTATATATATATATATATATATATATATATATATATATATATATATATATATATATATATATATATATATATATATAAACTATAATGAACTATAATGAAATTTTTAAGCCATAAACTATAATGAAATTTTTTATTGAGCCCATATCCTTTTATTGCATTCCATTAAGCCCTTATGCTACTATTTACATAGCTATTGAGCCCCAATTTACAAAACTTTATAGATATGTTCTTCATAATATACTCAATGCATTATATAAATATTAGTATAAAGGCCCAATGTATACATAAATAATAGTATAGGGGCTCAATGCAATGAAATAAAAGGATAGGGGCTCAATAGAAAAAACCACTATAGTTCAGGGGCTTAAAATGGTTTTTGCCTTTTTATAAAGATATTAAGATACAAGATATGGAAGCATCAAAAATTAAATTTCTTGGTATGAATAAATTTAAAGAAATTAGAGAGAGATGGTTAAAGAATGGGAAGGCAATGAAGTTTGTGGAGTGAAATTGAGATTTAGAAAAGGATTTGATGATAATAAGGTTTTTATGATAATAATAATAATAATACTAAAACTTGGGGACCAAGCTAAAAAAAATTAAATTAATTATTTTAATTAAAGGATTAAAAAAAAGTATATGTATCATTTTTATGGTGGCTTAAGGCCTTAACTATCTTTTTAAACTATAAGACTTATTTTATAGGAGAAGAATAGCTTCATTTGGAGTTCTTCTTGTAACAAGAAAAAAAAGAAAGAAGAAATTAAGAGAAATAGATGAAGGAGCTCTTACAAGTTGAGTGGAATTTTCCTTCTCTTTTCTTTGTATTCTTTTATTTAATTGAACATGCATTTATTGGTAAGTCAAAATCAAGTTTCTACTTGTTTCCTAAAGTTTATTTCCATGGAACTCCTTGTTTAGTTGAGTTTTAATTCTTAAAAAATTTTGAATTTAATGTTCCATAACTACTTACTGAAGTTAATTATAGAAGTACGATTTGTGTGAATGTTATGTAAGTCTTGGTTTATATTTGTTTAGAATTCATTTAGGAACAAAAAGATATACCATTGAAGTTTTAGAAATTCAGTGCACCCGTGAACAATAAAAGTGTATAAGCCATATTTAAGGCTATACAACTCCAAATAAGATGAAATTTATGTCTATAGAAACATAAAGATGTCCCCTACAAATTATTAGAAATAAGAAAAACATAATTCTACCATTTTGATGGTCTTTTAAAGCCACACATTTTAGTTCACATGATCTGTAGACAACTTGACCATGTTCAATTAGCATTGATGTTACTCCTTTTGTACACATCCATTCAGTGTAAAACCAATTGCAAACCACTCTAGATATGCTCACATTTAAATATAGAGAATTTTATTTAAGAATATAAATCATAGAATTTTTATTTAATTTTTTATTTCACACTATGAATTTTTTCACGCTGACAATCTATTGAGTAAGAGCAATGAAATTCAAAAGACCATAACTTTAGCTCAAAAACTCCAAATGAGGTGACTGTTGATTCTATAGAAACTCCAAAATGTTATTTATAAATTTATAGCTTTAAGGTAAAGTATATTTAGCATGTGTTATGGCTGAATGAAGCTATATTTATTAATGCTCAATCTGTCAGAGTGATTGAGCTAATTCTGATTTGACCTCTATAAATTTCATTGTGGTTATCAAGTGAAAATGAAATTTTTATGGTATATACTAAACATATAGATCTAATAATTTATAAAATTTAAGGTTCCAAATCCTTCACAACAATTATTAGGAATTTTTCAAATTTAATCTTAAAAATCTGCATTGGTAGAGTCATTAACAAAATGGTACATGTTAATGGATCAGTGGTGATCATATCCAAATGTGACCACACTAAAATTAAGGATAATTGTGGGTCTCTAATGTGTATAAAGTTCAAGTGGACAATGTACATGCAACTATGGACATGCATGTATATTAATTAGAATATTTTGTGAAATGAAAAGTAAAATATGTATACCTTTACCCCAAAGGTATATGTAGGGCGTTAATTAAGTATCCAAAGTGTATACTTGGACTCCAAAGGTATGTGTTTAGATATGAAAAGTGGTTTAAATATTTTATTTTAAGGAATCGGTTATAATATACTTTATTGTAATATATTCGATATACAAAAGGTTGATTTTAAGTATATTTTTGGTATATGTGAGAAGTATATTTTGTATATGAAAGGTGTATATAGTATTTATCAATAAGCAAATGATGATTATGTTTTGAGCAATAAGAGCAATGAATAAACATCATATATTGGTGGCAGTAAGACCATGTCTAGGACATGGCGGAGCTGGTAAATGTGTATAGTTATTGCCTGGGACTGGGTGCACATTTTACCTTGAAGATGTAAGACATACCGAGAAATATGTATAGCTGTGGCTTGGAGCCTGATACATATTTTGAAGTGTGTATAGCTGATGCTTGGGACCAGATGCGCATTTTATCTTGGAGATGTAAGACCATGCCTATAATAAATGTATAACTGTTGCCTAGGGCCAGATACATATTTTTTCTATAGTTTGAAATCGGGAGAAATTGATGGAAGTGAGATATATATATTTATTTGGCTTAAGTGTTGATCATACTTACGACATCGTATGCATACTGACATTATTATATTGCTTTCGGTATAGTGTGGGTCCACACTATTTTTGATATTATTGTTATATGTGTGTAGTTTACTCTGGTAATGCTATTATGATGAATTATTTCGTGAAGCTGTGTCATTATATTAAAATAAGTTATTTTATGATGATTACTCTTATTGAGATCACTTGAGATTTTAATGTTATAATATTATGGACTATTTTATATAAATGACTTATTGCAAAATACTTTTGAGAAAATTGATATTATTTGTTTACAATACAAACTACATGTGAACTGTGAGTATATATATATATATCCATGACACGTTTCATTCTCATTTTCCTATACCATTTGTTACTTTCATTTTTAGTTCACTCACGACGTATTTCCTCGAAAGTGCTCACCCCTCTCTTAACATATTTTTTATAGAGTAGTTGTTAATGACTTAAGCGTGGATGTGAAATCAAGACTTTAAATTATGTGTTGGCAATTTAGTGGAAGTGAATGTAGGAATTAGTGTACAAGCTTTGGAAGTACATGAATAAGTTTGGTTTAGTATTAAGTGTATTGTGGAGAAAGAGAGAGCTTTATAATTTTGGTATTTTAGTAGTTTGGACAATATTATGATATGTATTAGAAGTTAATATCTCTCTTGCTATCTTATGTAAATATTTTAATCTGTTGTTGAATAATTAAGCTTGTTAAACTGCATATTGACATATGGTTATTTTTAGGTGATACATCATCGATCATACCATTGAAGGTTAGTTTTAGGTAATGTTCCTCCCTATTAATGCCTTCAACGTGCTATTATACTAAGATAATACATAGAGAAGGTGTCAAAAGGAAAGAGGTGATATATATATATATATATATATATATATATATATATAGGCTTTAAGCGAAAAGGTAATTGCAACTTCTTCTTCTTAAAAGCATCTTCTTTATTGTTGGATGATTAAGGTTGACAAGCATTATGTTATACAAAGTATGTTTCTTTAGCTTTTAACATTTTTATTTTAGTAGGAACAATTGCAAAGCATTTGAATTGAAGAAAAGAAACCGAGGATTATAGAATCTATAGATTGCATTCTCAGTTTTTGATATCAAGCCAATTCATAACTTGGGTATTATTATATTTGATAAAGTTTATTACTTGTGGAACTATTATGTTTGGGTCTTATTTTGGCCATTGAAATTTTGCATGCCCAACTGTAGAAAGGAGTTTATGGTGCAAGTTTTTAGTTTTAACTTAGTTCTTCTTTTTCTTGAATGTATATTTTTTATATCATTAGGCATGACTTGCTTACATTATGATTGTTGCATTGTCAAGCATGTAACTATATAAAACAGTCCAAGTCATCACTATTCTGATGTTGTTTTTTTATTTTACATAGTTTTTTTATTAAAATTTGAACATAGAATTTTCTTATACCAATTGTTCGATTTGAGTGTACTCTTTTTATAGTACTATTTATTTGTTTAATATGAATTTTCATGATCACTTGAATGCTAAATTTAGTATACTAGTTGTAATATGGTTTATATTAAAAAGGATTTTAGTGTTGGATGATAGCATATGTATAGTTTCTACTAATACCAAGCATGTGCGTTAGCAAAATAGGACAAATTTGAGTAGTATTGAGTTTGATTATAGGGCTATACTATAGTAAGAAAAAAAGATGAAAGTTGAGTGGTACTTTATTGTCTTATAATTTTGTTATATCGTCAAGCTTTACATTGATTGAGGTTTTGTGGCAAGGCAAAGGCCTTAAGTTCTTAAAGTTTTGGATTGAGATCCTACCATCATTTAATTTATCATTGTAATTTCTCTATTTTGATAGTTAGCATAGTTTGCTATGTATCTTATAATGGAATGAAATGTATATCTATAATGGAATGGGTGAGAGTATCTCTAAAAAAAGCATTAAGTTTTAAATTGTAAAGTACAATTATATATGTTGTAATTTTTAGATAAAATATTAAATTATATATAAGGAATTAAAAAAACACCTATTTTATTTACTTTAGAATTATATTCTTACTTATATACATAACTATAAACCAGCTAGTACTAAATAATCTAAGTGTATGTTAATGCTTGTAGGCCAATCCGGCTATAAACATAGTGGTTATCATAGAATGAAGGAATTGACCTTAGCAATAATCAATCTTAATTTTGATCTTAACAAACTTAATTTTGAGCATTTAATTTATTTGTTTAAGTGTGCATAAGTTAGGACCCTATTGGAAGTTAAAAGAAGTATGAAAATCTTTAGCTTTCCGAATTGAGCTTACTTATCAAAATCTTAGTTCATTTGGGTATACAAATATAGAGTCGAAGTCAAAATATGCAGCTGCCATTTTAGATTGCACAGCTACCATTTTAGATTACACAACTCTTAGGATTTTAGAAATATCTTGAGCTATAGAAGTCCAATTGAGTTGATTTAAAATGATATGGAAATCTAAGTCAAATATCTAAAAAATTTATGAAGAAAGTATAGCCAAATTAGAACTTCTCCAATAGAAAATCACGGTTTCAACTCGTGCATAGCCGTCTGACAGTAGTCTGCCATTTTAGATTACACAACTCTTAGTATTTTAGAAATATCTTGAGCTATAGAAGTCCAATTGAGGCAATTAAAAATGATATGGAAAAATAAGTCAAATATATACAACTTTTATGAAAAAAATGTAGTCAAATTAGAATGTCTCCAGTAGTAAATCACGATATCAACTCGTGCAAAACAGTTTGACAACATTACTTTCAATAATTCAAAATTATAAACGTTGGATTCAAAATATAGACATTTTACACATTATTTGTAGCTCTAATAACTATATTTTTAGTTTTTATCTATATAAACACCTCTAGTGTTGAATAAAAGTTAAGATATTTTTGCTTATTATTATTCTCTATTTTAACATTCATTAAAGCTCTCAAATTATAAAATATTCACTCTTTGTTTATATCTCTTGTGAGAGTTGGTTGTGTGTTAAAAATATAATTTATTTTCATCTTAAATCTTGGGATAGATTAGTAGTGAAATGAGATTTATTTCTGAAGGAATTGGTTTAAGTGTTGTCCATTGAAACACTTGGGATTTGGTTTTTTGAGTGAACCTTGAAAACTTATATTGTAAGGTTGTAAGAGTGAGCCATAAAATTCTTATGTAATCTCGATCTTGTGAATAAGATTGTAGGTGATTAAAAATCCTAACTTGGAGATAAGTTAAGTGGAGACGTAGGATTGTTGTTGAATCTAAGCTCCTTAAATCATTATGTTCTTCATTCTTCCTTCTTAACATTCTTTCAATTCTTGAAAAGAATTATTTTTAATTCTAATTTTTATTTAGTAGCCCTATTCACCCCCCCCCCCTCTAGGGCTTTTTTAATTGGTATCAGAGCTTGAATTCTAGGAACTTCATTGCTAGAATACAAGATCATGGGGAGTGAATTACAAAATATTTCTTCACTTTGACCATTCTTCGATGGTAGCAACTATCCTCATTGGAAGTTTAAAATGGAGTTATACCTTTATTGTAATTCCATCAAACTTTGGGATATTGTCCTAAAAAGTTGGGAACCACCTCCAACAACCATTGATGGTGTGTTAACTACTTTAGCAAGTAGTCAATGGAACAACGAGCAAAAGGAAGAAAATCATAAAAATAAAAAGGCGATGATCACTCTAGTCTCATCTCTAATTAGGGAAGAACGAGGCAAGCTTCAACATTATATGTCGGCCAAGGAAAAGTGGGAGACCTTAGAAAATCGTTATAAAGGCAACATGCAAGTTAGAAGTAAGAAGGTTCAACTTCATATGTATGAATACAAACTTTTCAAGATGAAGCCTCATTAGTCAATCACGGAGATGACAAATCAACTCAATGCTCTTATCATGACCCTTAAGAAACTTGGAAAGCATTTCTCTAAGGAAGAAGTAAACAACAAGATTCTAAGAATTCTACCTAAAAAGGATTGGGGATCTTGGGTTACTTCAATTGAGGAAGCTCAAGACCTCTTAACTCTCTCTACCGACATGCTTATCGAAAGTTCTTAACATATGAGCTAACAATTAATCAAAGAGGTGAAGAGCAAGAAGAAAAGGAAGAGAAGAAGAAAAAGAGCATTGCCTTGAAAGTTTTATAGAATGATAGTGAAGAAGAAAATGTTGAAGGTTCTAGTGATGAAGATGATAAAATTGTCATGCTCACTAGAAACTTTAATAAGTTCTTAAAAAAGAAAAATTCATCAAGAACAAGAGACTTCAACAAGAAGTATGAAGAGGAAGGTAAAAACAAAATCAAAGATGTTACTTATTATGAATGCAAGAAACCAGGTCACATCCAAAGTGAGTGTCCTAAACTAAAAAAAGAGCAAAGGAACAAAAGAGAAAAAAAGGGCTTATAAGGAAACTTGGGATGACTCCTTTGAATCGAAAACAGAAGAGGAATAATAAGAAGTAACCAACTTTTGTTTCATGGCTCTTGAAAGAAAAAAGAGGTACCATTTATATCTAATTCTTCCTGTGATGATGATTATTGTGATGATGATGATGATGAATATGAAGATATTGAAAGCTCTATCGTAAGGAAACTCTTGCTTAAATGCAAAAACTTATTATATAAGAAGAAGCATTATAAGCATGAGTTATCTAGCCTAACCAAGGAATTCAAAAAATTAAAAAATGAATTATCTAATCTTGTTAAATTAAATGATAAATTGTCTAATGATTTAAAAACTTTAAATTCCTTGGAAGATCAACTTAAGAAAGTAAATGATGAAAATCAAAAGCTTTCTAAGGAAGTCTTAAATTTGAAAAATTCCATTGAGAAACTCATGAAGGGAAAATAATCTTTGAATAATATTCTTGACTCTAAAAAATTCCACAGAAATATACATGGAATTAGATATACCAATAGAATAGCTTCCTCATCATCATCATCACATATTAATTTTGTTAAAGCCTCAAATAATTCTGCTCTTTCTACCTCAAAACAAAATGAGACTAAAGCTTTTAAAACTAAAAGATTTCATGTGTCAAACACTTAAGGAAAATCTTATAAGACTCAACCTTATATGACATAAATAGGTAAGCATCATGCTAGGAAAACATAACCTAAACATGTTTACATATACACTAAACACAATACTCATCAACATGTTGCATAATATAATGCACCTAGACATATTGCACAAACCTATCAAAATGCAAGTTGTCATTGCCAATGCATGTCTCACACTATGACTCAAAAGAACTTTAGGAAACACACACCACAACATCAACAAAAGCATGCTTCACATATTAGGAATGCATATCCTTCTAGGAGAAATAAATTTTTAAATGTTGAATGCTCATATTGCATGATCAAGGGACATACTAATAATATGTGCTTCTATAGAAGACTACACATGAACTTGAATCCTACGAACTATCTTAAAACTAACCAACCTAGACCAAAAAAGGTTTGGGTTTAAAAAAAATGCTTAAATTATCTTATGTAAGTGTGCTTAAAGTCCACAATATAAAAAAGCAAATGGTATCTTGATAGTAGATGCTCAAGGCATATGACGGGAGACAAGGAGCAATTCAACAAGCTTGATGCTAAGGATGGAGGACATGCCACTTTTGAGGATAATGTAAAAAGGAAGATTATTGGCATTGGAGAAATTGGTAATCCTCAATCCTTAACTATACACTATGTATTGCTTATTGATGGTCTTAAACATAACTTGCTTAGTATAAGTTAATTATGTGATATGGGAAATAAGGTCACTTTTTATCCTAAGAATTGCTTTGTTAGTAGTCTTGATGAAGACAAAGTAATTTTTAATGGTGAAAGGGTTGATAATGTTTATGTTATTGATTTGAATAATATTGATAACAAAGATATTAAATGCTTAATGTCAATTTCCCATGACACATGGATATGGCATAGAAGGTTAGGACATGTAAATTATGAGCTATTGAATGATCTTTGTAAACATGAACTTGTGATTGGTTTACCTAAGCTTGAATTCACTAAGAATAAACCTTGTGTTGTTTGCCGAAAGGGAAAACAATCCACATCCTCATTTACGCTAAAAATGTAGTGTCCACTTCTAAAACTAATATATATGGATTGTTTGGACTAACTAGTCTCAGTGGTATGCACTATACATATGTATTAGTTGATGATTACTCTAAATTTAATTAAGGATGTTTCCTTGCTCATAAGAATGATGCATTTAAAGCTTTTTAAAAGTTTGCAAAAATTGTTTTTTTGTGTTTCTTTTATTAGAAGTGACAATGGAACCGAGTTTGAAAGTGAATTTTTTAAAACCTTTTATGATGAAAATGGTATTTCACATACATTCTCTTCTCCTAGAACTCCTCAACAAAATGGGGGAGTTGAAAGGAAAAATAGAACTCTTATGGAAATGGCTAGAATAATGCTTCATGAGTATAATTTGCCTCTATACTTTTGGGCGGAAGTCATTAACATGTCTTGCTACATTTCAAATAGAATTTTCAAAAGACCAATTTTGAATAAAACTTCTTATAAGCTATGGAACATTAGAAAACCTAAAATCTCATATCTAAGAGTATTTGGATGTAAGTGCTTTATATTAAACACTAAGGATAATCTTGGAAAATTTGAATCCAAAGCTGATGAAGGAATTTTCCTAGGCTATTCTATTTCTAGTAAAGCATATAGAGTTTTTAATAAGAGAACTCTAGTAGTTCAAGAGTCAATACATGTTGTATTTAATGAATCATCTTACTTAGTCCTAGAAAGGATATTTGTAGTGTTGATGATCTTGTAAGTAACGATGAGGTTGTGCAAACTTAAGAAGAAAATGCTAGTAAGCCTTTGGAACTTGAAGGTCTAAGCAAGGAGGACAATGAGGAAACGTCTCAACCTACCTTAAAGGATGAACTTCCAAAGGATTGGCAATTCAAGAAAGCTCATCCTCAAGACCTCATTATAAATGACACTACAAAATGGGTAACTACTATATCTCAATTAAAGTCTATTGTTAATTTAGCCTTTATTTCTCAAATTGAACCCAAAAATATTGATGATGCTTTGTGTCATGAATTTTGGGTCCTTTGTATGCAAGAAGAGTTAAATCAATTTGAGAGAAATAAGGTTTGGACATTGGTTCTTAGATTGAAACATCATCCTATTATAAGTGCCAAATGGGTGTTTAGAAATAAGATGAATGAAAAAGGTGTCATAATTAGGAATAAAGCTAGACTAGTAGCTAAAGGTTATAATCAAGAGCAAGACATTGATTATGATGAAACCTATGCCCCCGTTGCAAGGTTAGAAGTTATTAGAATGCTACTTGTATTTGCATCATTCATGGATTTCAAACTTTATTAAATGGATGTTAAAAGTGCATTTTTAAATGGTTTTATTGAAAAAGAGGTGTATGTTGAACAACCTCCAGGTTTTGAAAGCTTTGATTTTCCAAATCATGTATTTAAACTTGCTAAAGCATTATATGGCTTGAAACAAGCTCCTATAACTTGGTATGAAAGATTAAGCAACTTCTTATTAGAGAAAGGTTTCTCTAAAGGAAAAGTTAAAATTCAAGCATGATTTATTAATAGTTCAAATATATATGGATGACATTATATTCGCTGTTATTAACCATTACTTGTGTAAGGAATTCTCTAATTTAATGCAAGTAGAATTTGAGATGAGTATGATGGGTGAACTCAACTTCTTTCTTAGACTAAAAATCAAGCAATGGAAAAATAAGATTTTCATTAATCAAACCAAGTATGCAAGAGACATTTTTAAGAAGTTTGGCATGGATGGAGCTAAGATAAGTAAAACTCCAACGAGCACCACAACCAAACTTAACAAAGATAAGAATGGCAAATCGGTTAATGAAAAGCAATTTACAGATATGATTAGATCCCTTCTTTATTTAATTGCTAGTAGACCCAATATTATGTTTGCTACTTGCTTGTGTGTTAGATTTCAATCAAGTCCTAGAGAATCTCATTTGAATGCTATCAAAAGAATTTTTAAATATCTTTATGGTATAATGCATTTAGGACTTTGGTATCCTATGAGTTCATCCTTTGACTTGATTAGTTATTCTAATGCAGACTTTGCTGGTAGTTTACTAGATAGAAAAAGCACCTTCAAAATTTATCAATTTTTAGGACAATGTTTAGTTTCTTGGTTTAGCAAGAAATAAGTTTCGGTTTCCTTGTCCACTACTGAAGCTGAATATATTACAGCAAGTCTTCATTGTTCACAAGTTTTATGGCAAAAATAATAGTTGTTAGACTATGGTGTAAAACTTAATCACATTACAATCAAATATGACAATAAAAGTGCTATCAACCTTAGCAAAAATCTCATTCAGCATGCTAGAACTAAGCATATAGACATTAGACATCATTTCTTGCATGATCATGTTCAAATTGGTGATATCTCACTTGAATTTATTGATACAAATAATTAACTTGCAAATATCTTCACTAAACCTCTCAATGAAGAGAGATTGAATTTCATTAAGCATGAACTTGACATGATTGATGGTTCTAGTTTATCTTGATTTTATGTTTAATTGATGGTTGAACTATTTTCATGTGAAATCATGTTGTGCTTATTAATTCCTTTAATTGATAAATATTTTGATTTTGATCTTAACATTTTTTTTATGGTAATCAGTTTATATTTAGTTTATCTTTTTAAATTTCCTTTTGCATTTTGTTAAAGGAGGAGAAATTATTTGATTTTACATGTGTACCTAGTTAATTTTTTTTAACATGTATACTTAGTTTTTTTTTTTTAATTTAAAACTCCCTTAAAAAATGTGTTTATGTTAGTGACATATTATACTTTTGTTTGATATAGGGGGAGAAACTTTATTTAAATTTTTTCATGCATATTAACATTGTAAGTATGTTTAATTTTGTTGTACATCATATGTGATAAAAGGCCTTATTTTGCTTATTTTGTTTATGTATGAGATAGATATTATAAAGATTTTGTGTATCTTTGTTTTCATTTCCCTTTATATCTCTCTCTTTTCTTTTTGTTTTTGACAAAGGGGGAGAAATATATTTGAGTTTATTATTTGTTACTATACATGTGTATAATATTTTATTATTGTGTTTATACATGCATAATTCATGTATAATTTCTTCTTGGGAATTATTTTTATCTTTGATAAGACATGAATATTTTTACAAAAATTTGGTGTATCTTTGCTTTGTTCATATAGGAATTTTGGTCCCTTTAGGTTCATTTCCCTTTATATCTCTCTTTTCCTTTTGATTTTATATGAAGAGAGGAAAATATGTTATGAATAATTTATGTTTATTTTTTCTATATGATAAGTGCTATATAATTGATTAGCTAGCTAAGCTCTATATGATCATATGATAGTTAAGCTAGTCTAGCATCAACATTATTGTTATATGTACTATTTTTGTGATGCATTCTACTGGCACTATATGCATATATGTTTGAAGTTATTTCCTCACATGAACTAACATTTATTTAAATAATCATGTTATCATATTTGTCATAAGAATGCCATGTTTTTATCCCTCTTGCTATATTTTATGTTGTTTTTATTTTTATTTTTTATCAAGGGAAATAATCTATAAATTTATATTTCTTATTATGTCTATATTCGTAAGGGGAGAAATAAAGAAATATATTTTATTTCATTTGTTATCATTATTATCACAAATATTATAACACACTTTACTTTGTATTTTTTTTTATCAAACTCAAAATAAGTTTGTCAAAATAAAAAAGGGGGAGATTGTTGACCTTAACAATAATCAATCTTAATTTTCATCTTAATAAACTTAATTTTGAGCATTTAATTTAAGTTTTTATAAGTTAGGACTCTATTGGAAGTTAAAATGAAGTATAAACATCTTGAGCTTTCTGAATTGAGCTTACTTGTCAAAATCCGAGTTCATTTAGGTATGCAACTATTAAGTCAAAGTCAACATATGCAACTACCATTTTAAATTGCACAGCTCTTAGTATTTTGAAAATATCTTGAGCTATAGAAGTCCAATTGAGGTGATTACAAATGATATGGAAAGATAAGTCAAATATCTACAAATTTTATGAAGAACATATAGGCAAATTCAAATATCTCCAATAGAAAATCATAGTTTCAACTCGTGCATAGCTGTCTGACAATAGTATGCCATTTTAAATTGCATAGCTCTTAGTATTTCAATAATATATTAAGCTATAAAAGTCCAATTGATGTGATTCAAAATGATATGGAAAGCTAAGTCAAATATCTTCAACTCCTATTAAGAAATTGTAGGAAAATTCAAACATCTCCAATAGCCAATCACAGTTTCAACCCTTACACAGTAGTTTGATAACATTACTTTCAATAATTCAAAATTATAAAAGTTTGATTCAAAATATAGACATTTGACACATTATTTGCACCTCCAATAACTATATATTTTGAGTTTTTATCTATATAAACACCTCTAGAGCTGAATGGAAGTTAAGACGTTTTTGCTTATTATCATTATCTATCTTAACATTCATTAAAGCTCTTAAATTCTCAAATATTCACTCTTTGTTTATAACTCTTGTAAGATTTGGTTGTGTGTTAGAAATAAAATTTCTATTCATCTTAAATCTTGGGATAGATTAGTAGGGACGTGAGATTTATTTCTAAAGGAATTGGTTTAAGTGTTATCCATTAAAACACTTGGGATTTGGTTTTTTGAGTGAGCCTTGCAAACTCATATTGTAAGAATGAGCCATAAAACTCTTATGTAATCTTAATTTTATGAATAAGATTGTGGGTGATTGAAAATCCTAACTTAGGGATAAGTTAGGTGGAGACATATGATTTTTGTTCAATCCAAACTCCTTAAATCATTATGTTTTTCATTTTTTCTTCTCAACATTCTTTCAATTCTTGTAAAGAATTATTTTGAATTTCAATTTTATTTAATAGCCCTATTCACCCCCTAGGGCTTTTTCAGAAGGAATTATCCAGTACTTAAATGTAAAATACTTATAATGGGCCTATCAATTATCTATTTTTATTGCTATATTTTAGTGTAAAGATATTTTCAAGTAGTATTAAAATAATTTCCAAATAGTAATGATGAAAATGTTAGTAAGGGCTTTTAGTTTACAAACCAAAGTGGCACAATAGTTTAATGATTTCAAGTTAGGCTTCACCTAAAATAAAATTTATCCAAAGACTATTCAGGTGTAGCACCTTGTAGGTAGGACAAATCACCGAATGCAGACTTCAAAGTTTGATACTAAGAGAGAAATTAGGGTTTCTGCTTATAAGATAAGTTGCATTAATCCTACAAAAATTTTGCTTATTCTTGAATGTATAATATGATTAGTATACTTTCAATTAATCATATTGATCATCACCTACTATATACATAAACCAATTATATTTATTAATGTGTTGATTGATTGATTGATTGATTAATGCAGAAAAGTGATGGAATTTTGCTTAACATGTGGAGTTTTATTAAAATACTACTGAACATAGGCCAACCATCCAAATTCTATGCCCAAATTGCCCCTACTTCTATTCTACAAAGACTAGGGTATTTAACATTTCTTAATTGGTTACTTTCATTTTGATAATTCCTTATGTATTTTAATTTGGTTGGAATGTGTGTTTTCTATTATCTCCTTTCATGTTAAGATAAAAAGAAAGCAGAAAGAAATTGAGCCAATCTTTACCTTGGATGACTCGAGACAAGGATTTTTAATAAGGTTTTAAAAAATGATTTATACTATGCGTAGTGGCTATTTTGTATCAAATTTCAGTGAGGGCGATCCGATATATAGTCGGATTGGAATGGCTACAAATGACAATCCATATTTGGTCGATAAATCAACAGTGTTATTGCTAATTCATTCATAATGGCTATAATTTTCCATTACGGCTGGATATCGCCTGCAAATCAACATGAAGAAGAAGAAGAAGAAGAAGAAGAAGAAGAAGAAGAAGAAAAAGCCTAATATTTAGAAATAGCCCAAAAAGTGGATATTAGCCCATAGTCCTTATCTGGGCCTATTAATTTTTGTAGAATTATTATTAATTATATTTATAAAGATATTTGTTAAACTATTTGTAATTATATGTAAATATAATTTTTTAATTTTTTATTTATTTGTGAAAAATGATTGTTATATTATTGAAATTATATATATATATATATAATTTGTATTTATCTTCTTAATTATATATAATTAATTTTATATTGTATAATTAATTACAATAGATATTTTTTTGAACTAAAAAATTTTCTATTAGTGAATCATTAGACATTACATGATTTCATTTTTTTTTTACCACAAATGTTACAATAGATATTTTCGTTTGAATGGATATAAACCCTCCGTCAATTATTATAATCGTTCAAAGTTTATAAAATTTGCTTTTGACTATAGCACAAAAATTATTGGAAAAATACAAACTTCAAGTTTAACATTTGCAGAGATTATATTCCAAACAATTGGTTCATTTTTACAAAGATTCCTTTCCAATTCCAAAGCATACAAACTTCAATGCATACAAACTTAACCAAACTTTCAAAAATTGAAGCATCATTATTGCTACCATATACACTTATGTCCAAAAAGAACCAAAAGAATCTCTGAAACTTTTAAATTATTGCAAACATTGAGTAGTTGGAAGTCATAAGTTGAAAGGATATTATTACTTAGAAGACTAAAAGTGACAGAGAGATTTTTTTTCAAATTCCAAAATGCAGAGCAATTGAATCACATGTGTTTATAGGCTATATTTTTTTGCACATATATAAATTTCCTACAACATTTGAGTTTTAAGGCAACCTTTTAAAAAAAAAAATTTTGCTATCACCTTAAAAAAATTGTATTACTTACATTATTTATGTAGACATATGAATGTACAAAGAGACATTATATATATGTGTGTGTGTGTGTGTGTAATATATATAGTGAAAATCTCATTAGCTCAATGTACTTAAGATTTGACCTTATAAACACTTCAACTTGTAAAATTTGACCTTGTAGACACCTCCGTACAGAGAGTGATATCATACGTTCCAATTGAGAAATTGGCTCAATTTATCTTTTGTTAATGAATTTATTTTTAGTCCTTACCTTTTCTTGATAGATATCTTTTTAGTCCTTAAATTTATATTTAAAGTTCAAATAGGGTCAAATTAATTATTGTAATGAAAAAAAAATATTTAAACATATACTTTCTTTTTCAATTAATTTTATAATATACTAAAATAATAAAAATATTATTTACAACATTTTTACAAATAAATAAATTATTTTAAGATAAAATTAAAATAACTTAAACAAAAATTTAAAATTAATTAATTATCAATTTACTAATTAATAATTATCAATTATCAATTTGGTAACTAATTAATAAATTTTTTAATAATTAATCAATTTAAAAGACACCAATTAATTAGTTACCAATTTTTTTTGTATTCTAACTCATTTATAATTGATAATTAAAGGAAAAAATAAAAATTATTTACAACTCCAGCTCCTTCTGTTGCTGCTTCTGCTCATGAAGCCAATTCTTCCTACTCCTTGCGTTGCTTACATAAGATTGTCACCAGTAGTCCGTCGCTACCCCACACATTATTGTTGCTTCTTTGATCGCGTTATGAAGCAGTAGAGTTGCTGCTTTCTCCCTCGTAGGTGACGTGATGGAGAAGAGAAGAGGAGACAGAGAAGACAATGGCAACGACCACCACTGCCACTCCCTTAACCTTTTAAAACAAAACTCAACCATGATGATAGAGATGAATGTGAGTAAGATGGTGATTTGTGGATTTTTTTATTGTTGATTTGTAGATTTGTTGTTACTTTTGATTTTTTTATTTTTTTTACTTTTGATTTATTAATTTTGTGTTGGATTTGTGGTGGTGGTAGTGTGGCAATGACGGTGGATGGTGCTGCTGGACGATGGTGGTGGATGGTTGATTTGTGGATTTATTATTACTTTTGATTTTTTTATTTGTTGTTGCTTTTAATTTGTTAATTTCGTGCTGGATTTGTGGCAATAGTGGTGGTGTGGTAATAACGGTGGATGGTGGTGCTAGACGATAGTGGTGGATGGTCGATGGTGGTGCAGGACGATGGTGGTGTTAGATGATTGTGTGAAGGAGAGAGTATGGGTGAGAAGAGGATGAAGTTATATGGAGTTAAATGATATTTTTCTCTAAAAAAAATTACAATTTAATCACTGAACTATACCCATACATGTTGATTAATATTAATCATAATATTTATGTGTAAATAAATTAATAATATTAATGATAATTATGCCTTAAAATGATAAAAAAAATATATTAAAAAAATGAGAGGATCAAAATAATAATTTATAAAAATTATGAGGATCAAAAGAAAAATTTTTTACTTGAAAAGAGTGGAGTAAACTACAAAGGCATCTAAAGAATACAAATTTTATAAATTAAGATGTTTATAAGGTAAGATTTTACAAATTGAAGTGTTTATAAGGTCAAATCTTAAGTATATGGAGCCAATGAGATTTTTATTATAAGTTTTAAGGGCTACGTATGCGTTTGGCCTATATATATATATATATATATATATATATATATATATATATATATATATATATATATATATATATATATATATATATATATATATATATATATATTACTTGTAATATTTTTTTTTTCTGTATGTAGATTTGTTAATGGGAAAGAAAGGAAAAAATGGCAAGCCCAATGATGATATTTAGATGGAAATTTTGCTACACCTATTAATAATATTAGATCTAAAATGACATGTAATTTTTGTGGGCATGTGGTTATTAGTGGAATAACAAAATTTAAGCAACATTTAGTAGGAATTAAAGGTGACATCGCTACATGTCCAAAAGTGCCACGTGTTGGGAGAGAAGATATGAAAAACTTATTTTAGAATGGCAAGCCAAGCAAAAAAATAAAAAATAAAAAAGGCTATTAAACAACAACTTGAGGAAGAAATTGTACAAATGCATAAGAATAAACAATATAATGACAATGATGACAAAGAGGAGGAAGATGCAATAATGTAATATGCTAGGCAATAAAGCCTTCAACAACTTGAAATTAATTCATATAAAATGACTAAAGGTGTTTATTATGATGTAGGTGGATCCAGCGGTAGTCAATAAAGAAAGTGAATGATGGGTCACTCTTTCAGTGTTAGAAACACTCCTAATACACAAACTCCAAGAGGCAATAATTCACAATCTTCTAGATTTGCTCCTCCTCAATTATTAACACCATATGAAAAGATCGGGAGCTGTTGAAGTGGATTTAAAATTCAAAAGAGAAAAAATGAAGCAGACCAAAATAAAAACATTTTGGTTCAAGAAAAGTAAAAAGAAGTTGATTAATGCTTTCTATTGATTTATGGTTCATAATAAACTACCATTTGTAGTTGCCGAATCACTTTGGACACGACCATACTTAGAGTTGCTTTAGAAGTTAGATTGAACATTCCACCTCTAACAACATATGAACTTGCAGAGGTATGATTGCCAAGGGAATATTAATTAATGAAAGAATATGTTGCATCTTGTGTAGGGATTTGGAAGGAAAAAGGGTGTATGTATTATGTGATGCATGGATAAGTCCAACAAAAATGTCCATTATTAATTTTCTTATATATTCAAATCGTGGCACGATTTTTCATAAGTCATAGAATGCATCTATTGTTGAGAAGAAAGATGAACATTATTACTTTTAGTTGATGTTAAAGGTTGTCGAAAAAGTTAGAGTTGATAAGGTTGTCCAAATTATTACTAATAATGATGCTATAGTTACGTTAGTAGGAAAATGTTAATGAACAAGTATCATCATCTGTATTGGATAACATGTAGTCCTCATTATATTGATATTATTTTAGAAAATATTTGGAAGAGAAGTCAAGAAAGTCATTTCATTACAAAAGGGAAGAAAATCACGTAATTTATTTATAATCATAATTGGGTGACAAATTATATGAAGAAATTTATAGATGGTAAAGAGCTACTTTAACTTGGCATTACTAGATTTGCTACTAATTTTATTATGCTGGAGAGTATTGTTCGTCAATGCAATAACTTGAGCAATATGTTTGAATCACCTACATAGGTGAATTCTAGATATGGAAGAATGTCAGATCCATTAGCCATTGAAGTCATGGAAACTATATTAGCAATAACAAGTAAAGGAAGAGTGTTTTAGTAAAAATGCTAATGAATTGCCTAAAGTTCAAGAACCACTTTTAAAGACATTAAAGTTAGTTGATGGGGATGATAAACCAACAATAAGATTTTTGTATGATGCAATGGACAGATGCAAGATGACCATTAAAGAAAATTATCGGCATCACAAGCATTATTCGTCTATTATTGATAAAAGTTGGAATTTTCAATTACATTATGATTTACATGTTATAGGTATATTATTTATGCAAGATGGCCATTAAAGAAAATTTTCGATATCACTAGCATTATTCATCTATTATTGATAGAAGATGAAATTTTCAATTGCATTATAATTTGCATGCTGCAGGTATGTTATTTATAATTATTAATGAATAATTTATTATTTTATTTGCAAGGTATTAATATTTAAAATGATGTACTTATTATAGGTTGTTATTTTAACCTATAATATTAATATAGAGATAAGTTTGATATTCCCTCTGCTACTAAAGTCATATGAGGAGTTCGAAATGTTATTAAAATGATTGAACCAAATGAAGAAGCTCAAAAAAATGCCCTTTTACAAGTAAGATTGAACTTTTTCTTTATATATGATAATTACAGTTATATTATGGGTTTATATTTTTTTACTATCATATACGTGTTTACTTTTTAAGAAAGGAAGGATCTTTTAGAGAAACACTTGCTCTAAAAGCAATAACCAACTTGCACTTAGGTATCTTTTCTCTTGATATATAATTTATTATTTATTAATTAATAAAAAAATTTAATTAATTGAATATTGTTGGTTGATGTAGTTGAGTGGTGGATTAATTTTGGAGAGTCAACACCTAAACTTCAAAAAATTACTATGAGAGTCTTAAGTCAAATAACATCAACAACAAATTATGAAAAGAATTGGAACACTTTTAGCTTGATTCATACAAAGACTAGAAATAGTTTGAAGTACAAAAAATTACACTATATAGTCTATATACACTAAAATATGAAGTTACAATTGTGAAATACAATGTCGAAGTCACAATAAGAGTTAGAGGAAGCTTTTAATCCAATCAACTTGGATTATATTTCTTATAAGCATAACCATTTAATCCATGGTTGGAAGAATCAGAAGCTCCTTTACTTGATGAACATAATCTTAATTGGTTGAATGATGAAGATGGTGAATAAGATCCTATAATTGATTTGACTGAGTAAGAATTAAGTGTGACTCCTCCATTCAAATATAGTGTTGATTCTCCTTTAGGCAATGATGGTGAAAATGATAAAGATGATAATAGTGGTGGTGGTGGTGGTGATATTGATGATTATGATAATGATGATGACGATGATGATGATGGTAATGGTGGTCATAGTTGTGGTGGTGATAATAATGGTAGTGGAATTGGATATCATAGGCTAATTGGAACAAACCATGGATATTATGAAAATTCCAATTATTCAAATGATATCCCATCATTTTTTTATCCATCATATTCCATCCAATTTTGCACTATGATAACATGAATTTGGATACAAAATCAGTGAAGGTGAAAGTAGTTCTACTTAGAATATTACAAATCAAGATTATGGGTTCAGTCATTACATGAATCCATTTGATCCTCTACAAAATTATGGAATGCCCTTTGATAATTGGAATCAATAAGACTTATGCCAAAGTTATCTAACTATATTTGAGAATTAAGTGAATATTTCTCAAAATTATTCCAGTAATGTGCTTGAAGTTCAAAGCCATTCTAATTGATACGGAACCTCCAAGAATAAGCTTGAGAACCCCTTTATGTATTCGAACCCCCGAAGCATTAACTTGAAAACCCCAATAGTCAATTCAGCAACAACCCCTAAGAATGGTTAGAAATCAGATTACTTAGATGATCAAAGAATTAGAATAAAGAAAACTCGTTTCTAAATTCCAATTTCAAAACACTCCATAAGAAGATGATCAATCTACTTGAATGTTCCTTAAAGCATGTATTCTACACAAGAACACAAAGATAAAAGCAAAACGGCCTTTAGGTTTTAAAACTTCAATTCTGAATAATAAAATTCGTCCAAGGCATATATATATAGCCTTTACATGGTTTTCCTTAGTGAGTAAGGAAAACTAATAACCCTAATCACAAAAATAGGAAATTAATCTAATCAGACCTCAAATAGGAATTTTGACATACTTCCTATTTTAAGAATAATTAAACTAACTAAAACTAATGGGCTTTTAAAATAACAAATTCGTCCAGTCCTTATTTAACATAATTAAACCTAAATAACAATGCTTAAATAACTCTCCCATGCATATTTGGTCAGCCCATAACAAATGAGGCCCATTATATACTTAATTAAACCCATTAATAACTTGGACTTGAATTAAGTTGTATTGAACTTGAGCTGCACTTGGCACAAAGCTTTGGTGTCCTTGTAAACTTTCACTAGCTAAGTTCATAAAGCCTTGTAGATGATGGATTAAGGCTTCTTGAAGCTTCTTAGATTGAGACCTTGTTATAGGTCTTTGAGGCATGCTGATTGGACTCAAAACCTCTTGAACTTGATCCTTGCCTTTTTGACCATGCTCATCTTCATCATGTTGAATTCTTTGAACTTGGTGTGTTGGTTGCTCCATAACACTAATGCATTCAATGAAGGGATTTCATTTTTTAACTTACTTCCATTTGCAATGAGCAACCAAAATGTTGATAATTATAATGCTAGCCCTAGTAATCAAGATCCTCCATGCCACTCTTTTTTGTGGTGATTTATATTGTTATTGTATCTCTAAAAAAATTTGTAATAATATCATATTAATATAATATAATTATTTACATATTAAAGGTTTGAAGTATTATCTAATCTCATTTTTATTATAGTAAATAATAATTTTTTCAAATGTATATTTTTTAGTGCAAATATATAGTCTTTAAGTAATTTTTAACTTATTATATTAGATTTTAAAGTTTATTTTGCATTTTTTAATTAATATAGTACATTTTATTTATTTATTTTTAAATTCACGGTAGTGTCAAATGATATAATCTGAATCAATATGATTCAGTCTAATATCGTTATACTATTATTGATATCAAAACGAATCACGAAACCGTTATTTAAAATCATGGGTCTTTGTGTGTTTCTTTCAAGTTCTTGGTTTTTTTTTTTATTATTATTATTATTATTATTATTATTATTATTATTATTATTATTATTATTATATTGCTCAATTCAATGAATATAATTAATTGAAAGAAAGATAAAAGTTCTATTGATATCCCTTTTATTCTATCCAACTTTTCTCACAATGATATTTTTAGTTAAGATCATCTGAAAATGATATCCCTTTTAATTAAGATCATCTGGAAATGGAATTATATTTCTCATAGAGAATAAGTTATTAAATATCTAAAAACAATAGATACCATGATTTTAGGTAAAAATGTAGGTATTGTAATAAAATTTTATAGATGGAATTTGTAATATAAATAGCAAAAGTTTTGTTGAATTAGTCTCTTGTGTTCTTGGTTAAATGGAGCATTCACTTAAGCTAAACTGTTTAGCTAGTAGTGTAATCAATAATCAAGTGTTGGCGTTTTTTAGGTTTATTTTCATCTTTTGTTTCTTTTACTCATTTTTCTCATTCTTGCGGCAGCAATGTGTCCTCATTGCAACTTTGGAAGGGCTCATTACCATTAACTTTGCTTCTTCCATGCCCTAGTGATGATTTTTCGAAATTCAATGTGTGGTTGTGGAACCATCCTCATTAAATAGGGCAGCTTGTTCTCCGAACTATTTCCTTCCTTCCAAACTAAAACTAATTTATCCTTATGCCACTTTCTCTTTTTCAAATAAAAAAATTCCAAACTAATTGTTACTTTTATTTATCCAATGTAATATTAATTTTTCTTTTCTATTTTATTCTTATATTACCCTTATTTAATTGGCTTTACAAAATTTTATAAATTTCGAATATATCTAGATAAGATTAATTTATTCTCATTTAACTATTTTATAATCAAATAAAATACTAAAAAAAAGACGATTAATTTAGAATGAAGGAGTATCAACCATGGTTGATTTTTGTAATTATAATCCTATAAAGCAAACTTTTGGAATCTACATTTCTCAGCTATATTAATTCTCTGTCCTTATCTTCTTGGTGCATATCAACTTCTTAAGTAAAGGTCTCAATTTATTGCATGCAATCATTAAGTATAGCTGCTTAGAAAATAGTTGGATGACACTAGCCAATGAAAGAAAACAATGATGAAATTTACATGAACTTTGTTGTAACTTGATACTATGGAGTTGCTAAGCTCTCATACATGATAGATTATCTAATTGATTTTAATTCTTATTATCTTAATTCTTGAAGCAAAACAATTGGAAAGCAATGACATGATTGTGATTGTACGGAAAAACAAACATATAAGAGATTATGCAAAATAACAGCAGATTTGGACAACTAAATACACACTAATTTCTCAAATAAAATGAACAAAAATAAAGCACAGAATGGTTTGGAAGAATCAGGGACCTAAATGTAAAAGCAAATAACTACAGAGTGCCCTTTGATAACTTTCTCTTTATATATTTTATAGAATATTGGTTCAATTTGGGGTGGGCCCAACTTAGAAAAAAATAGCCAATACAAAACTTCCACGTAGATCCTATAGATAGATGAGGCGCGCCAAAACTAACCATCTCACTCTCACAAAGCTGACTATCAACCAACAATTAATTTCCACTCTATGACTATGGCTCTCCCTTTATCCTCTTCCATTATCAACACTCACAAGCTTTCTTTTAGCCCTTCCATTGCTCAAAAGCGTCATTTACTCTCTACCCATTTCGCCTTTAGACTTAATCATGCTCGTTGTGAAGTCACTGCAACTCCACCTCACCTTAAAATTCAATGCAAGTATGCAAAGGTTGGGTTTTCATTTCTTTGTTTGGATTCTTGTCGTTGCCTTTTATTATCAGTTATTACCTTTGTTTTCCTGTAGTGTTTGGAATTTTTGCTGTCAAGTATTTGACGAGGTGTTTTAGTTTAATTTGTTTTTTTATATTTCAAAATATGAACTTACTATGCTTAATTGGTTGAACATTTTGGAAAATTTAGAACGTCAATTTTAATGTAGAATGTAGAAGAAGTTCATGATTGGGCAATTAGATCAATTGTCAGGTAACTTCATTTTATTGCAGGCTATTTTCTGAGTTTTAAAGGGGAATTCAGTATATTGGAGCCAATTACCATACTTAGGGAATTCAGTATATTGAAGCCAATTACCATACTTTTACAGGCTATGGCATAAGCTGAGCATAGTCTAGGATGTACATTTTAGTAAAATGTTCAAGTTATGGCAAATTATACACCCACATTTATGGCAGTACATCTTTTTTTTTTTTTTTTTTTGTGGTTTTGGAACTTGGGACGATTCAGACCTTTATCTATGCAAAAAAAAAAAGGGGGGGGTTTTGGGGTAGAAAAGCACCTTTTTTTGCCATGATGGTGAGGCAGTTGACATGGAGACTTTGTTCATTTGAATGCTCAACATAATCTACATATCTTGTATTTAGACTTCCATTTTCAACATGTTCACATCATGGATTGAAAATGTGAGGCACTAATTCCATGATGTTTATCTTTCCCTCCATAGTTTCCCTATTGATCAAGTGATGATTGATGGATAATAGATAAATATGGTATGTTATGGAGGTACATGCATTGGTTCATAGGCTCCAGTTCTCATGGTGAAAAATCGAAATAATATTACTGATTCACCTTTTTATTGTCTTTCCAACATACTGGTTAGCACATATTCTGGTCAGACATCAGAAATGGAGGTAAAGTTCATAAAACGTAATTAGCAGATATACTTTAACGGACATGAAACAGCTAATAAATCTTTAATACTTTTGGCAAATGTTGTCTAAGCTGGAGTTTCAGCGATGCAGGATCCAGCCTACTGTGAAGATACTGCTACCAGTTTATGCATATCCACTTTTGAAAATGGAATGAAGAAACTTGAGAATTTAATTGCCGTAATCCTAATCTTTGTCCAAATTTCTTCACCACTACCTTTGGTTGGTTTGGATTTTTGGTTTGTTTCTCCAGCAGAAGCAGTGCTTTATTCTCCAGATACCAAGGTCCCAAGAACCGGGGAACTTGCTCTAAGAAGGGCTATTCCAGCAAACACAAATATGAAGGCTATACAGGTTCTTATTAATTATTGGATTTCTACCATCTCCCCAAGCAAACCTAGAGGGTGATCAACTAGCAGATAATTTTGCTTTTTGACTCCAGAATTCCTTGGAGGATATTTCATTCTTGCTCAGGATTCCACAAAGGAAGCCTTATGGGACCATGGAAGGCAATGTGAAGAAAGCACTGAAGGCATGTATAGTTTCTTCTAATGTATTCACATATGAACTTATATTATTAGACATTTGATGTTCAAAAATTTGTATCTCAGTGCAATTTAATTAGTTTTATTACAATTATTGGATTTGGTTTTGTGAATCTTCTATGACTGAACTTTTTTTCTTTGAGGGATTCCTTCCTTCATGTACCTTTTAGTAGTTGTATGATTCAGAGTGTCATTATTAAGTAGACTGTCCGATACCCTTTTAGACATGGATCCAACTCTTTTATCCCTACACATTTGCATTTTGCACTGCTCAATCTGTGCTTATGTTGGTATTACACAACAGTCTTCATTTACTTATTATTGTAAATTTTGATGCTACCAGTTGTGTTAGTCTTATCTTGGCCATTTTACATATCAATGTCTCAGTAGCTTAATATAGTTATTTTTGTAATTTTCCTCTTTATCTCAGATAGCAACCAATGAAAAAGATTCTATTTTGGCAAGTATACCAGCAGACCTGAAGGAAAAGGGATCCACATTGCATGCATCTCTGGTCGAAGGAAAGGTATGGGAAGGCTCTTTGGAGAATTATTAGCTCTTCTAGGTGAGAGAGCTACTTAGGTAGTGCTATATCTTCTTTTTCCTGACTTCTATACACTTGCTAGAAAGCTCAGGTGCGTTAAGTGTAGTATGAGCACAAGTGTGTAGAAAAATGCATTCAGCATATGTGGGTTCTGTATGAACATATATACTCATACTTGCGTATAAACTGATTCTTGAACACTGTTTCATATCAACTGTAATGGATGACATGAAGAGCAGATTGGATTTTAAGATTATGGCCACAAATTAGTATTGAGTTTCTAAAACATGAAGAGCTACCTATTCCTTGGTGTAGTATTGGACTGTGTTACTTTGGTGTGCTTGTTGCCAACTTCCAAGTGGAAAAGAAGAATAGAATTTTATATCACTGCAGCCAAATTACATAATCTAACTATTAGAGACTATATATCATGAAAAGGCTATTAGGTCTGTAATAATAATTTATTCTTTTTATTTTAATGGCCAGAATTTCAGTTTCCATGATATATGCGCCTATATGGTAGAGTTCAGTGGACTTATGGAAGAGTGCCTTTTTTCCCCAGGGTGGTTTGCAAGCACTCCTTCAATACATTAAGGAACAGGATCCAGATAAAGTTTCTGTTGGCCTCGCATCTTCACTGGATACAGTTGCAGAGCTAGAGTTGCTGCAGGTAAACATGACTCTTTAATTGCATTGGATGATTCTTCTTATGCAAACTGCATTGCAAGATAGGTGTGCTACCAGCCAAAAAATTGACATGCACTCCCTACCAGGGCTAGCCATGGGCCGGTTCTGGCCCGGTCCAAATCGGTCAAATCCAGAAGCGGCCCGGGGGAGGGACCAGTTCAGGGCCACCCCTGGTTCTGATTCTGGTTCCAAACCAGCAGTTCCAGTTTAAAATCGGAAAACTTTTTTAAAAAATTAACTTGTTGAACTGAATGAACCGAACCGGAACCTGTCTTGAACCAGGGTGGGGCCGGTTCCTGTTCGGTTCAACCTTAGGTGGTTGGAACTGTCGGTTCTGGAACCGTGGCCACCCCTGCTCCCTACTAGCATGCTACAGAAACCTCCAATGTTAATGTTATTGAGTATGCTGTAAATATCAACTTAACAAATTGTTATTAACAGGCTCCTGGGTTGCAATTTTTGTTGCCTCAGCAATACTCGAAATATCCGAGGTCAGTCCACTTTGGGATTATTTGTCTAGGCATCTCTTTACAAATTAGTGTGACGAATTTGAATTCTGGACTCTCTGGATTGCTATTCTGATCCAAAGATGACATCCATATGATAAGAAAAGGCAAAGATAAATTTACTGTAGTTCAAATATCATTCTTCATTTTCATGTTTCTTATCTTGCATATACATTTCTGTGCATGATTGGTGGTATCTATCTATGGCTGTTGAATTGTGTCAAATATGATTATACAAGGCTCATTACCTGAAACTCGTATATGTTCTTTTTACGTAATTGCTCATTTGTTTTTTAAGCAACTACTTTGGTGAATCACACACCAAGGGATACAAAACCAAATTTTGAAGGAAGAAGAATCATGTTTTGATATGCCAGTTAAAATAACAATGCAACAGCATACTCTTAGATATTTTGCATGTTGAATAAACCATGAAAAATTATATTAATTTCTAATGGGACTTAGGATGAGATTTGGTTGTTTGGTTTTTCATTTTGTAGCCAACTTATTCCTTGTAAAATTTTTCTATCATAAATGGTGGTTGATTTGCATTTAATTTTAATATTATGTACGCGGAGGCTTTAGTTACATCTCATATTACAGCTAATTCTTTTATTTGACTGCTTTCAGAAATGCTGATAAGAGTTTGTTTGGCATTCAAACTTCAAACTGTAATTCTCTTTGTGTTATCTATTAATTGAAAGCTTAACATTGATGATTTTGCAGGCTAACAGGCAGAGCAACTGTTGAATTTACAATTGGGAAAGCTAATGGTTTAACCTTTTCTCCTGAAGCTGGTGGTGAACCAAGAAAGACTTCTAAAATTCAGGTTTGGTAATATATTATTTACTATGTCTAGACGAATGTGACAAGCATGTACTATTATGCAATTGCAGTTTTTTTTTTAGATATATAAGATGATATCCTGGGAGTTAAACCCATGACTCGTCTAATATTTTGTTTGGTTCTTGTAAAAACTTTTTTGAATATAAGAAAGATTGCTGTGTACAATTGTTGATAAGCTTGGCATATGCACCGTTTATGTAACTTATTCTTTTGGAATGTATCCTTTTTTTTTTTCATCTGACACATGCATTAAGTAGCAAAACTGGCAACCATTTTTTCTTTACTTGATGTGGTTTTTTTCCCTCAAGATTGAATAAAATATGCTTATAAAAAAATGTTTAATTGATTTTCCATTGTCTCTGGAACTTGCAAGTTGGGGCTGAGCAAGGTTTTATTGGTTCAATCAGGTTAATTAACTTGAGGTCCCTAAAAGTGTTTTATTGTCCCTCCCATGTTCTCTCTCATGTGTATTGATGTCTAACTGAATCTTTATAATGATTTGTGTACTTTATTCTTCTGCAGATTCAGCCAGCCAATGGAAACTTATTGCACTGAATGTTAGATATAATTTTTGTTTCGTTGATTATTTGAATGACTAATATAGTAATTTACCAGTTTTCGTAAAATCTTGGTTACTTCCTAAACATTGTGTGCCTAAACCGCAAGGCATTATAATTTACACTCATAACTAGGTGCATATAATCTTATGTTGCATTTTGCTAAATGATCCTAACCAATTTGCCATATTTTCAAAGCTAACTTACATTGTACCCATGGATTCAGGTTGTTCTAGATGGATATTCAGCACCATTAACTACGGGAAATTTTGCAAAACTGGTAAGGTAGTTGAACCTCTCTTCGGCCTCATGGAAACCTTTTTGTTGCTCTTTATAGATGTCCAAGTTATGGATTTCCATGAAAATCAATAATGAATCAACATGTGTTTAATTATTTTCCAGCAACATGCATTTTGAAGAAATCATAAGGCCAATGAGTAGTTTAATCTTGTGCCATTACTTTCCCAAATTGATGTCTGAAGCTACATCAACTTTTGGCTAACAATGTTTCAGGTAGTTGATGGAGCATATGATGGGGCAAAGTTAAGCTGCACTGATCAAGCTGTTATTACAGACAATGGGAATGATAAGAACATTGGCTATAGTGTTCCATTAGAAATAAAGCCATCAGGACAATTTGAGCCCTTGTACAGAACAACTTTAAGTGTACAGGTAAAGATAACTTTTGTTTTTTTTTTTTTTTTTTTTTTGCTTTTCTTGCAGTTGAAACTAGCAAAACAATTTCTCATTGTCCAATTATTTATTTTCATTTTCCTTTGATACAAACCATATGTAAGGATGGGGAATTGCCGGTGCTTCCATTATCTGTGTATGGAGCTGTTGCAATGGCTCACAGTGAGGTTTCTGAGGAGTATTCAGCGCCGTATCAGTTTTTCTTCTATCTCTATGATAAAAGAAATGTAAGTGCAGTCCACTCCTGAATTGAAATGTAAATTTCATAAGAAGAAAAAAGTTAAGAAGTCAGAATTTCAAATAACATAAGATACAGCTTTGGTCCGACATTATTCTTTTCCATTTTCCTCTCCGTTAAACTATTGATTCTATCCATTCCTGGATTGTGATTGATGCTCTTTTTGTGTTGTAACATAGTCTGGCTTAGGAGGCTTATCTTTTGATGAAGGACAATTTTCAGTTTTCGGGTATGTGAGTCTTTACATGATTACTATCTTTTCATAATTTGTATAATAAGGTGTCTGTGCTAATGAATGATTCAATATACTTTATGCTCTTTCTTTATTCAGATATGCAACAACTGGGCGAGACATCCTTTCACAGATAAAAACTGGGGATATAATCCAATCTGCAAAGTTAGTGGAAGGTCAAGATCGCCTCATATTGCCACCAAATGAGAACTGATATTTCTTCTGTCATAGGAGGAACCCACTTTATTCTTTTTATTGACTGGATTTCTAGATTCAATTACAATCAGCCATATATAATAGATATTTTTTTTTGTTCTGTTGCTGGTTGTGACTTGTCTTAAAGATCTTAAAAATCAGTCTACTATTACAATTTTGTGCTGTTGTTGTTTTTGGGCTGCTAATGTATAGATAGAGGGAGAAATGACATATAGGTAAGTTGTTAGATATGGGCATTGATTAATGAGATATATGGCATTCATCCTATATGGCTCTATGCATGTGGCAACAACAGCAGCAGCAGCAGTAGCACGACTTACTTCACATCAGCTTAATTATTTTTTCAAGTATTTTAGTCTTGTTGAATGGTGTAGCTTTCATTTTAGTTCCTGGGCAGAGAAATTTTTTTTTTTTTATCAATCCTGTTGTATTTTTATTGAGAACTGGTAAGATTGGAAATTAATTTAGGAGATTATACTAAACTTATAATATAATCATTCACTATGGCTTTTCTATCTGCTGTTTTCCATGCCACATTTGTTTTAGCTGCTAAGCAAAAATTGACCTTTGAGTTATTTGTTAACCCATTAGCTAAGCAAGTAGTAACACAACACAAAATTGTAAGGTGAAAGTGACATTTTACTTTGCTTTCTCCTCTTTTATTTTCTTATTACCCTGTTTATTTTCCTTCGATTCTTTGGCTATCTAAGATTAATAGGTAATAGAATGCTATTAAAATGACAAGAGAAAAGAGCTAGACAGTTCAAAGGAATTGAAGTTTTTACAGGGTATTATCAATCATAGAGCAAGAGGAAAATGCTATTCTTCCAGTTAACAAAGACAGAAAGCTCTGGATGACGCTTGAAACAGAAAGCAAATGCAAATTTATCTCTCGCATTATTTGATAATTGGTGTCAATTCAAGGTTCTGATAAAATACATGGATAATCGTGACACATCAAGCTATTGCCACCCACAGAAAAAAGATAAATGCACCACATTCTGATCGATAATTTTATTACAGAAAACTTGAGGGCAAACTTCATTCTCCCAAGTTACAAATATACTGTACAACTGTAACTGCTCTTTAGAAATTGAGCAGCAAGAGATATTGAGAAACTAACTTTTATCTTCACAAAGTATGCACATCATTAGACCATGGCGCAAGAATGTAATACATATAGAAGCTTTTAGCATCTTTATACCAACAGTAATAGCTCACAGTGGCACATCAACCACCCCACATGATAGCATGCATATGAATTGTCTTCCATGACAATAATACTCGTGTTTCCAACCTTCTGTAACTATGCTAGTTTCTACAGCGAGCTAACATTTTCAGTTTAGCAGTGTCAAAACAGATTAGGCTTATTTTATTTTCTCTCATTTAAATAACTAGGCTGCTGGACAGATGCCACCAGAAGCAGAAAACCAAGTGTTTTTTGTGCCTTCCTTCCACATTCCCCATCTCCATTTGATTCTTGGATGATCAACTGCACATCGAGAGATGAGGCTGCTGGCAACATTTGAATCAACTTCATAGTGAATGAGCAGACCAACATTTGACAAGTTGGTGCACTTATCTAAGATTGCAAAAATAAATGACAAGGTAACATCAATATCATGTATAACTAACTGTGCAGTAATTTCTTTCAGCTCCTTCATACCAATTTGACTCTGCAAGCCATGAGTGAGAAAACATGTCTCCATATCGGACCAAGCCCCAGACAGCAAAGTAAGTGAGCCCACATTCAAGAACACATCAAGCAGCATCTCCAGACTAAGCCTAGTCATCTCATCAGGTTTAATAACACGTTTCAGTGAATCAACTGTCAGCCTCTCTACTGAATAATTAGAAGGAAATGCACATAAGAGGCCATGGACATTGGCAGATTCAAGCTGTAAGATTTTCAAATCAAGTAGCTGTCTTACGTCAAACTTATCTGCTTTCCGAATTGAAAGACAGAAATAGGACAGTAATGGAGTTTCAAGAACAAGAGATCTTGGTTCAATACAATTAAGCTCAAGTCTCACAAGGCTGGGTGCAAAAATAGTCAGAGAATTTGGAGCATTTGACACAGTCCAACGAAATGTTCTAAGGTGATGGAGATGGATCTTTGGTTCTTTAAGTCCTCCAACTCCTATCAAATTGAGAATCTGTAGACAAGGGAAGTAATAATTAACCTTGCCTAGATCCTCATCATCTAGTCTTATAGACTCGAGTGTTAAACTTGTAAGCATAGGCATTGGATTCAAACCATCCACTGATAGCCAAGCATTCTTCACCTCAAGCTCAAGAAGACCATGACCTGCACATGGAGATATAAATATCATTGTCATATGTCAATAAAATGCATTAATGTGCTTTTAAATTATGATTCAAACTGAAACACAATTCATAATGAAGAAAAAATAACATAAATAATGCAGTTCCTAAAGTTCTAAACAGTTTTGCCGAAAATAAACTCTTTCAGATTCTTGTTTGCCCAACAACTGCAAGTCTTTCCTACACAAAGCCATCTAATGTGAGGCATTAATAAATGAAATTACTGTGTTTGAATTCTATTCTAAGCATTTTACTCAAATTATAAGCTGCAAACTACATTTCTTCAAACAACTATTGTGTAGTTTTATGTTGGAATTGTAGACCAATTCAGACAGTTCTTATTTCTTCAAAAGGAAAAAAAAAAAAAAAAAAAAACATGCGCAGGAGATTCTTTTTGTTAAAGTTTCAAGCTTGCTTCACCTAATTGACAGAGATATATGTCTTTCGAATATAGAGGTAGGAATAAAAAGATTAAAGCTTCTTTTATGTCTTTCACTATAATCATAAAGAATTTTTTTTTTTTTTGGAGGACTGCACTATAATCATAAAGATTGTTATTGCGAAATTGAGAACCGCACTTCATCTTTCACTTATGGTTTCACTACAACAAAAGCAAGCTCTTCATAGCCAATCATACAACGTTCTCCTGTTCCACTGGTAAGCACAGGCCATTAATGGTCCATGTCAAGATACTCATACATTAATGATCATTTCTAGGCAGCATGAAATGCCAAAGAGACAAAAAATTATACATAACTATGTAATTAATAACTGAATTCCAAATATAAATCAGCATCCCATATAAAGCTTTTGTTTTGGATGTGAAAGAATTGAATTCTTACAAAATAATTTCGTTTTTTGACATTCGAAATGGCCTTAATCTTTATTGACCTCAAAAGAATTGATTTCCAGAAAACAACCACTAACTAAAATTCAACTTAATTGAAAATTTTCTCGCAATTTCTTTTTACAAAAAAAAAAATGAAAAAAAGGAACTCGAAAAGGAAGCAAGACTCACAGCAAGAAGAAACCAAAGCCAAAATGTCCGATTTTCTCCAACAAGATTGAATCCAAAAATCCGAAATAGACAAAAACTTAAGCTCTCGACAAACCCTAGGCAACAACAGCCATTCTTTTATAAACTGTACATCGCTCAAATACAAATCATCAGACTCATCCTCAACATCATCATACGATATCCCACACAACGACTTCTCAACACCGATTGAGACCGACTCAAGACCCGACGAATTTGCAGCTACTAGGCTCTTCAAAATGGTCTTGAAAGGGGTAATTTGGTCTCTTGTATCTGGAGACCTTGATTTTACATATCGAGATAACGTGCAGACAAGGTTGATGGAACGGATTTCGGAACAAAGTGAGTTGAAGGTTTTGGAAACGAGTCGGCAGCGAGCGTGATCGGTTGAATCAGTGAGTCGAGTTAGGATATCGAGTAGGAGAGGGAGAGGGAGGTTATCCATGGAAATGTTGAAAATGTGCAAAGAAAGAGTGAGAAATGAAGAAGACGTTTGAAATTTAGTTGTGGTCGTTGGAAAATTTGAAGCTTCTGCTTTCATAAAAGTACCATTAAGCCCCTCAACTTTTAGCTTTGATCAAAGTTCCACATTTTAACATATCTAATCAAAAAAATTATACACAACTTATATTTTATGATATATCATCTATAACATGCTCTTATTACGGTACATATATATGTATTTGTATATATAAAATTAAAATTTATCAAATTAATTCATATTTAATTATAACTATCAATTAATTTTCGTATATTTATACCTATAAAATATATATTAATAACTATTAAAGAATGATTAATTTAATGATTTTAATTTTATTTGTCTAAATACATAAAGTTAAATGAAGTAAAGGTCAGAATTTAGCTTTTTCTGGGTAAAATATTTCAATTGAATTTATTAGAAGTTTGGTTCAGTTTGTTTTGAAATTTTTAGATTTTAAAAAAATTATTTCGATTTCAATTGATTTTAAATAAATAAGTTAATTGAATAAATCAAATTGACCAAAATTTTTGAATTTTATCATCAACATATTTTAAAATAATGTAAAAATAACATAAAACAATAAAATAATTAAATATGAATAAAAATATTTATTATTGTTTATATAATTTAATTAAAAACAATAAATTAATATTACATATTTAATTAAAAATTTGAATAAATAAATAAATTCATTTTACTATGTTTCTTGATATAAAAAAATCAATTAATTCAATTCTTTGTTAAAAAAATTTTCCATGCAATTGGGCAAAAAAAAAAAAAAGGTAAAGTTGATTGAACCAAGAAAATGTTCATCCTTAAATTCAAGTCTACTAAGTTAAAAATCGTAATGTTAATTTAATTGGCATGTATTTTCTTTATTAAAATAAAAAATAAAACATTACTTTTAAAACAAAAATATCATTTTATTACAAATTATTTTATTTTACTTTTAAATACTTGTTTCCCTCATTTAATATCATTATTTTATGTTATAATATGATTTAGTTTTTAAAAATTCAACTTGTTGGCCAAGTGTTTTACCCTTGATTTATATGATATTTATCTAATCGTATGGTATATTACACCTAGTTTAGGTAAGAATCTCCAAAAAAAACTTGACCATCCAAGTTTTTTTTAGAAAAAAAATTAACTTGTTAAAATAAATAATTAAAATTACTTTTATGAAAATTAAATTTAAATGATATGTGAATAAGTTCATTCTAAAAGCAAATTGTTGATACACTCAGTATATTATATCCAATGGTTGAATGCATGTCACAAAAATGTATGTTTTACTTTTATTGATGAAATATAAAACACTTAATTTATATATTATATATTCAACCATTGAACGTAATATCCTGGTTGGATGCATTACTTTTCAAAATTTGAATTTGGTTAATTAATAATAAAAATTAAATTGGGTATCGAATTGGAAGTGATGTTATAATTTGGGGATTTTCGTGTAATGTTTTTTTGAACAACAGTTTCCTGTAATGTTTCCATCATTCCATGAGTAAATATTGAAGTCAAAATTTCCAAAATTTGACTTTACCTTTGCCTAGGTAGGGTAGAATACACCTAATAGATAATAGATAGATTTGAATAATAATTTATATATTTTTATTTTCTTTAAATAATTATGTCAGTGTTTTATATGTAATTTACACAGTTTACGTCGGGGCAAAAGTCTGCCTTTTGTCAAAAAAAAAAAAAATTATATAATTTATTTATCTCGGCTTTTACTGTTTTCTTTGCGCCCTTAATTTTCACCATCCTCCCGCAACACTGCGACATGAAAAGTGAAGTATATCAAAAAAAAATAAAAAATAAAAGAAAACAAAGGAAAGGAGGCAAGTGGAGGCCGGACTACCTCTGTTTCTGGCCAAAAATTCCACCGCCGTCTCAGCCCCAAACGATCAGTCCTTAACTCCGGCAGCCCATTTTTATTAAAACTGAAAATCGCTCCGAGAAGATAAAAAGAAAGCGCGAGCCTTGAAATTTGGCAAGCACTGTCTTGCTTGCTTAGCTCAGTTAAAAAACAAAAAGCGTGAAATAAGTAGTTGATCAGCTGAATTGGGTATCAATCATTCAATTTGTTTTTGTAAATGTTGATTCTTTGGGGTTAATTTTATGTAATTATGGTGCCTCTTATTGTCAGGTGCTTCTGTTGCCTTTGGCCAAAAAATCGATGGGGGAGCAGTTGCCATCGTCAGTGCACGCCACAGTTTTTAAAGAGTCAGAGTCACTTGAAGGAGAATGCATTAAGATTGAAGGTTATGATTTTAATCAAGGAGTTAATTATTCTCAGCTTCTTAAATCCATGATCTCTACTGGGTTTCAAGCATCAAACCTTGGGGAAGCCATTGAAGTTGTCAACCAGATGGTTTGTCTCAGCAGTTCTTAGCTTTTAATTTTATAAGGCAGCTTGTTTCTTTGCATAAGTTATTGATATCTTTCTTTTTGAAAATATTTAATATGGGATTGAAGCTAGACTGGAGGCTTGCTGATGAGGAGTTAATGGAAGATTGCAGTGAGGAGGAGAAGGACCCAACTTATAGAGATACTGTGAGATGCAAAGTATTCTTGGGTTTTACCTCCAACCTTGTTTCTTCTGGTGTTAGGGATACAGTTCGCTATCTTGTTCAACATCATATGGTGAGAAAACTTGATGCTTTTATGTGTCTTTTTATGTTTTGAATCTTTTGATGTAATAGTTTAAAATCTGAGACAGTGAGACTGTTTATGTGTTGTTTCTGTGGTTTTATTAGTTTATATCGTTAAAAGCAGACAATTCTTGATATTTCATGTTGGTTTTATGGGGGAATTGAAATCTTATGGAAAAAGTGAATCTTTGCAAGCAAGGCAGAAGAGTCTTCTCAAATGCTGGAATTGAGAAGAAGGGAAAGAAAATTACGTAACTAGAAGAGCTATTGAAAAAAGGTGGCTTTTGTTTATATCATGAGTTCTTCTTAGAATCTAGATTTGAGAGGTGGGGAAAGAAAATGCATGCGCAAAGTGGCATGTTTACTGACACTAGTGTGATGGGTTGTGCTGAAATGATGTTGGAGTTTTGCATTTCAGTTTTGCACTTTTTTTTTTAAGAATATTCATCTTGTAGCAGCATTTGACAATGGCCTCTTTTTTTTTATATATACATTTGTTGTTTGGTCCTTTGTGTTGGAATCAAACTTGTCTTATTGTTTTGACCCCTTGTGTATGCTTCATAACAAGAGATGCTGTATTTATAGCATGTGCACACATGAAAATTATGAGTACTCATGAAAATTGTGATCACTGTAATGTCATTCTGTCTGGCTTAAAACATTTCGCATGATATTTTGGTTAGAACTCACATAATAATTCTATTCAGTCCAAATTTTGATGACATTGTTCCCATGAATCTCTACTTTATGTAAAAATTATTGTTTCTGATTTGACTGCAGGTTGATGTAGTGGTTACAACTGCTGGTGGCATAGAAGAAGATCTTATTAAATGCCTCGCTCCCACATATAAAGGTGACTTTTCCCTACCTGGAGCTCAGTTGCGTGCAAAAGGTCTGAACCGCATTGGTAACTTATTGGTTCCTAATGACAATTATTGCAAATTTGAAGACTGGATCATTCCAATTTTTGACCAAATGTTGAAGGAACAAATTGAAGATGTATGTACATACGTATTGCTTCTGTAATGACTGTAATTTCATCAATTACCTGTAGCTGTTATTTTCCATGATATTTATACATATATATTCCTTGACCTGACCTCATTTCTTCCCACCAACTCCCTTCCCCACAACGGTGGTATATCTATTTGGACGAAAAGCTTCTCCTATACCATCTTCCTCACTTTTTTTTTTTTTACTGCTGTACAGAATGTTTCATGGACGCCATCTAGAGTTATCGGTCGCTTGGGGAAAGAAATAAATAACGAGAGTTCGTACCTTTATTGGGCCTACAAGGTAGGTGTTGAACCAGCATTAGCTTGATCTTTCTTCTTTGCTGCCTCTGCAACTTTCTAAAAGTTTTAGATTATTTATTTATTTTTTCCTTCCCATTAAGTGCTGTTCTCATCATTTTTGAGATTTCATTGTTTTTAACTCCAATGGTTGAACATCCTACAATCATTTGCATTTGTTTCTCATGCCACCTTGGTGTTAAATAAAATCATAATTGAGTAATTAGTAATTACCCTTGATTCTAGACCTTTTCATAAAATTACAAAAAGTTGTAGTCTTGTATGTTATGGGAAATTGACAACTTAAATTCGAGTTATCAAGCAAACAAAGTCTTTTTGTCATGATGTAATTTAAGTTATTAGATGAGAATGAGAGTAGAAAACAGAAATGTGCTGGACAAACACTCTAGAAGAAACTATTTTGACAAAATTTTGGATAGAAAGCTAATGTCTGAACAGTTTTAAGAATTGAAAGGATCCTACAGCTTTTCCACAGGAACAGAAGGGATTAATATGCAATACTCAATTTATCATATGCTCCAAAATTTGATCTCATGAAAGCTAATATATGGGCAGACATTTTAATAATTAAAAAGGCTGTACACCTTTCTACAAGAAGAAATGAAGCTAGTTTGCAAGGTATCAATTTCTAATATATTCTGATCTTTAATATATTGGAAGTTGCAGGTAGAAATTGAAAAAAAAAAAAAGGACAGAGTTATATGACATATGGGTTTGAGATTGATTATATTGAGATATGTGACATTTATGTGCAAAACCGACAAGTTTTCTATCATTATAATTTTGAGCGTTGTGGTTAGTGAAAGGTAAGCATCTTGGCTTAGAGGCTTGAGAGAAGCCACTAATGTCAAATTGCTGAAGAAAGGTTTCTCTGTTGAGTTTTTTTCTTGAGGCTGCACTCTTGAATTGGAATCCTGCAACAAGGATCATTATAATATTGTCGAGTGTGGTTTAGTGCATAATTTTCATTAAAAGTTTTAACCAGAGTGAAGTGGATGTTGCTATGTGCTACAGTAGATGAAAATGCTATTTAAGTTGGTATAGGCAATGGCTTTTGACATATCCTTATTATTGCAGCAGCAGACTATAGTTATTATTGTTGTTACTAGTTCTGTCCTTTAATGTTCTCCACATTATCTTGGGATAATTTGCAGAACAACATTCCGGTATTCTGTCCTGGTTTAACAGATGGTTCTTTGGGGGACATGTTGTACTTTCATACCTTCCGCAGCCCAGATCAACATCATCTAATTGTTGACATTGTAGAAGGTAATATTTATTGCTGATGCTTTTTTTTCTTTTTTCTTTTTTTTTTTCCCTGAATGATAATTGGCAACACGGGATATGAAGGCCCTAATATAGGTTTTTTGACAGACATCAGGGCCATGAACAGTGAAGCTGTCCATGCAAATCCTAGGAAGACTGGAATCATTGTTCTTGGAGGGGGGCTTCCTAAGCATCACATATGCAATGCCAATATGATGCGTAATGGTGCAGACTATGCTGTTTTCATCAATACAGCTCAAGAATTTGATGGGAGTGACTCTGGAGCTCGTCCTGATGAGGCTGTATCATGGGGAAAAATTCGAGGATCTGCTAAAACTGTCAAGGTATGGCATCTATTCACTCTTTCCTTGTTTTGTTATTATTCATGCTTGTAATAGTTTGTCATTATCAGTCATAAGCATTACAATTCTATGTTATTATTTCTTGCATCTCCTAGTTTGAAGTTTACAATAGAGTTTTTTTCTTTTTTGTCTAATAATTATGATTGCTATTGTTAAATTACACGATCTTCTTTCAAATTGTAACCAGGTACACTGTGATGCAACCATTGCTTTTCCCCTATTGGTTGCCGAAACATTTGCTTCAAGGAGAAATGGATATGTCAAGACCAAAGCTCAAGATGTTTTTGAGTAGTCCTGGAGGGCAGTTAAGTGAGATCACTGGTCTTTGAATTTTTTTCATGGGAACCATTTAAAATTTAGGAAATCTGACATGATATAGGCATTCTTATAACCCTGCTAGAGGAAGACGATTTTTTTAGACACTGACATTGGTTTGATAGCTTAGAAATTTAGGTTGTTTTGAAGACCATTTCCACTCCCCAGTTCACCAAGAATGCTCACATTGGATTTGGTGATCAATTTTTAAGCTAAAAGACCGAGTCTGCTTCTTATCTTCGAACACTTTTGTCTTGTTGCTCTTGGTGTCTTCTCCAACTACCAAGACGCCAATAAAACAGGGAGTGCAGTTGTGTGATATTGGGCACCATTTATGGTGACAATGATCATTTAGAAAATGTATGTAGAACGTTTATTCATCCGATAATCAGAGTGAAGTTTTGGAATTTTTTCCCCTAGTTTAAGTAATTTCATCCGGATTATGGCATTGGCTTTCCTTTTTCTTTTTTCTTTTTATTTCTTTTCATTTTTTATTTTTTATGTTTTTTTTTGTGTGTGTGCATGTGATGTATGTTTACATTTCTTATTTCCTGTTTTGGCAAGAACACCATCAGTGCCTTTGCGAGCATTTCCAAACATAAAATTTTATCTATAATTTGGCATTCCCAGCACTGAGCAAGCTACTGCAAGGAGTTTAGATTATAGTACTGTCTTCTTGATTCGCGTTCTACCCTTTAATAGATCACGGTTGTTTATAGAATTTCTTATGTACAATGTAACTTCTCTAGGTAGTAGGTACCCCCCAAACCATTAAGATTATATTTAATAAAATCAACAAAATAATTCCCAATATCACGAGCCACAAGCTCAAACGTAAAGCTGACTGAAATATTGTAAACTTTCACCCAGAAGTGAGCATGGTTTAGTACAACCTGTGTCGATTGTTCATGGTCCTTTACCCGATGAACTAGCAGGACGTGATTATCAAAAGACCAAGGTCCATTATATAGCACTCTTCTGATCTATTGTAAGCTTAGCATATGCTTCCTTCTTTACTACTGTTTTGATCTGGAACTCGTCGCTGCCATATACTTACCGAGTGAAAAGAGATGAAAAGAGAGAATAAATTTAATTGAAATTAAAAATAATGTAAAGGACAAGCAAACCAAATTGCCACTAGACGAGGCATAACAAACCTGCCATTAGAGTAAACAATATTTCAAGATATTTTTAGACTTATTTCCATTTTAATGTTGAGTTTTTTTTTTTTAGAAAGGGAAAGGGAGGCTCGAACTGGAATGCCTCTCAAATACCATAAGAGGACAATTTCAAGTTCTTAAATAAAAGAGAATATATAGGAAGACATGAGATTTACACTGTAACTGGTAAATTATTTTAATTTGTATACTTAATTTTATTGTCAATCTTTTGATGTTCTAAGCAATAGTGTTATTTAAAGAACCATATATTTATATGTTGTTAGATTATGTAACAATAATCGATAAGTTTTTTATACACTTTTTTAAATATATATATATATATATATTAGAGATACTAAATATGCACAAAACGTGTATTGTTGATTTTCAAACTCATAATCTCTTTATTTATTTTGAATCAAAATGTCATCTGCCTCGAAAATGAAAAATTAGTACTTTGCGCATAAAGATAATAAGATTATAAGTTAAAATTTTAGTTAATTTTACAAATATCCTCGTAATGATTCTAGTTAAAATATAGCATATTTCAAATATTTTTTCAATTAATCAATCGCTTTCTATATATAAAAATATTTAATTTGTAAAACATTTGCAAGCACCAAAAGAATTATGTGAATTTGTGGGATTCTTCCTACAAGCACTTGGATGTTTAAATAACTTGTGGAACGATGTTTAAACTAGATTTGTATATGCTTGTATGAATGAAAATTAGAAGAGATGAGATATATATAGGCACATAGAACATGTACGTACTTGGATTTGGACTTCTTGGTATATATAGGCACACGGAATATATACCTACTTAGATCTGAACTCCTTTCTTATTAAATTTTTATCCTTTTTGGACTAACTCTTCACTGTTTAAATTGGGTTTAGTTATCTTTCCCCTCATGAATTTGAACAGCTAAACTCCTTTTGAGATTTAGTGTGTTGGATTAATATTCTGAACTTAGATGATAGTATGAGGTATCAAGAGTCCCTTCCCAAATAATGTTTGAATATTTATATTTGAATATGGGCTCAAGTAACATCGAGCATTGCCTTTTTCTTATTCTTTGATGTGGTGAGACTAAGCATTATAAGATCTTAGAGAAATGTAGAATCGAGCACAATCAATGCTGGTGAAATCGAACTAAGCACAATCAATGTTGGTGATGTCGAACCGAGTACAATCAGTGTTGGTGATGTCAAATCCCTAATGTATACCAATATGGTTGGTGTTTATCTTACGATTTTGAACATTATTTCTTTTTTCGATCTTTGTTGTGTTAGTTATTTTTCAAAATTCAAATTTCAAATATGTCAGTTGATGAATGAGACATTTTAATTGCAAAATTAGTAACCACTCAAACATGGGCATTTATTGCTACTTTGTAACCCTTAGATTGCCCCAGATCTAATTATGATAAATTTTGGTGCCTAAGGGCACCTGGTGTCTATTTGGAACCTTGCTTCTATATATGTACTGCCTCTCCTCCTCTCTATGTATTGCCTCTCCTCCTCTCTATGTATTGCCTCTTAGGGTTTGGGATTCACTTCGCTTTTATTTTTCCTTGCTTCGTTTGGTTCAACATTTGCTCTATACTCTCTACACTTGCTTCTCTTGAGTTTTGCTTTCCATGCATTTTTCTTCTTAACATCCTACATTCATATGGTTTAGTTCCTAATACATGGTTAGAGTTTTCTATTGCCATGTATTTTTATTCTCTCATCTTTTAGGATCCTATGGCTTCTCAAGAAAAGATCAATTCTTCCTAATTTAAATCTAGAGTAGATAAACAAATGATTAGGGAGTGTAGAAAGAAGTATATTATTGCTTTTGAACATAAAATGTTTGTTGTAAATAAGAATTTTAGGGCTTATAATTTTCTTGACATGATTAATAAAGTCATGACTTATATAGATTAACTGGAAGGAGGTTTGAGGTTTGAGGTTCTTTTACATTCTTGTATCAAGTCATTTATGGACGCTTATCATATAGCTCTAGGCAATTGTACCCCAATAGTTACCGACTCTTGATAGCTTTTTGTGAACTTGTTCATTCACATGGGCGTGAACTGAGCATACCTATGCATTGATATATATACAGTCTTTCTAAAAAGAAGGGTGGGTTATCTTATGCCCTTTTAGTTATAACCGGGGTTAGGCTGTTCATGAAATTATCTGATATTAATAAATCTTAGTGGTACTGGTATTTTATAATTAAGCATAATACTAGTTTTATAGGTATCCCTCGAGATTGGGTTCCTAAAGATTAAACTATTAGATGGTCGTCTATGCTTCTAAACGATGAACTTACATTTCTAGGGGAATTGAATGCTTAATACTCGATAGATAGTCCCTTTGCAGACCACTACTCTCAGAAATTTTGTTTGAGGATGTATATAATTGAAGTGTGGCCAAAGGAGGTAGTAGGCAACATTGATGATTTTGAAGGTATTTTCTAACTTCTTTTTATTTTTATATTGTAGATGGCTGAAGATGATCTTTTCGTGGACAAACGGATTTCAAATGATGAGGCTCTGTAAGAATAAATGGACGATGTTGCTCAAATAGATGTTATTGAGGAAACAACTATTGTAGCTCCTGCCGATCTGACATCTTTATTAAAAGGGGAAGAGACCTTATGCTTCTGATGATGAGGATAAGATCTCGTCTGGAGAAGGAGGGATTTTAATAAAGTAGCATCAGATTGTTGAGTGTCTAAATCTCAAAAACTGGATTAAGTAGAAGATGGATCAACCATTGATTATGAATAATAGCATTTTAATACCTAGTGATATTGCTGCTAGCAAATCTAGGATGACATGAATGTTGACGTGGATACTAATGTTAGCAGCCATATTTGCATCCATATTATTATAGTTAACGGTATTAGTAAGTTTCATTTAAATTTACTAATAGCATATCTTACAAGATATTGAAGTATTAAAGTATTATGAAAAAAATTATAATCATAAAATTAAAAAAGTGCTAAACTACATGATAATTTTTTTGTATTTATCTATGTAAATTACTTTCAATTATTATTTTCATGTTTATATTTATTAACCTAGATTAATTCATTATTAATTTCACAATTTATAGTCATTATTTTAGGTTAATTACGACTATTTACAAGTAAAACAGTAGGATATCTCTTCTCTCTCAATAGTTAAAGATGTTAAAATTAATTAGTTAAATTGTAATGGTTAAAATTAATTAGTTTTATTAATTCATAATTATTTCAATATTATAATGGTATATGAAACCATTTGTAAATGAAAATTAAATAGAAGACCATTAATATAAAACAGTTTCTTGAAATAAATTGGTTTCAAACGCATTTTTTTTTTTATTAGAGTTCATTAAACCTCTTCTTGATAATTGATTTTTCCAAAAGCTACACAAGGGTTATGATAGGATGAATTTTTACTATGTATTGATGAGTCTTTTCATTTCTGTGCTGAACATCATTCGCTCCTGTCACCTTTCACTTTTATTTTAATTTATACATTATTGTTTACAGTGTCAGAGCATTGAAAGATTTAAATTACAATTTTTAGAAAATAATCTATATAATCCAAATAGTCGAATCAATGATTGGAGGATAATTTCCTATCAAATTTTTATTTCGAAATATTTTGTTTGTTATGTATACTATTTTAATTTTGATTATATTAAAAAATTCACTTGTCAATCTCTCTTTCTCATGATTATTTCAATAGATATTTGTCTTTTTATTCTCATGATTAATTATTTCAATAGTATTTTAATTTTGATATGGTAATTGTAAAAATAACAAGTTGAATTTTCAGAATTGTCAAAATTTTATCTAAATCCTAGAAAACTAAACATATAAAAAAAGGAATAATTTAATAAAAACCAAAATTGAAATTCTGATTATGTGATAATCACAACGAAAACATAATTTTTAATATTCACCACATAAAATTTTCCTTATAATTTAAATTTATTTAATCAGCATCTAGAGGTAGATGCCACAAAATAAACTTTAATTTACATTTTATCGTAATTTATTCAAATTTTAAAGTTTATTTGGTGGCACCAACATCTGAATACTGATAAAATGTCCTAGGACTGAGGAAGGGGAAGGATGCTAGACTAGGAAAGAAACACATTTAGTGAGTCTAAAAATCTTGGAGGAATTTGGGCCGTAGATGCTGGTTCAGAAAAAACCATAAAAGATTGACAAATCTTCTTTGGATTTCTCTAGGAATGGAAAGCACGATGATTAGGGAATTTTGAATGGAAGAGGCCATAAGGGAAGGTCTAGAGGAGGGTTAACGAGAGGAGGAGGTAGAGGTGGTGGGAGAGAATCTTTCCAAAGAGAAAGCTCTCGATTTGACGTTTTTGAGGATTTTGAGGAGAATGATGTTGCCAATCATTTAGCAATTATTGCCAATGATTCGGCTATAGAACCTTATGGGGAGATTATCGGAATTAGTCAATATGTTGCCTGTAAATCAACTGACATATCAGGATGAAATCTTAGACTAAATCTGCTAACATATTATATTGAAATTAGTCAATATGTCAGGCTATAAATTAGTCAATATGTTAGGTGTAAATTAGTTGAAATTATGCCTTAATTTTTATATTTGATTTATTTCCTTTATATATAGGTGTTGTATATCAATAAAATTCAAATGTGAGAAATTATAATTCTCAATATTCTCTCTAGTTTTCATGGTATCAGAGCAGGTTTGATTCATACAGACACTCTTGTTCTTTAAACTCTTCTTTACCATGTTAGAAATTTCATTTGATTCCCCTTCTCCTATTACACTACCAAAAAACCCTACAACCAATACACAGAACTCTCACTCTCACTCTATTTAGATCACAAATATTCAATTGAATGGAGATAATTTTTTGCGTTAATCTCAATTTGTTCGAATGTATATTCGGAGATGCGAAAAAATTGGTTATCTAACAAGAGAGAAGATTGTCCCAGCAAAAGAGGATTCCTCATATGCTATTTAGGATGCTGAAAACTCCATAGTCATGACATGGCTTGTAAACTTTATGGAGGAAGACATCAGCTCCACCTACATGTGTTATTCCATGGTTAAAGAGCTTTGGGATAATATTAATCAGATGTACTCTGATATGGGAAATCAGTCCCAAATATATGAATTGACAATAAAACTTAGTGAACTTCGTCAAAAAGAGGATAGTGTTACTAAGTACTTCAATTCTTTAAAGCGATTATGGCAAGACTAGATTTGTTCAATGACTATGAATGAAAATCACTAGAAGACCGCAAACACAATAAAAAAAATGGTGGAAGACCATTGTATCTATAAATTTCTTACAGGACTAAAGGTTGAGTTTGATAAGGTAAATGAGAGAATTATTGGTCGACAACCTTTGCCCTTTATTGGTAAGGTTTTTGCTGAGGTTGGAAGGGAAGAAAGTCACAAGAATGTTATGCTTGGAAAGAAGGAAACTACATCTATTGAGAATTCTACTTTAATAACTTATGATGTACTTGCCAATAAATCATTTACTGAAAAGTCTCAAGTATGGGTGTAATTACTGTAAAAAAGCACGTCATACTTGAGAAACTTGTTGGAAAATTCATGGGAAACCAGCACATTGGAAGAGTCAAAAGACTAGTGACACATCCAATTGTACAATTCCTATGGCAAATGAAGCTTAAATAAGTCCTTTCAATAAAAAGCAGACGGATCATCTCCTAAAATTTCTAAAGTCCAATTCCTCATTCAATACTCCTAGTGGTTCTTTGGCTTAAACAGATAGAAATCCTAATGCACTATCTTGGAATCTAAATTATACTCATTGGATCATTGATTTAGGAGCTTCTGATCACATGAACTCTTTATTTCATCTTTTTAATAGTTATTTGCCTTGCTTTGGGAATGAAAAAATTAGAATTGCAGATGGTAGTTTCTCACCTAGTGTAAGAAAGGGTAAAAGAAAATTTTCAAAAGATATTTCCCTTGAATCCGTATTACATGTTCCTTAATTAGTCTGCAATTTATTATCCATTAGCAAAATAACCATAAATACTAACTATCATGCTATTTTCTATGACACCCACTTTGATTTTCAGGATCAAAATCAGGGAGGATGATTGGCAATGCTAAAATGATTAATGGTCTCTACTATTTTAATGAAGATTTATTCAGGAATAAAATAGCTCAAGGCCTAAGTAATATTAGTTCAATCTTTGTTAGTGAATAGATAATGTTTTGGCATAAGAGATTAGGACATCCTAGTTTTCCTTATCTTAAATATTTGTTTCCAAATTTGTTTAAAAAATTAGATTTTCTCATTTCAGTGTGAAAGTTGTCATTTGTGTAAAAGCCATCGCACTACTTATATAACACAACCATACTGTGCATTAAAACCTTTTTATCTAATTCATAATGATGTTTAAGGACCTTCCAAGATTACCACCATGTTTGGAAAAAAATAATTTGTCACTTTTATAGATGATCACACTTGGTTGTGTGGGATTTATTTAATGAATGAAAAATCTGAAGTAAAAAGTTTGTTTCAAGATTTTTACAAAATGGTTGAAAACCAATTTCAAACAAAAATTAGTATCCTTGATTAAGACAATGGAATTAAATTTTTTAATGAATGTTTAGGGAGTTTCTTGAAAGAAAATGGTATTTTATACCAATTTATTTATCGTGATACCCCTTAACAGAATGAAATTGCAGAAAGAATAGACATGTTCTTGAAGTGGTTCGTCCAATAATTTTTTTTATGCACGTTCCTAAATACTTATGGGGAGATGTTGTATTGATGCATCTTATTTGATTAATAGAATGTCTACTCATACTTTGAAATATATCACATGTAATACCCTATATTTTTATTTTTATTTAAATAAAGTGATTTCTAAACCGTGTTATGAATAATTACCTTTGCATTATATTATGCAATTGTTAATAATATTTTTAGGGTTATTAAATTATGAAATGATTATATATGTGAGTATTATTTGTTTATTGTCTAAAATTTCATTGTTTATTATTATTATTATTATTATTATTATTATTATTATTATTATTATTATTATTATTATTATTATTATTATTATTATTATTATTATTATTATTATTATTATTTTGACTATTTTAAACTATATTAATTTTATGGCTAATTATGTGTTACTATGTATATGCATACATACATACATATATATATATATAATTAGGGTTAAATTTTATTTTGTGTGTGTGTGTGTACATATACCAATAACTACATATACACATATATGTATAAATATATATATAATACTAATAGTTTATAATAATAATAATAATAGATATAGATATAAGTAGAAAGAAGGACTAAAACCGAAAAAAAAAAAGAGAAGAAGCAAGAAAACGAAACAAAGAAGCTTCCCCACCCCTGCAACCTCTCCCTCTCCGTCCCTCACCATCTCTCCCTTCTTCCTCACTGCACCGTTCTCCCTGCCACCGCCTGAGAAGCCATTACCGCCGTGAGAAGGAGCTTCAGGTAGTGTTGCTGTCGCTGTTTCTTCTCTTCCACCTTCGGCCAAGCTTCCTCCTCACTGTTGGAGTTTGATCCAGCGCCACCTAAGCTTCCCCAACTTCCTTCATCCCCTTAGGTGTCTGTCCAAGCCAAGAGCCGCCGATGCAACTCACCTCCGGCGCCGGAATTGGAGGTTGAAGGTAAGTTGCTCTGTGTTGTTCTTAGGTTATTTTTTGGTTGTTGATCGAAAATAGATGTTGATTTTAGGTTTTTCTTAGGTATATGTTGAATTATACCACTTAATTGCTTCAATTCGAATTTTTAAACATTTTTTGCTTAATTTTCCTTAATTTACAGAATTTTTGCATAATTTTATTTAATTTTCTTAGTTGATTTATTAGATTTTATTTGGTTTAATTAGTAAAATTAGAGTAATTATAGTTAATTGTTTTTGGTATATTAATTTTATTTAAGGTTTTAGAATTTTGGTGTTAATTAGAGGTTTATATAAATTTTAGGTATTTAATGGGTAATTATGTTAATTTCGAAAATTATTGTGAAAAAATTATAAAATTTTAATAATTAAAGTTATTAGTGAATGTTAACAATTTTAGAACTCAAATTATAATTTTTGAGATTTTTATACTATTTTTATAAATATTTTTGAGTTTATGTCAAATGTGATTTTTAGGTTAAATTATATATTTTAGAAGAAATTATTGGTTGATTTTATGTTTTAATTATATTAGGAAGATTAATTTTGAGAAAATAAATTTTTGGGGTGATTAAATAATTTTAATGAATTATTTTTAGTACTAATAATACATTATGTAATTATGTATTTAGGGGTAAAAATGTAATTTTATGCTAATTATAGTTAAACATATATTTTAGTTAGTTTTATTAATAATTAAGGGGTTTAGAGAATTTTTATAAATTAATTGGTATTTTTACTTAAGTAGTGTTAATTTAAATATTAATTCCAAATATTATAGATATATTTATAATACATTATTTTGGTAATAAAAATTGAATATAATGGTTTTAATTTAGACTTTAATTATATTTTGAATAATTGAGATTTTATATATTTTTATTTATTTTTAGTATATGTGTATGTGAAATATGTATTTTGAGAAAATAAATGATATTAATTCTTGATGTTTTATTGAATTGTGACCTCGTTCGGGGCTAATTGTAGTTTTGGGAGCCCAGCTCGGGAGTATATGTCTGTTGTTATTAGAAGTGTGTTTTCTATGCAGGTCTAGCTCTACCTTTGGTAGAGAGATGTCCGTTTTATAGAGGAGACTCTACCGAAATTTCGGTAGATTTTCTCGTAAAACGTGATATTCATAAAATTTTTACCGTTAGTTAGGTTCTATCCTGTCTATCATGTCTTGTTCGGTCTTCCTCGAGTTAGCCTGAAAATTCATTATTTTGTTGATTTATGATTTCAATTCCATAGTCATATTTTAAAATCGATTTGTTATTTTCTTTTTAGAGCATATCGGAGCAGAAGCCGTGAGACCGAGACAGACGCGTGGTCGTCAGCCTTCACATTCATCTTGTAAGTCAATAGAACAATCTGTGCGTGTGTTTATTTAAAGAATGCATGCGCTCGTATTTTATCATATTGATTACAGGATTTATTTAATTTAATGCTATTATTTATGATTTAAACACATTTTATTTATTTAAAATCGATTTTGAGAAATTTTGGTAGAACGGGCTACCTGGTGGGCTTCACTAGGACTATGTGCACATAGTAGAGATTGAGAGATGGATCCGTAATACATACGATTGGTGAATGCTAAACTGGGACGGGTGCCTCGGTGGAAGCCTTTGCTCTCGGGGACCGCCAGTGATTGTAAGGTTGATAATGGACTGGGATGGGTGCCTCATTCGATGCCTTTGCTCTTAGGAACCGCCAGTGCCATATATTTGGATTAAGTGAATGACTACGACTTGGTGCCTCGGTTGATGCCTTTGCTCTCTGGGACCGGTAGTCTAGTTGGATTAAGTGGGCCCAGTTGGCCATTTAGATTTTTGGGTTTAGGGTTCTACCGAGATTTTTCAAAAGCTATACCTATACATTATAAATTATTTTTCACTATAAATATATATAGTTTTCAAAAAGGTTTTCAAACCGTATAGCTTTTTTATTGACTTACTCAGTGAGGTCTGATTCCCCTCAATTTATTTTTTTCAGGAGCTTGGGAGTTCGACCTCAGACTACCTCCACACCGGGTTTCTTCTTCACCGGCTATTTTATGTAGGTCATTGTAAGCTGTACTGTGTGTTAATCTAGGTTGCTGCAGTAGTATATGTACTAAGGATTTGTATGGTTTAAACATAATTGTGTAATTTATTTGTGTAAACCACGCTTATGTATAAGATTTAAATTTGATTTATAATATGACATGTTGAAGCACATTTTAATTAAGCAGTTGAATTTGTTTATTTTAAGAAAAAAATCAGTTTGATAATATGTTCTGTTATTGATTAAATTTTAAAATTGGAAGGTTTTATTTTTCTTTTCCCTTAGGCTTACTATGGGTTTCGGGGGCCTTATGTCTACCCATTCCCTAGTGCCGGTCACGTGCCCTCGGGTTTGGGTCATGACAAAGTTGGTATCAGAGCATAAGTTCGATTAATTGTCCATGTCTGTCTTTCTGTGTAACTACTGCCGCTTTAGGATTGATAATTGTCTTTGAGATGTTTTTTTTCTAATTCCGTGTTGCGTTAAATATTCTTACCCCGTTTGAATTCAATTTTCCTTGTCTTCTTTTCAGAATGAGACGTGTGCGTACCGACCCCGATGTCAATCTGACCCTTAGACTTGATGAGTAGTCTGTGCACGATGAGGCTCCCCTTCCTGCTCCACATCATAGGGGCAGAGGTAGAGGTTGAGGTTGAGCCAGGGTAGCTGCAGTTGAGATTCCTGATCAGCAGCCAGTCGAGCCTGAAGCCTCAGCCGTAGATCCCACAACCTTTGTAGCTGGACTGGCAGGGATTAAACAAGGTCTAGCAGCATTGAATCATGTGATGCCCCTTATACAACAGATGCTACAACAGAGGAACCAAGGGATGTCAAATACTGAGGCAGCACTTCTTTACTCTCGGATCGGTAGAGTTTCTTTTCATGGTACGGGTGATGCCTTAGACTTTATTAATGCGATTGAGGCACGTACCAGAATGGGACACACGAATTATCAGAGGATTATGATTATGGAGTTGTTGGTTCAGGCAGCCACTCAGGACTGGTTTATGTAGTCTATTAAGCCATCGATGCACGAGCTGACTTGGCCAGAGTTTAAGGATCGCTTCTTAAGATTTTTCTATCCTCCAGCCACCAGAGATGCCTACAGGTGGCAATTGCTCTACATCACTAGAGGCGATAGGTCAGTGGAGGACTATACCAGAGAGTTTAATAGGTTGTCTCGACATGCGGAGGATATCAGGAGGGACCCTTACAGAGCAGTGGAGCTGTATGTTATTGGATTGGGACCTGCTTTTATTGGTATGCGTATCGAGGACCGAACCTTAGAGAGTGTGATTGAGGAGGCCCGTTTGATTGAGAGGCGACATATCTACCAGGGCACCATGATAGATCCCTATATGATTGGGGGCAGTGGATATGGTATAGTTTCTGGGTACCAGCGACCAGCATTTCACATCGGTAGTTCGAGTCAGCAGGCTGCGGGTAGTTCACAGCAGAGTGGTAGGAGGTCCAAGACTCATCGAGTTGGCCGACATGGGTACGTCACGAACAGGAGGAGTGGTAGGGGTCCCAGATTCAGTACTGGAGTTAGTAGTAGTAGTAGTGGGCAGAGTTCCGGGCAGAGTAGTTCTGGGTCTGGAACTAGTGCTTGCGTAAGTTGTGGACAATTTCATCAGGGTCCGTGCCATATGTTGTCGGGTGCTTGCTTCAGGTGTGGGCAGATTGGTCATCTTGCCAAAGCTTATCCTCACTTCGAATACTAGCCACAGTACGTTCAAGGTTCATCTTTATTAGTGGCTCAACCCTACTATCAAATGCCTCAGCAGTATCGAGCGCCAGTACAGCCACAGCAAAGATCGCCTTAGCCTATGAGTCAGTAAGGTCGAGGTTCAGTTAGTAGACCTAGCGGTCGTGGATTTGCGTAGCCTTTGACTTCTCAATAGGTAGGTCGTGGTCAGGCTCGAGTATTCACTTTGACACCACATGACGCTCAGACTTCGAATGCAGTGGTAGCAGGTATTCTCTCAGTCTGTGCATGCGATGCTAGAGTATTGTTTGACCCCGGTGCTTCACATTCCTTCATTTCTCCTGTGTTCATTTTGAGAATCGAGTGGTAGCCTTCTAAGTTATCCTTTCCTCTATCTGTGTCGACTCCTCTTAGTGATGAGTTGGAGATAGATGTCTTATTTCCTTCGTGTCCAATATTAGTTGATGGTAGACAACTATTGGCGGATGTGGTATTGCTTGATGTGCTGGAATTCGACATCATTTTAGGCATGGATTGGTTGTCGAGGTATTATGCTTCAGTGAATTGTAGAGAGAAAGAAGTGGTGTTCAGAATTCTAAATGAAGAAGAATTTTGTTTCAAAGGTGAAAAGAGCTCCATGCCTCGTAATCTCATTTCTACCATTACAGCCCGGAAGATGCTTAGAAGGGGTTGTCAGGGTTACTTGGCAGTGGTAAGAGATGTTGATCAAGAGAATATGGTAATTGAGCAGGTGCCAGTGGTGTGTGAATTTCTAGATGTCTTTCTTGAAGAATTACCAGGATTACCACCAGACAGAGAGATAGAGTTCTGTATCAATGTCATACCTGGTACGAATCCTATTTCTATGCCACCCTACAGAATGGCACCAGCTAAACTACAGGAGTTGAAAGAGCAGTTGCAGGAGTTGCTTGATAAGGGTTTTATTAGACCCAGTACATCACCTTGGGGTGCTCCAGTGTTGTTTGTGAAGAAGAAGGATGGTAGCCTTCGACTCTGTATCAATTACAAGCAGTTGAATAAGGTCACCATCAAGAACAAGTACCCACTTCCAAGGATCAATGACCTGTTCGATATGCTTCAGGGTACTAAATGCTTCTCTAAAATAGATCTAAGATCTGGGTATCATCAGTTGAGGATTAGAAGAGGTGATGAGCCCAAGACAACCTTTCGAACAAGATATGGCCATTATGAGTTCTTAGTAATGTCCTTTGGGTTGACTAATGCTCCAGCAGCCTTTATGGACTTGATGAATCGGGTGTTTAAGCCATACTTAGACAGGTTTGTAATAGTTTTCATTGATGATATCTTGGTTTATTCCAAGAGCGAGGCTGAGCATGTTATGCATCTGAGAAGGGTGCTTTAAACTTTAAGGGAGCACAAGCTGTATGCCAAATTCTCAAAGTGTGAGTTATGGTTGAATCAAGTGGCATTTTTAGGCCACGTGGTTTCTAGAGATGGCATACAGGTGGACCCTAGGAAGATAGAGGCTATTACAGAGTGGCCGAGGCAGACTACAGTTAGAGAAGTACAGAGTTTCTTGGGTCTAGTAGGCTATTACAGAAGATTTGTGAAAGACTTCTCTAAAATTGTTGCACCTTTGACAAGGTTGACCCAGAAGAGTACTAAGTTTGTGTGGACAGATAGATGCGAAGAGCACTTTCAGTTATTAAAGAACTTGTTGACGTCGGCTCCAATTCTAACTTTGCCCTTTAGAAATGAAGGGTATACAGTGTATTGTGATGCTTCCAGAGTAGGATTGGGATGTGTGTTAATGCAAAATGGCCAAGTGATTGCTTATGCTTCGAGGCAGTTGAAGAAGCACGAGCAAAACTATCCTACTAATGACTTGGAGATGGCAGCTGTTGTGTTTTCTTTGAAATTATAGAGGCATTACTTGTATAGGGTGACATGTGAGATATACACTGATCACAAAAGCTTGAAATATATTTTCCAGCATAGGGACTTGAATTTGAGGCAGAGAAGATGGATGGAACTCCTTAAGGATTATGATTGTTCCATTTTATACCATCCAGGCAAGGCGAATGTTGTCACAGATGCCTTGAGTATAAAATAAGCAAGCAGCCTTGCCCATATTAGCACAGAGAGAAGGCCCATTATCAAGGAGCTGCATGGGTTGATTGATCAGGGGTTGCAGATGGAAGTTACCTGGAAGTGCCTTTTAGCTCAATTCAGTGTACGATCAGTATACTTGGATCGGGTTAAGGCAGCTCAGAGTAGAGACCCCCAGTTGCAGAGGGTTATGTATGAAGTGCAACAAGGGTAGTCACGGGACTTTATGATTGACAGAGAAGGTGTGTTGCGGTTAGGCACTAGGATTTGTGTGCCAGATGTTGATGACTTGAGGAAGGAGATTATGGAAGAAGCACATTTTTCTACATATAGTGTTCATCCAGGTTCTACCAAAATGTATCATAACTTGAAGGATACATATTGGTGGAATGGAATGAAGAGGGATATTGCAGAGTTTGTATCCAGGTGCCTGACTTGCCAGCAAGTAAAGCTTGAACATCAGAGACCCTCGGGACTGTTACAACCTATGCCAATTCCTGAATGGAAACGGGATATGATAGCCATGGATTTCATGACTGGGCTACCTCGGACTACTGGAGGTTATGACGCTATCTAGGTGATTGTTGATAGGCTAATTAAGTCAGCACACTTTCTGCCTATAAAGAAGACGTACTCTACTGATAGATTGGCGAGACTTTATGTTAATAGGATTGTTTGTCTACATGGAGTACCTGTGAGCATAGTGTCGGATAGAGGAGCCACCTTTACCTCAGTCTTTTGGCAAGAGTTACATAAGGCCTTGGGTACCAGATTGGATTTCAGTACGGCCTTCCACCCTCAGACAGATGGTCAATTAGAAAGGACCATCTAGAAGTTAGAAGATATACTGAGGATGTGTGTAATGGATTTTGGGGGATAATGGGATTCACACTTGCCATTGATTGAGTTTTCTTACAATAACAGCTATCATGCTAGCATCGAGATGGCTCCATACGAGGCACTATATGGTAGGAAGTATAGATCACCGTTATGTTGGGAGATTGGTGAAAGACAGTTAACGGAACTAGAGCTTTTGCAGATCACTTCAGAGAAAGTCCACATTATACAGCAGCGATTGAAGACAGCCTTCAGCAAACAGAAGAGTTATGCTGACCCTAGGAGGAAGGATGTATCCTTTATGGTTGGAGACATGGTGTTCCTGAAGGTGTCTCCAATGAAAGGAGTTATGAGATTTGGCAAGAAGGGTAAGCTAGCTCGCAGATACATTGGACCATTTGAGATTCAGTCTAGAGTGGGTGAAGTGGCGTATAGGTTAGTGTTACCACTAGAATTATCGAGAATCCATCTTGTATTTCATGTATCCATGCTGAGGAAATACATCCCTGATCCATCTCATGTGTTGCAACCTTAAGCCGTTGAGCTTAGCGACGATCTGACTTATGAGGAATATCCAGTGGCGATTGTAGATCGCCAAATTCGATAGCTGTGGACTAAGGAGATACCGATGGTGAAGGTGCTATGGAGTAACCATTCCGCTGAGGATTGCACTTGGGAAACTGAAGCCGAGATGCGAGTTTATTTCCCGTATCTCTTCCCTTCTTAGCTTTGTAATTCTTCTTTTCTTTCTTTTCTTGAATTCGGGGATGAATTCATATAAGGAGGGGAGACTGTAATACCCTATATTTTTATTTCATTTAAATAAAGTGATTTCTAAACCATGTTATGAATAATTACCTTTGCATTATATTATACAATTATTAATAATATTTTTAGGGTTATTAAATTATGAAATGATTATATATGTGAGTATTATTTGTTTATTGTCTAAAATTTCATTGTTCATTATTATTATTATTATTATTATTATTATTATTATTATTATTATTATTATTACTATTTTAAACTATATTAATTTTATGCTTAATTATGTGTTACTATGTATATGCATATATATATATATATATATATATATATATATATATATATATATATATATATATATATATATATATAAGTAGAAAGAAGGACCAAAATCGAAAAAAAAAAAGAGAAGAAGTAAGAAAATGAAACAAAGAAGCTTCCCCACCCCTGCAACCTCTCCCTCTCCGTCCCTCACCATCTCTCCCTTCTTCCTCATTGCGGCGTTCTCCCTGCCACCGCCTGAGAAGCCATTACCGCTGTGAGAAGGAGCTTCAGGTGGTGCTGCTGTCACTATTTCTTCTCTTCCAACTTCGGCCAAGCTTCCTCCTCACTGTTGGAGTTTGATCCAGTGCCACCCAAGCTTCCTCAACTTCCTTCACCCCCTTAGGTGTCTGTCCAAGCTAAGAGCCGCCGCTGCAACTCACCTCCGACGCGGAATTGGAGGTTGAAGGTGAGTTGCTCTGTGTTGTTCTTAGGTTGATTTCAGGTTGTTTTCTGATTGTTGATCGAAAATAGATGTTGATTTTAGGTTTTTCTTAGGTATATGTTGAATTATACCACTTAATTGCTTCAATTCGAATTTTTAAACATTTTTTTCTTAATTTTCCTTAATTTACAAAATTTTTGCATAATTTTATTTAATTTTCTTAGTTGATTTATTGGATTTTATTTGGTTTAATTAGTAAAATTAGAGTAATTATAGTTAATTGTTTTTGGTATATTAATTTTATTTAAGGTTTTAGAATTTTGGTGTTAATTAGAGGTTTATATAAATTTTAGGTATTTAATGGGTAATTATGTTAATTTCGAAAATTATTGTGAAAAAATTATAAAATTTTAATAATTAAAGTTATTAGTGAATGTTAACAATTTTAGAACTCAAATTATAATTTTTGAGATTTTTCTACTATTTTTATAAATATTTTTGAGTTTATGTCAAATATGATTTTTAGGTTAAATTATATTTTTTAGAAGAAATTATTGGTTGATTTTATGTTTTAATTATATTAGGAAGATTAATTTTGAGAAAATAAATTTTTGGGGTGATTAAATAATTTTAAGGAATTATTTTTAGTACTAATAATACATTATGTAATTATGTATTTAGGGGTAAAAATGTAATTTTATGCTAATTATAGTTAAACATATATTTTAGTTAGTTTTATTAATAATTAAGGGGTTTAGAGAATTTTTATAAATTAATTGGTATTTTTACTTAAGTAGTGTTAATTTAAATATTAATTCCAAATATTATAGATATATTTATAATACATTATTTTGGTAATAAAAATTGAATATAATGGTTTTAATTTTGACTTTAAGTATACTTTGAATAATTGAGATTTTATATATTTTTATTTATTTTTAGTATATGTGTATGTGAAATATGTATTTTGAGAAATAAATGATATTAATTCTTGATGTTTTGTTGAATTGTGATCTCGTTCGGGGCTAAGTGTAGTTTTGGGAGCCCGACTTGGGTGTGTATGTCTGTTGTTATTAGAAGTGTGTTTTCTATGCAGGTCTGGCTCTACCTTTGGTAAAGAGATGTCCATTTTACAGAGGAGACTCTGTCAAAATTTTGGTAGATTTTCTCGTAAAACGTGATATTCATAAAATTTCTACCATTAGTTAGGTTCTATCCTGTCTATTGTGTCTTGTCCGGTCTTCCTGGAGTCAGCCTGGAAATTTATTGTTTTGTTGATTTATAATTTCAATTCCATAGTCATGTTTTAAAATCGATTTGTTATTTTCTTTCTAGAGCATATTGGAGCAGAAGTCGTGAGACCGAGGCAGACGCGTGGTCATCAGCTTTCACATTCATCTTGTAAGTCAATAGAACGATCTGTGCGTGTGTTTATTTAAAAAGTGCATGCGCTCATATTTTATCATATTGATTACATGATTTATTTAATTTAATGCTATTATTTATGATTTAAACGCATTTTATTTATTTAAAATCGATTTTGAGAAATTTTGATAGAATGGGCTACCTGGTGGGCTTCACCAGGACTATGTGCACATGGTAGAGATTGAGAGATGGATCCGTAATACATATCATTGGTGAATGCTAAACTGGGACGGGTGCCTCGGTGGAAGCCTTTGCTCTCGGGGACCGCCAGTGATTGTAAGGTTGATAATGGACTGGGATGGGTGTCTCATTCGATGCCTTTGCTCTCGGGGACCACCAGTGCCATATATTTGGATTAAGTGAATGACTATGACTTGGTGCCTCGGTTGACGCCTTTTCTCTCGGGGACTGGTAGTCTAGTTGGATTAAGTGGGCCCAGTTGGCCATTTAGATTTTTAGGTTTAGGGTTCTACCGAGATTTTTCAAAAGCTATACCTATACATTATAAATTATTTTTCATTATAAATATATATAGTTTTCAAAAAGGTTTTCAAACCATACAGCTCTTTTATTGACTTACTCAGTGAGGTCTGATTCCCCTTAATTTATTTTTTTCAGGAGCTTGGGAGTTCGACCTCAGACTACCTCCACGCCGGGTTTCTTCTTCACCGGCTATTTTATGTAGGTCATTGTAAGCTATACTGTGTGTTAATCTAGGTTACTGCAGTAGTATATGTACTAAAGATTTGTATGGTTTAAACACAATTGTGTAATTTATTTTTGTAAACCACGCTTATGTATAAGATTTAAATTTGATTTATAATATGAGATGTTGAAGCACATTTTAATTAAGCAGTTGATTTGTTTATTTTTAAGAAAAAAATCAGTTTGATAATATGCTTTGTTATTGATTAAAGTTTAAAATTGGAAGGTTTTATTTTTCTTTTCCCTTAGGCTTACTACGGGTTTCGGGGGTCCTATGCCTACCCATTCCCTAGTGCCGGTCATGTGCCCTCGAGTTCGGGTCGTGACATCACACCTCTAGATTGTTTCAAAAGAACATTTCCTACATGCAGAATTAATTCTGACTTACCACTAAAAGTTTTCAAGTGCACTATTTTTGTTCATATACCAAACAAGGTTCGATTAAAACTTGATCCTAGAGCAGAAAAGTGTAAAAAAGGATACAAGTGTTATAATCTCTAAAAAAAAAAATCTTTGTTAGTTTAGATGACACTTTTTTTTGAAAATTAACCTTTTTTTGACAAAAATTATCTTCAAGGGAAGAAAAACAAAGAAGAAAAATTTTGGGAAATTTCTTATTTGTTACCAATCCTATTATCTTTTATCCTTTTGTTGTTAAAAATGTTCAAAATATTCACAAGACGGATGATTCAAGTCAAAATATGCCATAATTAGATGGGTCACAAATAAGGGGAGAAATACTATAAAAGGGGAGCTCATGGTTTATTCTCGAAAAAAGATTCAGCAAAAGTGTAAAGACCTGCCCATCATTATATTTGAAAACCAATCAGAATCTCAAAATGAAGGTCCTTCAAATGACTCAGGTAATTCTAGTCCTAATGTTATTTCTCATTCATCTTCATCAGACCTTGATATTCTTATATCCATTAGGAAAGGAATCCAAACATAAACCTGCACCTAGTATCCCAATGCTAAATATTTATCCTACCATAGACTTTCCAAAAATCATAGAGCATTTTACTTCAAATGTATCCAACTTATTTATTCTAAGAACCATTAAGGAAGCTATTGGTGACCTGAATTAGAAGTTAGCAATTATGGAATAGATGAATGCTTTAAAAAGGAATGGTACTTAGAAGGTAGTCAGCCTACCAAGAGATAAGAAGATCATGGGGTGCAAATGGGTATTTATTCTAAAATATAATGCTAATGGAAGTATAGAGAGATATAAGGCCAGACTCATTGCAAAAGGGTTTACACAAACCTTCAGAATTGACTATTAAGAAACCTTTTCTTTTGTTGCCAAACTAAACTCAGTTCTAGTTTTATTATCCTTGGCTGTGAACTATGATTGGCCTTGACATCAGCTAGATGTAAAAATGCTTTCTTAAATGGAGACTTGGAAGAGGAAGTATACATGAGTTTACCTCCGGGTTTTGAAAAAGAGTTTGGTGAAAATAAAGTCTGCAAGTTGAAGAAATCTTTGTACAATTTTAAACAATCCCTAAGAGCTTGGTTTGAATATTTTTGGAAGGTAGTTAAGAGTTATGGTTAATGTTAAAGTCAAGCAAATAATACTATATTCTATAGGCATTCCAATCAAGGGAAAATAGTTATCTTAATTGTTTATGTGGATGATATAATTTTGACAGGTGATGATTATACCAAGCTAGAAAGATTAAAGAAGGGACTTGTTAAAGTCTTTGAAATTAAAGACTTAGGAACATTAAAATAATTTCTTGGCATGGAGTTTGCAAGGTCTAAGGAAGGTATTTTTGTTACTCAATGTAAGTACATACTTGACTTACTCAATGAAATAGGTTTACTTGGATGTAAAGTAGCAGAAACTCCAGTATAACTGAATATGAAATTACAGCATGCTAAAACTAAAGATGTGATAAATACAAAAAATTCCAAAGACTTGTTAGAAGACTAATTTATTTATCTCATACATGTCTCGATATAGCATTTATTGTAAATCAAGTTAGTCAATTCATGCATTCACCAAGGCAAGAACTCTTTAAGGCAATATATAGGATCCTAAAATATCTAAAGGGTTCACTTGGTAAAGGTCTATTATTTAAAAAAATATGGGCATTTTTTGGTTGAAGTTTATAATGATGCAAACTAGGCAAGGAGTGTTATTAATCAGAAATCTACATCATGTTATTGTACTTTTTTTAGAGGGAACTTAGTTACTTGGCATAGTAAGAAACAAAATGTGGTTGCTAGAAGTAGTGCTGAAGCTGAGTTCAGAGTAATTGCCCATGGGATTTGTGAAGTTTTATAGATTAAAAAGATGCTAGAATACTTAAAAATTCCACATAATCTACCAATAAAATTGTATTGTGACAATAAGGTTGCTATTGCAATTGCTCACAATCCTATTCTCCATTATTGAACTAAACATGTGGAGATTGACAAGCATTTTATCAAGGAGAAAATTGAAAAAGGGTTGATATGTATGCCATACCTACCAACCACAGAGCAAATTGCAAATATACTTACAAAAGGACTGCATAAACATCAATTTGATCACTTAATTAGTAAGCTAGAAATGGACGATATCTTCAAGCCAACTTGAAGGGGAGTGTCAGAATTAGTCAATATGTTAGCTGTAAATCAACTGACATATCAGGCTGAAATCTCATACTAAATCAACTAATATATCAAACTGAAATTAGTCAATATGTTAGGCTATAAATCAACAAAAATCTCAGGCTAAAATTAGTCAATATGTTAGGCTGTAAATTAGTCAATATGTTAGGTGTAAATTAGCTAAAATTATGCCTTAATTTTGTATATTTAATTTATTTCCTTTACTATATATATAAGTGTTGTATATTAATAAAATTCAGATGTGAGAAATTATAATTCTTAATATTCTCTCTAGTTCTCAGAGATTAATAAGATAGATATTTTGAGAAACATACCAAGCTCAATTGATAGATATAAAAGACCCAATGTTCAAGTCCAACATATAAATGAATATCATAATCCTCACATTTTGAGGCCTTCTAAAAATGGAAATGCTCAGCCTATTAGGTAAAAAGGCACTTCTAGTTGTGTAGTTGCTTCATTTAAGAATGATATAGTTACTGCAGATAATACAGTGCACTAGATAGTTCATCATGTGGTGAATAGAAAGAACCCGAGTTCTACTGTGGTAAGTTCCAAAAGCCTTATGGACCCTTCATAAACCTTGTATAGCGTAAACCATACAGAACTTCATTCTTCATATCCTCCATTATTAGATGATGGACTGGATGAAGATTCCTTGGAGGATAAATCAATCCCAGATAATAATTATGGGTGTGATGAATTCAATGATTTTAGTTGGGAGAGGGAGATTAGTGAAAGGGGTTATAGTAATTAACCCTCTTTACTGTGTGTTTGAGAATTTTTTTTTGTTGATCATTTTTTTTATAGCTCTTTTATTTTTACTATTTTTTATGGTTAGAATTCTCACTTAGAATTGTCACGGGATTACTTTCAAAGAGTTTCTTTGTACCCTTACATTTATTATTGGCAATTAGAAGCCTTAAATTTTTAGTTTACTTGAACCAAAGACAAGTGGAGATCATGTTAATTCCATTTGCAAGAAGATTTATTTTGATCAGTGGGTTCATGTGGAAGCGTTAGGTTTTAATAGTGGTTTAAAACTATTTTAGAAAGATTATTTAAATCTTCAAATTATTCAGTCACATCCACAATTATTCACAGTAGGATCAATATGCCTAACAACACTCATTGGATGTTTACATTGATATACACTAGTCTGAATTTAGGTCTCCGCAGGTCTCTTTAGAGTGATTTGAGTAGTTCATCTATGAGGCTTGATATTCCTTGGTTGGCTATGGGGGACTTTAACACCATTCTCTCCTTTGAGGAATCGAATAGTTCTAATCCCAATTATCTTTCTCGAAACATTGCCTTCTCTTAATGGATTTTTGTTAAAGGGTTAATTAATTTAGGTTACATGGGCATCCCATTCACTTAGTCTCGGCATTATTCAGGCTCCACTGTTAGAGGTGCAAGGCTTGATCGAGCCCTTTGTAATCCTTATTGGAAATTGGTTTTTGATAAAGCTCATGTGATGCATCTCCCTCATCACAGATCAGACCACTGCCCTCTTCTTTTATCTACTAACAGTGCTATGCCAAAAGCTATGGGTAATTCATTTAAATTCTAATTGGCCTGGTTATCTTCCCTGAATTTTGTTAATGTTGTTAAGAAAAATTAGCAGGATTCACTTACTTTTATTTAAAATGCTCCTTATCTAGTTGCTTCTCTCATGGAGTGAAGTTTTAGGAAGAAAAACCATAAGCGGGCATGCTTAGTTGGGATCTAATCCATAGTGGACTAGAATCCAACTAAAAGCCTTTTGAAACTGGAAAGAAAGCTTAACAAGGAGCTTAATCTCATTCTTCATTAAGAAGAAGTGTATTGGTATCAGCAATCTCGGGAGGAGTGGATTACTTTTAGAGATAAAAACACCAAGTTCTATCATCTCTCAATTGTCATTCGCAAAAGTAAGAACTAGGTGAATTATTTGTTAAATGAAAAAGATACTTGGGTTTCTGATCCAAATGTTCTTCACGAAATGGTTTTAGATTACTTTTGGGATCTTTATTCTTCAGAGGACAATTATTATCTAGATCTTAATGGTAATTAGTTTAATAGGTTTCCTGCTCTTAAAGAAGACCAAATTCGGGATCTCTAAAAGCCTCTGAGCTTTAGTGAAGTCAAAGAAGCAGTTTTTAGTATGTCACCCAATAAAGTTCCAGGGGTTAATGGGTTTAATATTGGTTTCTTCCAATCTCTTTGGTTGGCTGTTGGCAATTCAGTTTTTAAAACTATTATGGAATTTTAGGGTTTAAGTCAACTACCTAATGGAATGAACAACACTTTAATTGTACTTATCCTAAAAGTGCAGAATATGGACACAATCAAGAATTTTAAACTGATTAGTCTGTGCAACGTAATCTACAAAGTGATTACAAAGACTCTGATTAATCGATTGAAACCTTTCCTGTCCAACGTTATTGCTCCAACTTAATGCAGCTTTGTTCCAAGGCACCATATAATAAACAACATTGTGGTATTTTAGGAGGTGATATATTATATGCATAATAAAAAAAATATGTAAGGGGTGGATGGCTCTCAAGATTGGTTTTGAAAAAGTGTATGACAGGCTAGCTTGGCCTTTCATTAGGAAATCGCTTATCATTTTGGGACTTCCTACATATTGGGTCCAAAATATTATGGCTTGAATCTCCTCTCCAAAGCTCTTTGTGTTATGGAATGGAAAAATGCTAGATAGTTTTAATCCTTCTAGGGGTATTTACCAAAGAGACCCTATTTCTCCTTACATCTTTGTGTTTTGTTTAGAAAGATTGGGTCATCTTATTAATGTTGCTACTAATGTGAATCAATGGCACCCTATAAATATCACTCACTTGGGCCTAGAGTTGACTCATCTATATTTTACAAATGACCTTATTTTATTTGCTGAAGCAGATGTTGATCAAATCTTAGTAATTATGGACGTTCTTAAGACTTTCAAAGCTTTGTCGGGTCAGAAAATGAATATGGCCAAATCTTTTATTTTATTTCTGCTAATGTTCATCCAAATTTAGCAAAGAGGATCTGAGATCTTGTGGGGATTCCTATGACTTCTAATTTTGGTATGAATCTGGGAGTTCCGATCATCCATGGCTAGCTTAGGAGAGGGCATTATAATCATGTTTTAGAGAAAGTTAAAGATAGGCTTTCTGGTTGGTGGTCTAAAAACCTTTCTTTTAATGGTTGCATAACCTTGATTCAATTTGTTTTATCTTCCATCCCAACTTACTCTATGCAAATAGTTTTTTATTACAATTGGGTAGATGTGGAAAAAATTGTCAAAAGGTTCCTTTGGGGTGGTAATGAGAATCAATGTAAAGTTAGTTTAGTCAATTGGGACTTGGTTACTTCTTCGAAGAAATAGGGTGATCTTAGTGTAAGAAATTTCAAACATATAAATTTAGCTTTCTTAGTGAAGCTTGGTTGGCATTTCCTCATGGATAATGATAGTTTGTGGACTGTTGTTCTAAAAAATAAGTATTGTTGCTTAGAGAAAAAGCTTAACTCTCTCTATCGTAATTCTTCTTCTTTTATTATTTGGAAAGGGATTGTTAAAGTTGCTTCTATCCTTGAAAAGGGTTATCGAAGTTATGTTATTAATGGGCATGGTACTTTGTTCTAGCTTGACTATTGGATCTTACAAGAGCCTCTCATATCTATTATATATGTTAATCTGAGCACAACTGATCAATATCATAGTGTTGCTTTTTATTGGAGACTAGGAGGGGGTTAGGATTGGAGTTAGTTGTAAAACTTGCTTCCTTATAATGTTAAACTTATACTGAGCTCTGTTGCTCTGGACAATGATTCTTTTGAGATTGATACTCATTTTTTAGCATTATCAAAAAGTGGTGGGTTTTATGTTAGATTAACTTATGAGTGTCAATTGGTTCAACCTGCTTTTGTTTCGATAAATTTTTGGAGGAATATTTGGCATCTCAAAATTCCTTAAAAAATTAGGAGTTCCATTTAGCTTGTTACCATGAGAAGTTATTGTGTAATTTGAAAAGGAATAAAAGTGGTTTCACTCCAATTCCTTATTGTCAATGGTGTCTACATAGAGAGGAATCTATTCTTTATATTATTCAAGATTCCCCTTATGCTTAGAGAATCTAGAATTTTTACATTCCTTTGGATTTTTAGATTATTAGTACTGTAGCACTACCAAAGAATGGATTAAAATGAACAAAGATAGTTGTAGTAAAGGGAATCTAGGTTTAACAGGTGGTGGTGTTGTGATTTGTGATGCTATAGGGAAGTGGATTACTAGTCTAATGGTTAATATCAGGTGGTGTTTTATTGCTCAAACAGAGTTTTAGGCAGTGTATTATGGTTTGTATTTAGCCTGGGAAGCTGGTTTTCATAAAGTGATTCTTGAAGTTAATTCTTTGTTGGTAGTTAATTACCTTAATTTTAGGTCCTTTGTTTCAACTTGGAATGAGAATCTTGTCCATATCTGTAGAATACTTATAGCTTAGGATTGGATTATAAAGGTGGCATATGTTTTCAGAGAGTGTAATTTCGTTACTGACTAGCTATCCACCTATGCTAAAAAGCTTAATAAGGGTGCTCATAGAGTGGAGGAGTTGCATCTTGAGTTAAAGAATTTATTGTTTGGTGATTCTATTGGGGTAGTGTGGCCCCGTGCTGTTAGAACTTCTTCTTGACTCTTTTGTTCGTGAGGTGTTCCCCCTCCTCTGTTCTAAAAAAAAAAATTCCATTAACAAATTCATTTGATTTCTAAATAAAATTCATTTGTAAATGAATTTGAAAATGAATTCCAAATTCATTTGAACTAAACACATTTCATCAATAAGAATAGATTTAGTGTTAAATAACTCTAGAAAATTAAGAAATTAGAATTGGAAATGAATTTTACAAAGTTTTATTTTAAATCAGACACACTTACTTAGATTTATAAATAAATTCAATAAAATTTTATAAAATTCATTTGAATCAAACACAAGTATTATTTGATATGCTATGGTGTGTATATGTATATATATATATTGTAGGCGGCAGGTTTAAGTATATACCCAAGTGTTTGGCGACCATGGCACTGTTTAGGCTCAAGGTCCGCTACGAAATACAAAATAAGCTCAAAGCCTAAATCAGAGATGGAGTTGCCAACTGGATGAAAGCTGAGAAATATTATATGGCATTTGAATTCCACAAAAGTTCCCAGAAGCCATCATCAGAGATCGAGTTCGGAAACTCGGTATAAGCTTTTGGAATGCCCACCTAACCTTGCAGTTGGCCTCCATTTGTGTTTTGTATTTTATTACCTTTAATTATTCAATAATTTCCTTATTATTAAACAATAAAGATTTTTCTTCAAAGAATTTCCACATTTTTATGATTAAACCCATGCTTGCACATTAGTCTGATTCCATGCATTATACATCTCAACATTCATTATAAATAATACATTTAAACAAAATGGGGATTAAGAATTACAACGCTTTGCACAATAAAAGTAAAATAAATGGAAAATAAACTAGACATAAACTGAAGATAAACTAAAGGAAAGGAAATAAATCGAAAATAAACAGGAATTAAACCTAATGAAAAGGAAGGCGAACTAAAGGAACAATAATTAAGATCGAGTGATTTAATTCACCCTAAAATCCTATTATAAACAAAGTATTAGTCTCATAAATACGTAAAATTCTACAAAAGAGAACCACATAGTTAATTTGAGGATCGAATTTATACGAATAAGGACAACATGAAGCTAAGCATTAACTAAATAAAATAGTGAAATAATAATATAAGTACAAATTAAACATGAAAATACATGTAAATCCCAAAAAATACGAATAAAACAAAACGATCATAAAACATATAGCTCTATTAGAGTAACGATCGCCTCATCAGTGAGGCGTCGCCTCTAGGCATAGAGGCAATGTCAGCTCACCCTAAGCCAACGAGGCAATGCCTCTTTGAAGAGGTGGTTGTCTGACTGACAGTCAAAACAATAACTTCACAAGCTTCTTGAATCTTAAGTAAATGAAATCTGATGGAAATAAATGAAAAATAATAACTATATTTAATAATTTAAAAAAATCACATCACGAACATAGCATGAAATAAGCAATAAATCTAAGAACTAACAATCAAATGAGTAAAATACTTATAAAAATCAATAACTCAAAATGCTAAAAAAAAAAAAAAGGAAAACCTTAGCTTTAGATGAACTTATTTTTTGAAACTTAGCCCTCAGAGGTGTGAATGTGGTTTCTGATCTCAAACTCCACTCGAATGCAAGAGCTCTTCCTCTTTCTTTGAAAATTGGTGTTTAAGCTCACCTCTTCTCCTTCTTCCTCAAAAACGCTTTTTTTTTTCTTCCAGAGCTCTCCTCTCTCTTTTTCAAGTTTTTTTTTCAAAGTTGCTAATGGACTAGTCGTGTTCTCTTCTCTGCCCTCCCTTTTTTTTTAAGTCTCATGTTTATACAAGACCTCTCTTTTTTCTCCCTCATCATTACTCCTTTTTTTCCTCACCTTTTTTTTTTACTTAAAATGTCTCATTTTTAAGTAACATTCAAGTTTATAAGGTGTGGGGTCCACCCTACTCACCCACCATTGCCATGCCTACATTTAATCAGCTGCAAGTGGTTGTCAAAGAGGCATCGCCTCATCGAAGTGGCGGCCACTCATACGATGCCTCTTTGATGGAGTGTTGTCTTTTCAACCCTAGCCCTGAATTGGACCTTGTAGGCCAAAGTGGGCTTGGGCTAGATTTTATGGGTTTAAGTTCATGAATTCATTCTCAAAAAGGTTTCAGGTTTCTCTTGCATTCAATATTCGTATTTTCTTATTATTGGGCTTCATTGTGGACCGATCAAACCGGGTATCCACAATTTGCTCCTCTATTATAGACCAATCGAACCGGGTGTTTATATATATATATGCTTTAGCAGCGCATTTCTCCCTACCCACCTTACTGAATTAATTATTCAATTATACATTTTTCCTAATTCATTTCTTGACTTTTTTTCAAATTTTTCTAAATAGAATATCGTCACGCCATATAATTATAAGAAAATAGCAATATTTGAATTTGAGTTACTTGATATTTATCTTTTCCAGCAAATAAAAATCATTGTCTAATGGCACATACCATCTACTTCATTTTGTAATTTAGTAAATTATGAAAATTGGTTCAGCATTGAATTTAGCCTTTTACCCTATAAAATTTTAGAATTTATTTATACCGTAGGATTCACAAATTCTTAAGCATGTAACAATTATACGAATTAAAATTCAATATATAGATTGAAATAAATTTAAAATTTGGTGACTGCACATGCATTTTATTTTTTATTATTTAAGTGAATTGAAGGATGATGTGATAAATATCTAGATAATCTTTTAATCCAAATTTTTCATATCTCTTTCAGAACATTGATTACTTATGCATAATAAAATATTAAGTACTAAAATATAAATTAAATTTAATATTCAAATAAAAACAACATGAAAACTTAATGACCACATATATAAATGTTTTTTAACAAAAAATTATAGAAAATTGAACATTTTAGTTTTCTTTTTCTTCTTGATATAGTTCACAACTATTTGTATAATCTTAACAATGTAACAAAATGAAACACTTGGCTACTCCAACTTGTGGAGTTTAGTGCAAAGATCTACTCCATTATTTAAATACTGTATACTGGCAAGTGATCAATGGCATATTTCTTCAAATCTCTGATAATTGTTTCACATTAATGGGAAAACACAAGCTTGTCCCATTAAAACATTGGGATGCAATAGTTTTATATGTTATCTCACTTGGGTGAACACCGTCAAAGAACGCATGCTCTGTCCTGTTGCCGCAAGCAGTAGTATTATTAATAATGCATGGGGTTGAAGCAGCAATTCCTGAAAAAAAAAAAATTGTAAATATTGACAACAATTTATAAGGAATTTGGAAATTTTGATTACAAGAAAACTGACCGTAGCGTTTAGGATTTTGTGCAATGTCATAAGTAAGGTTAAAAGATTTTGCAAAAACGAAAACTGAGCCTTCAAGTTTCCTCAAATCATCGATCTTAAGTTCGTATTTGGTATTGACCATCTTTACAATGTCGTTAATCGTTTCGTTGCATTGGTTCTTTGTGCGTAGCTCTCCTGCAACTGCTGGGAGACAACCTAATGCACCAATATCAGTAACCACAAATTTTCTGGCTCCCAGTCGGTGTAAATCCTGCAAAACATGCATGTATCCAACCATCACCATATTGATTATTTATGAAACAAGAAAAAAGTATATAGTAATTAATAAATAATTAAAAAAGGTGAGTTTCATCATTGTATCCGGAGATTCGAAATTACTTCCATAATGAATATTTTATTATTTACTTTCTTAACATTTGAGGGATTATTTTTAACCTAAATCACCGGATTCTAATTAATTTAGTTTTACAAGAGTAAGATAAACAATTATTTTAATGCATTGTTCAATCTTGAAACGTATTTAAATGAAGAACATTTTTGACTTTTTTTTTTTAATGCTATTAGGAGATAGACTTATTTTACCTTCAAATAACCTTGAATTGTTGTTACAAACAAATCCGAGAATTGATCAGGATTAGATGGCAGAGTTGAAGCATTTTTAGAACTTTCCAAAAAGTTATAAAAAATATCATTACTCCCAATATTAATAACAAAAATAGACTTTGCCAAATAAAGGGCACGCCTCTGCTGGGTTCTGTAACGCAAAGGTATAAGTCGTTTAACTGTTGTAGTGAATAGATCGACTTGTTTTCCAAGGCTCAAACTCATTCCCTGTAGATTGAAAACATGTTCAAATTAGGAAATAATAATAATAATGATAATAATCAACAAAAGAAAATTCAATATTAAATTACAATAACACACCTTTGTATGAGAGGTTTCGTTAAAAACCCCAGCTGACCCAGATGCATAGTTTAGACCATTGTAATATTCTGTAAGATGAAGTGATGTGACTTGCAGATATGGGCGTTGATACTTTAATCCAAGCCATTCATCTGCATTATATAACAAAATCAACATGAAAAAAAACAAAAAAACATGTAATCAAACATTAATTATTTAATTGTTGGATAGTAATTTATGTCGCACCCCAAGAGTGCTATAGTGCTTCACAGGGCACAACAAAAGACAGTCATGACCCTAATGTTTTTTATTACATTATTAATTTTTAAAAAAAAAAATTATTTATAGACTATATGTATTTAAATTCTTGCACGACAAGGGCTCATCCATGTGCACTTTAAAAATTTAGATTATAAAAAAATAAATTTCAAAAATATTGAATTTGAAAAAAATTAAAATTCAAAAAAATTATTTATTAACATAGATTGCCCCAAATTAGTTTTTATTATATGCAACCTGTGATATTGCGAGTCGTATCACCAATTCACCACCCTTAATTTTTTTTTTTTTTTGTTATGGTACATGCAATAGAGATAGACAAAATGAGATTAGTATTACCAAAAAAATCTGCAATAGTTCGACCATTAGTGAATCTGCCGGTAGTTCCAGAAGGATGATCTATGCCGTAAGGCAATACATTGGCTTTTGCGGTTGTGTTAAGATAATTATTATTGCCAGCATCAAGAAGTGAATCCCCAAATATAAATAATGCAGGTGCTCTTGCATGAGACCCAACCAAAGAGAAGCAGAATAGGCAAAGAAGAAACAATAATGAAGAATTCATGTTGGTTTTGCTTATCTTTGAAAACATGTACATGCAATATTAATCATGCATACGAAAAGTTTTCAAAGAAAGTTTATTTTTTTTAACTAAAGAGATGCTGCTATTAGTTTGATTTGCAACATCTTTATACAGTTCTTCAGGTGCATGATAACACTAATTTTGGCAAGTTTTTGTAAATATATAGAGGTGGTAAAAAAAATTGAAAATCATTCATTTATTTTCTGTTTGAGTATTGTTAATTTTCAAGTAAGTTATTGCATATGTAAACAGCATTACCAACTATAGAAAATCAATCTTAAAACAAGGACTCTAAATATAAGTTTTGAAGTATAAAATTGGGAGATGGGTACTTTTGACAATAGAAAATGCTTGCCCGCATATATCTCTGGTATATACTAGACAAACAATATCATTGGATGAAATAATGAAAAAGTGTTTGCCTATTTTATACTATAATAAATAACTGAATGTTGTTTGAAGATTTTTTTTTAAATTACTTATTATTTTGATATAATATTTTTTAAAATATTTAAACAATGATTTTGGTTAATTTATATATTTTATTTCATAGTTTCTATTTTATAAATTTTAATAATATATGATAACATCTAAATATTTGACTAATTTATAATTAGTTTGACTTGATTCCTTACTCCCATAACAAGAATAGTTGATTTTCATCGATGAGTAATTAATTTCTATTTCCATATAAAATTTTAGTCAATTAAACATTAAAAATTATAATCACTATTTTGATTATGATATCCACCGTTATTATTCATAAACCATATGACCCATAAGATCAAAATATGCATTAAAATATAAGCTCTACAATCAACAATTTTAGAAATTATGTAGACGTCCTTCTTATTCACAATTTTTAATGAGCTTTCATATTTCAAGTTTAAGCAACATAGCAAATGCGTCAAGGTTTCGCCTGGAGGCTTAAGGAAAACAAGAAAGAAATCACAGGTCAAGTTATGGTTCAAGAAATTCGCAAGCTTGTTGATGTGGGTGTAATATCCCGAATTTTTAAATATTTTTATATTGCATCGGGATATGCAGTGTTAATAATTTTTGTATATATATTTATGATATTTTATTAGTTTGTTGTTTGTTTAAAGCTAATTTTAATTATTTTATATTATTTTAAGTACTTTACGTAAAAAATTTTCGAAAATTGCATTTTCGGAGAAATTGACACGTAAATAATTTAATACTATTTATTTTGACTAGTTTTATTAATTTGCATGAACTCATATATAATTTTAAAGTGTTAAAATAAAATGTATATATGTGTATTAATTTAAATTAATTAGAGCTTAATTAATTTTCTTAATTTTATTATTTAATTTTTTGTAATATCCCGTGTTTTTAAAATATTTTTTTACACTGTACCGGGATATACAGTGTTAATAATTTTTGTATATATATTACGATATTTTCACGAGTTGATATGTATTTAAAATCTATTTTAATTACTATGTCTTATTTACAGTGCTTTACGTAAAATTTTCCCGGGGACTTGCATTTTCAGGGAAATTTTCACGTAAATATTTTATTATTAATTATTTTAAATATATTTTCGGACTTGCATGAACTCATACATATTTTTAAAATATTAAACACCGTGTATACATATAATTATTTATTTAATTAGGGTTTAGTATTACCCTAATATTATATTAATTATTTATTTATTTTATTGTTATTTAATTATTTTTATTTAGTATAAATTATTAAAATATTAAATTTTATGTGTGTGGTGTATATTTAATGTGTGTGATTTAATATTATTTTAATATATAGTATAATCTATATATATATATATACATAATATATCAAAAAACCAAAACTTTGGAAAATTATCAATTTGCCCCCGAAGCTCCTTCTTCCCCGATCTTCACCCTCACCGCCGTCCGGTCGCTGCCGTGTCGATTTCTTGCTGTTGGTGTGCCGTCCGGTGTGCCACCACCTTCCCCAGCCTCTTCTGCCACCTGTGGTAGCCGTTTCCAGCGCCTGAAAGTCAGTTTTGGCCGGAGAAGCCGAAACTTTGGCCACCGTCGATCACGCCGATTCCGGCCACCATTTTTGACACCGTCGGTCTCTTTTTTTCTCCTTGAACTCCGGTGAGTGTGATTCTAGCTTTGGTTTGAGCTGAAATGGTCTAGGAATTGCTTAGGTTTCGAATTTTCAATTTCGGTCACATTAGGGTTTTTGATTTTTTTGAGCTTCGAATTGATTGATTCATGGAAAATCCCTTTAAAAATGTTGTTCCTAGTAGCTTAATCTACATGTATGAATTTTTTTTGGAATTTTTGGAGATTTTTTGGATTTTTGAATATTTTAATATTATTTTCTAATTTTCAGAAATTAATTATTTAAATTATGAAATTGGGTTTTATGGTTAAATTAGGTGTTGAAATGAATTATGGGAATTTATTTGGAATTTTTATGAATTTCTATGTATTTATTTTGAATTATTGAAGTTTATGTAATTTTGGGAAAATTAGGTTAAATGTGTTTTTTAATTGAATTTAATTGGGTAATTGAGTTTAATTATTTATATTATTGATAAATATGTTGATAAAATAATTTTTGGATAATTTTATAATTTTTGGTGAATTTTTGAAAGAATTTTAGTATATTTATATATATATAGGGGTATTTTGGTAATTTTACCCTAAATTGGCTAAAAATGTAATTTAAGTGGTTTTAATAGTTATTTAAAGTATAAAAATGATTTCTATAAATTATTTAGTATTTTTAACTAATTAAAACTATTTTTCGTGAATTATTTTCAATTATATATATAATATATGGTTTTTCTAATAAAATGAGTTTTTATCGGTTTTTACAGTGTTTTAAGGTTAATTATGTAATTTCTATGTATAAAATGTATTTCTATGTTATAAGGGTATTTTTGACATTTCTGAAATTATTTCATGATTGTGGACCCCGGTCGGTGGACTGTAGTTTGGAGTCCGACCGTGGGATTTTGATTGTACTCTGTGTAGTTTTTTCGAAGTGTATTTCCTTGCAGGGTCGGCTCTACTCTTTTGAGTAGAGAGATGTCCGTTTTACAGGGGAGGTTCTGTCGAATTTTTGGTAGAATTCTCGTAAAACGTGATATTCGGTCGAACCCTGATATCGATTCTGTGTTTTATACTCTAGATCGAATTCTAGGATTTCTATTAGGTTTATTCTAATGTCGATTATTTATTGCTTGTTTAGTTGCGCCGAGACCGAGGGCTAGTGGGACCAGGCCCGTCGGATCCATCTCGTGGAGCGCACTAGGGTGAGTTACTATACTATATATATATGCTTTAGGATGCATGTTTTAGAGAAGTATGCTTTATTTTAATAAAATATGCATAAATGATTTAAGTATTACTTAGGTTTATTTTCGGTATATTTTAGTATATTTTCAACTATATGCATGTTATATAACTAAATTATTCTTAAAAATGCTTTTATGTATATTTTGGTATATTTTAGTTTATTTTGTAATTGTATTGGAATTATTTGACGTATATATACTCGAAATATACCTGGTTTACTTTTGGTATATTTCTAGTATATATATGGTTTATATTGTTATTTTATTTGAATTCATGCATCATTTATTTGTGAATGAATGTTTTATATTTATTAATGAAGGATATCGATAGAACGTGCTACCTAGTGGGCAGCACTAGGACCGAGTACGTACCGGTACGCCTATAGCATTTAGGCTATATTACTAACTTATTATGGATATTGATTGAATATGATTATTGATGTGTGAGATATGGTTTGGAGGTGTGATTGTTGGAGCTCGGTTGACCAAGTGTCTCGGAGCCAATCACACTAGCAGTTAGACTGTTGGAGCTCGGTTGACTTAGTGTCTCAGGGCCAGTCTACTGTCTAAATGGACTAAGTGGATATATTTGGATTAAGTGAGCCTGTATGGCTAGAGTGTTGTCTAACACTGTTTTCGAGGTTACGATATTCTAGGGTTCTATGTGATCCTTCATAAAAGATGATTTTCAATAAAATATATATAAAATGATTTTATTGCATTTGTGTGTAATTGCCTGTATATATACATATTATATATATACTATTGACTGTATGCATTATCATTTAGTGTGTATGTATATATATTATAGTAATTCACTCAGTGAGGTCTGACTCCCCTCCGTTGATAATTTTTCAGGAGAGTCAACTTCTTCATACCTCAGTAGCAGGTCGATACGCCGGATTTCTTCCGCCCCGGCTTCTTTGTGTAAACTATTTACTTGAGTCTTATTTTTATAATCTAGGCACTGCAGTAGTTGTGAATTAAAGTGTGAGATTTCATGTATTTTATTTAAAGAGATGTATTATATTGAAACTGGATTTGTACTGAAAGATTTATATATATGAGATGAGATTTGATTTAAATCCAGTGATGAGAATGTTATTATTATATTTATGATTTTTATTTCCGCTGCATATATATTACTGTTATTGTTATTATTGCATGTTTTATTTTATTTTTAGGCTTGCTACGGGTTCCGGATTCGAAAGAATTCCCGTTCCCTAGCGCCGGTCATGGCCCCTGTTTTGGGTCGTGACATTTTTGTATTAATTAATTTTAAGTGTATAAATTATTAAATATATTAAAATATTTATGTGGTGAGTATTATTTGTGTGTGGGAATATATATATTACTATAATATAGTGTAGACATATATATATATATATATATATATATATATATATATATATATATACACAAATTTTAATCCAAAACAAAAAAAAACAAAAGTTGCCTTATTTACGATTTTACCCCTCCTGCATCTTCTTCTTCCCAATGCCATTTCCACCATTTTCAGCCACTTTCAAGCTGGTTTTCTTGCTATTACTATGCCCCTCAGCCTTCCTCCTCCACCTCCAGCCATTTCCACCACCTGAAACACTCTTTTCCGGCGATTTTTGATCGGATTTTCATCAAGGAGCCAAAAATCAACTTAGCTCCGACCAAGCACTTTCCAGCCACCAAATTTGATGCCGTCAGCTCCATCTTCTCCTTGAACTCTGGTAAGTGTGATTATAAGCTTTGTTTCACTTGATTTGGTCTAGAATTACTTAGGTTTCAATTTCTTTAAATCAGCCATTTTGGGTTTCAAATTTTTTTTAGCTTCAATTTGATTGATTCATGAAAAATTCCTTCACAAAATTTGTTCCTGAAAGCTTAATCTACATGATGTAATTTTTTTAGAATTTTTTGGAATTTATTTTAATTTTTGTGAATTTTTGATTATTTTATTATTATTTCTAATTTTCGAAAATTAATTAATTAAATTATGAAATTGTTTTTTATGGTGATTATAGGAGTTTAAATGAATTATAGAAATTTATTTGTAATTTTTGTGAATTTTTATGTATTTATTTGGAATTTATTAAGTTTATGTAATTTTGAAAAATAGGGTTAATTATGTGTTTAATTGAAATAAATTGGTAAATTGAGTATATTTATTGATATTATTGAATTATATGTTGAGAAATTAATTTTTGAGTAATTATATAATTTTTGGTGAATTTTTGAACATTTATAGTGAATATATATATATAGGGGTATTTTGGTAATTTTACACTAAATTGGTTAAAAATGTAATTAAATTTTTTTTAATAGTTATTTAGGGTATAAAAATGATTTCTGCAAATTTTTAGTATTTTTAACTAATTAAAACTATTTTTCGTAAATTATTTTTAAATTATATATAATAGACTATTTTTCTAAATAAATGGGTTTTTATTGATTTTTAGTATGTTTTAGGGTTAATTACGTAATTTGGATTTATAAAATGTATTTTTATTATATAAGGGCATTTTCGGTATTTTATAAATATTCTGTGAATTGTGAAACTCGATCGATGAATTGTAGTTTGGAGTCCGACCGAGGGATTTTGGTTGTAATCCTGTGTTTATTCCGAAGTGTATTTCTTTGCAGGACCGGCTCTACTCTTTGAGTAGAGAGATGTCCGTTTTACAGGGGAGGTTCTGTCAGATTTTCAGTAGAATTCTCGTAAAACGTGATATTCGGTCAAATTTCTATTCTAAATCTGTGTCTAAAATTCTAGATCGAGTCTTTAGAATTTTTGTTAAATTTATTCTGATTTCATGTTGTCAGTTGTTTGTCTAGCTGCGTCGAGACCGAGGCCTAACGGATCAGGCTCGTCGAGTTTGTCTCGTGGAGCGCTAACATGTGAGTTATTATAATGTATATATATGCACTGCATATAGGGTGCATTATTTAGACTTTTTCATTTTCATTGTATGTTTTAAAAATGATTTAAATTATAATATTTTTGGTATATCTAGGGTTGCATTTTTATATATATGCATATTAAATAATTATGAATGTTAGTTTGATATATGCACATTAAACAATTAGGTATAAGTTTAATACATTTGAGTAATATACACATGTTTTAAAATGTACACTTAGACATAATTATTTTATTAAATGATTAGTATACTTTAGGTATAGTTTCAGTAGATTTTAGGTTTATTCTTAAATAATTGCATGTTAAATTATAAACCTACACTTAAATTATTTTTAAGTTTATTTTTGGTATATTTTTTATTTGTTTCCGAATAAATAAATGTTTTATTATTAAATTAAACCTAACACATTAGTGGTATATTTAGGGTTTATTTTTGATATATGCATGCTAGATAATTAGGTTTATTTTTAATATATTTGTGAATATATGTTAAACACAAACACGTATTTAAATGAATATTTATACATAAATGGTTTATTAAATGATTTGAGTACTTAGGGTATATCTTTTGCATATTTAAGTATATTTTTAAAATAATGCATGTTATATTATTGTTACTCATTTAAATTGTTTTATATTAATGATTTATCTTTAGTTTATTTCATATTTTATTTGACTATATATATATATATATACCTGAAATATACTGGGTATATTTTAGGTATATTTTTGGTATATATATATATATGGTTGGTTTTACTATTATGAATATTGTTCTACATTAATTATTTTTTGAATGAATGATTTATTCGAAGTGAAGGATATCAATAGAACGTGCTTCCTAGTGGGCAGCACTAGGACCGTGTACGTACCGATACGATAGATAAGGATTGAGTGAGAGTTAAAATTGAGTGATTATAATTGATTTAATTGATTTGACTAAGATTAATGGTATGTTAGATAGTGTGATTGCGGGGCCAATCACACTGACAGTCGGACTGCTGGAGCTCGGTTGACTTAGTGTCTCGGGGCCAGTCTACTGTACATAAGTGAATTGAATGATCTATTGGGTTGATTGAGATGTGAGGTGATAGATAGTGTGATTGTTGGAGCTCGGTTGACCAAGTGTCTCGGGGCCAATCACATTGACAGCCAGACTGCTAGAGCTCGGTCGACTTAGTGTCTCGGGGCCAGTCTGCTGTCCAGATTGGAATAAGTGTTCTATTTGGAATCAAGTGAGCCTGTATGGCTAGAGTGATGATGGGATTGTTTGAAGTTGTTATTATTTAGGGTTCTATGGATCCTTCATGAATTAAAACAAACATTTTATACATTTAGTATATTTATAAAAGCAAAGTTTGGCATTCATATGAAATGTGTGTATATACATATATATATAAGAATGTCTGATTGTTATGGTTTAGTTTGCATGTATATATAGTATAATAATTCACCCAGTGAGGTCTGACCCCCCTCAATTATTTTTTTCAGGAGATTCCATATCGTCAGACCTTAGTTGTAGAGTTCCTCACTGGTGTTCTTCAGTCCCGGCTATTTTATGCAAATGTATATTCTGAACTTTGAATTGTATTCTAGAAACTGCAGTAGTAGTGTTAATATTTTTGGAAGTGTATTATTTTTTTTGGATATTAAATACTTTGAGAATTTGTATTTGAACATTATACGAATATGTATTCATTTATAAAAGGATTTGGAGTATTTATTTTATATATTGATTCAGAAAAATTTTAATTTGGTCGTACTTTTATATAATTATTGCATGATTTTATTTTCTAAGGTTTGTTACGGGTTCCGGATTCGAAAGAATTCTCGTTCCCTAGCGCCGGTCATGACTCCTAGTTTGGGTTGTGACAGTGGGTGTCGAAGAATTTGCAATTTGATTTATAAAAAATTATGGAAAATGACATTATTGTCATTTAGATAATTTTCAGCAACTTTAGAGTTTCAGATTTTGATATGATAAAAGCTCAATTTGATTGGAATCGACCAAATGATCACAAGTCATTAACTTTGTTTGTGAGTTATGTTGCTTTTTGGGCAAATTCAATTGTTTAGGCTTCTAAATTGACATTTTTCTATTTTTAGTTGGTTTAGAGTTTTTCCTATTTTGTTTGAAATTCTTTTTGTTTAGTGTTTTTTCCCTATTTAATATTTGTTTTGGGACTTTTGGCCGTTGTGATGATTAATAAGATTTCGCATTCCTTTCAATTTTCAAAATTCCTTGAATTTTGATGTCTATTTTTTGAATTTGCGAATTACAAATTATAGAAAATTAGTATTTGGCAGTCGTGCACAATTTAACAAATGTTAATTCCTTAATTATCACTCTTTCGCTACGTAACTTGTGGTAAAATTCTAAAACTGAACTGGAAATTATACGCATAGATCTTCAAAGTATAAGCTTGATCATGGTTGAACTTTGTAAAAGAATACTGATGCATGCATTGAGTTTGATAAAACTTGTAAAGAGATCAGCTTTATATAACTAGTTCGAAAACCTAAAAGGAAACACATCAAATATTGATTTTCAATCCTGGAAACTTGACTAATTATGAAGAAAGAAAAAAAAAACACAACAACTAAACTAAACAATCATACCAGTGGACCTAGAAGTATCAAAGAAATCAAAATTGCTAAACTACTTATATAGTTATGGCTACTGCTACTGCTGAGCTAATTAATTTGATCCATGAATGTACTACAAATTGGATGCTTCTTCCAGACTTGTTTAGCCATTTGATCAATTAGTATGTTCTTTGTCTCAGGCAATATTTCCATGCGAACAGTCCCATAGCAGCTATCCAAACGACAAAGAAGAAGAAGATATAGACCACGTTTGAGCTATAACAGAAGTGAAGGCCGTATTTGAGCTAACTGCAAAGCATACCCATAAGTTCTGGTCTCTATAAGGAATATTTCACCGGGTATCAACCATCCGTGAGGACCCCATGACCATGCGAAGGCCATAACGAACAGGCACACAAGTATTATAGCACCACATGCTAGTGGTTATGAAAGTGAGCATGTTGCTGGCAGATGTCGCAATAAAATAATCCCAATTACAACCTGGCTAACAAGCATCACAAAACAAACTGCAAGCAGTAATATCCTCCTTCCAAACTTGTCAATAGCAAAAACCGCTACCAGAGTTATTAGCAGATTAATAGCTCCAGTCATCACAGAAGACAAAAGGGAGGAATTGTTCTTGAATCCAACAGTTTAGAACAAGACAGGAGCATAAAACATTATAGCATTGATTCCAGTAAACTGTAGGAACAATTGCATCAAGACAGTAATAGTTAGCTGGGGAAGGCTGGATCTCATGAGATTCTTGAATGGAGTCACGACTTGTCTGGCTACATCACTGGCAGATTGAATTTGTAACATCAATGCCCCCCAAATGAGTTATGACTGATATTATAAATAAATAATTAAATTTAAGCCCTAATTTTATTTTAATTATAAATCAATTGACTTAAATTATGTTGAAAGGTAAGTAGGGAGAACTTATGGACTAGTATATGTCAAATTGAGGGCTCAACCGAAAGAAATCAAGTCAAGAATGAGTGAAATTAAAAATTAAAAATTAAAAAAAAAACATTTGTAGGATAGAATTGGAAAAAAAAAAGGGAAAAAGATACGAAAAATAGAATATATATATATATATATATATATATATATATATAAAATGCGGAGATTTAAAGTCATTAAGTTAAAAATTTGATAAGTGTTTATCTTAATATTTGAGTATTTACCCTAAAATCTAATATGTCAAATTTTTAAAAATCTTGATTTCTATTAAAAATAAAATATTTATTGTAGTTTTTTACTATTATTTTTAAGTAAAATACTATTATAAATATTCTAATTCTACTCAAATTCTAAAAGTTTTTATATAATACATATTTGTTAATCATATATATTAAATGTTAAGTTTCAAAATCATTAAGTTCAATTTTTGACAAATGTATGTTTTCATAATTTAACATTTACCCATAAAAGATTATATATTGATTTATTAAAATTTATAATATTTTAATAAAAAATCTTTTTTTTTTTTTGAAAAAAATTGTTTTTTATTCCACATTTAAGCAATTTGTGTATTATAGGAATTCTATTTATTAAATAGATGTACTAATCTCAAACACTATTATATATCAAACACTGTTATATATATTTGCACCCATCAAAAGTAGAGTCTCCTGTAAGTGATTTTGTTGGTTTTTTTTTTTAATAGTTATTGACCTTAGCAAGTTATCAATTTTGATTTTGAAATTACCAAACTTGATTTTGAACAACTAATGTATTTGCTTCAAGTGTGTATAAGTTAGGAGTACTTTGGAAGTCAAAATAATGATAAACTATTAAAGAAAAATCATTCCAAAAAGACATCATAAACACTATCTCGATCGGACTCAACATAGGGACTAAATTGCATAAAAAAGTGCAAATCTTGTCATAGTCCCGATTGGGACTAGGGTAGTCCCAACCGGGATCAAGGAAGATCAAATTCTACAAAAACAACTCAATTATTGGCCGAATTAATCTTGATCCAAGTCCCGATTGGGACACTGCCAGGGACAATGATATCTCGACCGGGATAAATGCACAAATTCAAATCAACGGCTCATAATGTCTATTCAATGCTCGTCCCGATTAGGATTGATGATATCATGACCAAGATCTAACAGATTGTAGCTAAAAATTTCAAATTTCATTCAAATCGACTTTAATTTTGTTGGGAATGAAATTATTGCTTCCAACAACTATAATTGAATTGCTCAAGTATAAATATAACATCTAAAGATTATTTTGAGGTTAAGAAACTTGTTTATTCATTATATACTTTCAAGCATTCAATTAAGCTCTCTAAACTCTTTCAAAATTAATTTTATTGTTATATACTCTTGTGAGAGTTGGTGAGTATTAGAATAGAGATTTTTTCTTTTATATTTTTTGAGGTTAAGAAAACGGGAAGTGAGATTCTATTTTAAAGGAATTAGTTTAAGTGTTTAGCCATTAAAACACTTGAGAATTTAGTTTTAGTGTGAGCCTTGAAAATACTTGTAAATTGGTTTTTGAGTGAGCCTTGAAAACTTAAGTTGTAAAGTTTCAGTTGAGCCTAAAACTCAAATTATAAAAATCAATCTAGGAAAATAGATTATGGTGATTCAAAATCCTAACTTGGGGATAAGTTAGGTAGAGACGTAGGATTGTTGAAAATTCAAAATTCCTTAAATTCTTGTGTTCATCATTCTTCTTTCTTAACTTTCTTTTAAATTCTTGTTCAAATCTTTTTAATTTTTTTATTTTTGTTCGATAGTCTTATTCACCCCCCCTCCAAGACTTTTTCAATTGGTATCAGAGCTTGAATTCTAGAAACTTCATTGCTATAATACAAGATAATGGAGAGTGAATCTCAAAATATGTCTTCACTCAAACTATTCTTTAATGGTAATGATTGTCCTCATTGAAAGTTTAATATGGAACTATATCTAGATTATGATTCCATTAGACTTTAGGAAGTTATTCTCAATGGTTGGCAACTGCCAAAAACTATCATTGATGGTGTACAAACTAGTCTTTCAAGAAGTGATTAGAGCAATAATCAAAATGAAGAAAACTATATAAAAAAAAAGGTTATGATCATTCTAATTTCTTCCATGATAAGAGAAAAAGGAAACAAGCTTCAACATTGCATTTCAGCCAAGGAAATGTAGGAGACCTTGGAGAATCATTATGAAGGTAATGTACAAGTAAAAAGCAAAAGGTTCAACTTTATATGTATGAATATGAACTCTTTAAAATAAAGCCTAAAAAATCAATCACAGAAATGATAAAATGTCTCAATGCTCTCCTCACAATCCTTAAGAAATTTGGAAAATATTTCTCCAAGGAAGAGGTAAATAATAAGATTATAAGAATTTTACCTAAGAAGGATTGGGAATCTCGGATCACTTTAATTGATGAAGATTAAGAACTCTCTACTCTCTCAACAGATGTGCTTATTAGAAAGCTCCTAACACATGAGCTTACAATCAAACAAAGAGGTGAAGAGTAATAAGCGAATGAAGATAAGAAAAAGAGTATATCATTAAAAGCTCTTCAAGAAGATAGTGAAGAGGAAAACATTAAAGATTCTAGTGATGAAGATGGTGATATTACCATGCTCACTAAGAACTTTAAGAAGTTTTTGAAAAAGAAATTTTCAAGAGCAAATGACTCCAATAAGAAGTTTGAAATAGATAGTAAGAAAAGAACAAAAAAAGTTACTTGCTATAAATGCAAGAAATTAGGACACATCTGAAGTGAGTGCCCCAAGCTTAAATTTAAAAAAAATAGAGTAAAGGATAGGAAAAAGGTCTTCAAAGCTACTTGGGATGACTCCTCTAAATCTGAAAAAGAAGAGGAACAACAAGAAGTGACCAATCTTTCCTTCATGGCCCTTGAAGATGAGAATGAGGTACTATCTACTTCTAACTCCTCTTGTGATGATTATTGTGCTTATGATGAATATGATGATGATGATGTTGAGAGCTCTATTACGAGCAAAATCTTGCTTAAGTGCAAAAGCTTACTTTCTAAAAAAAGCATTATAAGCATGAGTTAAATAGTTTAACCAAGGAATTTAAGAAGTTAAAAATTGAATTTTCTAGTCTTGTTAAATCAAATGATAAACTTCCTAGTGATTTAAAATCTTCTAATTCATTTAAAGAGAAACTTAAGAAAGCAAATGATGAAAATCATAAACTTTCTAATAAGATAGTTGAGTTAAAAAATTCCATATAAAAATTTCAAAGAGGAAAAGAGAGTTTAGATAATTTACTTGACTTTTAAAAATTTTATGGAAATACTCATAGAATTGGATATGCTAATAGAATGGCATCATCTTCATCTTCATCATATATTAAATTTGTTAAAGCATATGCAATTCCACTCATTCTACCTCTGAACTAATTGAGACTCAAGCTTTTAAAGCTAAAAGATCTTATATGTTAAACAATAAGGGAAAGTCTCATAAGAATCATCTTTCATTGATACAAAGAGGAAAGGCTCAAACTAGAGCACCTCAACCCACCCAAGCATGCTTATATGTACACTAGACATAATTATATTAGGCATGCTACACAACATAATACACATAAACATATTGCACAAATCTATCAAAATACATATTGTCATTGTCAATGTATGTTTCATACTATGACTCAAAAGAGTTATAGGAAGCACATACTAACATAACATGAAAGACATGCTTCTCACACTAGGAAAGCATATCATTCTAGGAGAAATAAATTAAAAAATATCATATGTTCATATTGCATGATCAAAGGACATACCAACAATGTATGCTTCTATAGAAGACTACACATGAATTTACTTCCTTTGGATTATCTTAAGACTAATCAACATAGACCAAGAAAGATTTGGGTTCAAATGAACATTTAAATTATTTTGTGTAGGTGTGCTTAAAATCCATAACAATGAAAAGTAAGTGGTATCTTGATAGTGGATGTTCAAGGCACATGACAGGAGATAAGGAACAATTCAATAAGTTTGATGCTAAGGATGGAGGACATGTCACATTTGAAGACAATGCAAAAGGAATGATTATTGGCATTAGAGAATTAGGTAATCCTCAATCCTTATTTATACATCATGTGTTGTTTGTTGACGGTCTTAAACATAATTTTCTTAGTATAAGTCAATTATGTGACATGGGAAATAAGGTGACTTTCTATCTAGAAATTGCTTTGTTAGTAGTCTTAATGAAAACAAAGTAATTTTTAATGGTAAAAGAGTAGATAATATTTATGTTATTGGTTTGAATAAGATTGATAACAAAGACATCAAATGTTTAATGTCTATTTCCTATGACACATGGACATGGCATAGAAGGTTAGGACTTACAAATTTTAAGCTTTTGAATGATCTTTGTACACATGAACTTGTAATTAGTTTACCTAAGCTTGAATTCATTAAGGATAAACCTTGTGATGCTTATCAAAAGGGACAACAATCCAAGTCCTCATTTAAGCTAAAATAATGTAGTGTCTACTTTTAGAATACTTGAACTTATATATATGGATTTATTTAGATCAACTAGAGTTTTTAGTCTTAGTGGAATGCACTATACTAATGTATTGCTTAATGATTACTCAATATTTACTTAGGTATATTTTCTTGCTCATAAGAATGATGCATTTAAAGCTTTTAAAAATTTTTCAAAAAGAGTTAAAAAAGAAAAAAGTTTTTATATCTCTTCAATTAAAAATGATCATGGAACCGAATGTAAAAATTAATTTTTTAAAACCTATTACAATGAAAATGGAATTTCACATATGTTTTCTTCTCCTAGAACTTCTCAATAAAATGAGGTTATTGAAAGGAAAAATAGAACTCCTATGGAAATGGCTAGGATAATGCTTTATAAGAATAATTTACCTCTATACTTTTGGGCGGAAGCTGTTAACACATCTTATTACATTTCAAACCATGTTTTTAAAAGAATAATTTAAAAAAAAAACATCTTATAAGCTATAGAATAATAGAAAACCCAAAATCTCATATCTAAGAGTATTTGGATACAAGTTCTTTATATTAAACACCAAGGATAATCTTGGGAAATTTAATTCCAAAGCTAATGAAGGAATTTTCCTAGGCTATTATATTTCTAGTAAAGCATATAGAGTTTTTAATAAGAGAACTCTAGTAGTTGAAGAGTCAATGCATGTTGTATTTGATGAATCAAACTCACTTGATCCTAGAAAGGATGTTTGTAGTGTTGATGATCTTATAGGTATCAATGAGATTATGGATACTTAAGAAAAAAAATGCTAGTAAGCCTTTGGAACTTGAAGGTCCAAGCAAGGAGGATAATAAGGAAACATCTCAACCTACCTTAAAGGATGAACTTTCAAAGGATTGACAATTTAAGAAAGCTCATCCTCAAGATCTTATCATATGTGACACTACAAAAGGGGTAACTACTATATCTAAATTAAAGTCTATTATAAATTTAGCCTTCATTGCTCAAATTGAGCCTAAAAATGTTGATGATGCATTGAGTGATGAATTTTGGGTCCTTGATATGCAAGAAGAGTTAAATTAATTTGAGAGAAATAAGGTTTGGATCTTGGTTCTTAAAGCAAAACATCATCTTATTATTGACACGAACTAAGTGTTTAGAAATAAAATGAATGAACAAGGTATCATAACTAGGAATAAAGCTAAACTAGTAGCTAAAAGTTATAATCAAGAAGAAGACATTGATTATAATAAAATTGTTGCCCCTATTGTAAGGTTAGAAGCTATTAGAATTTTACTTGCATTTACATCATTCATGGATTTTAAACTTTATCAAATGGATGTTAAAAGTGCATTTCTAAATGGTTTCATTAAAGATGAGGTATATGTTTAACAACCTCTAGGTTTTAAAAATTTTAATTATACAAATCATGTTTTTAAATTTTCAAAAGTATTGTATGGATTTAAAAAAGCTCCAAGAACTTTTTCTGAAAGATTGAGCAACTTCCTATTAGAATAAGGTTTATATAAAGAAAAAGTTGACACAACTCTTTTTATAAAGAAATCCAATCATGATTTATTAATTGTTCAAATATATGTTGATGATATTAGTTTCAATGCTATTAACCATTGCTTGTGTGAGAAATTTTCTAAGCTAATGCAAGGAGAATTCGAGATGAGTATGATTAGAGAACTAAAATTCTTTCTCATATTACAAATCAAGCAATGCAAAGATGGGATTTTCATCAATAAAAAAAATATGCAAGAGACATTCTTAGGAAGTTTGGCATGGATGGAGCTAAGACAAGCAAAACTCTAATGAGCACCACAACCAAACTTAACAAGGATGAGAATGGTAAGCAGTTGATGAAAAGCAATTTAGAGGTATGATTGAATCCCTTCTTTACTTAACTATTAGTAGACTCGATGTTATGTTTGCTACTTGCTTATGTGCTAGATTTTAATCAAGTCTTAGAGAGTCTCATTTGAATGCTATCAAAAGAATTTTCAAATATCTTTATGGAACAATGCATATAAGACTTCGGTATCCTAGAAGTTCCTTATTTAATTTAATTAGTTATTAAATACAGATTTTGCCAGTAGTTTACTAGATAGAAAAAGCACTTTTGGAACTTGCCAATTTTTAGAACAATATTTAGTTTCTTAGTTTAGCAAGAAATAAGTTTCAATTGCTTTGTCTACTACTTAAACTGAATATATTATAGCAAGTCTTTATTGTTCACAAGTCTTATGGAAAAACAACAATTGTTGGACTATGGTTTAAAAATTTATCACATTCCTATAAAATGTGACAGTACAAGTGCTATAAACCTTAGCAAGAATCCCATTCAACACTCTAGAACTAAGCATATAGACATTTGACATCATTTTTTGTGTGATCATGTTCAATTTTGTGATATCTCACCTGATTTTGTTAATACAAATAATTAACTTACTGATATCTTCACCAAACCTCTCAATGAAGAGAGATTAAATTTCATTAAATATAAACTTAGTATGATTGATAGTTCTAGTCTATCTTGATTTTGTGTTAATTTTACTATATTAATATTTGGATTTCTTTAAGTTTTCTTTATGTTTATTTTGGTATATAATACTTGCTCACTAGATGTATTTTTGGTGTTTGTTTTAAAATCTTCATTTAAAAAAAATGTGATGTTTATTTGAATTACCTTGATCTTTTTGAATTTGATCTTCTTGATTTATTTTTTTGTGAAATATTTTTTAATTCTTCCTATTTTGCAAAATTAATAATTAATTAATAAAACTATCATTAAATTAATTATTTTAATTTTTAGCAAAATATATCCTTCCTTAAATAAGTTCATTTCATATACTCTTTTAATTCTTCTAAAAATCTTCAATTAATTCAAAATAAATGCAATTAAATTTGCAAGGAATTAATTGTAAGATATTTTGGACTTAATTGTAAACTTTTAATGTTAGGAACTTAGTCCCACCCGATATCAAATCATGTCTCGATCGGGACATCATTTGTCAATTCTATATGTTTTACACAAAAGTGATCCCGAATGGATATCCTGACTAGGATGGAAGGATGTCCTAACCGGGACATTAATCCTAACAGTATTAGGATTTCAAATCCTATCAACCTTTTGAATCCCCAATCAAAATCAGGAATGATTTTTTAGGTTCCTATTTAATTTAAATTTAAATTTTGAACCATTTCTAACCCTAATCTCTTACCTATAAATACTATTCTATTCCTACTAGATTTTTCATCTTAATTAAAATTTTTTGTTCTCTAAAAATTCTTCATATATTCTTCTTTTATCTCCTCATAGCTCCTAAGAAATTAAGTAAAGTTCCTTCCTCCTCTCAAGATCCTCCTTCTAAGAAGAATAAACCCAAAAGAACACACTCTCCATTCTCTTATTTTACTTAAAATCTCAAGAAAAGAATGTCTTAATTCTAAAAGAGAGCTTTCACTCCCTTAAGATTTCTAGATGAACCTACTCTTAAAGCAATTAGTTGTTATGATAAAGTCAAGGATCTTCTTCTCAAAGGTGGGATATATGATTTTGCTTTCTCACCTTTTCCATCTTATCATTCTCTCATTATTGAATTTCTTTCAACATACACTCTTCGTTCCATCAAATTTGATGATGCTAATCCCTACTTTTCCATGAGATTCAAATTAGGAGGAAGAGATCACTTCATGACTTATCAAGAGTTTGATAATCTTTTTATTTTTTCCCAAGAGAGACACATTTAAGTTAACCATCAATAGCTTACTTCTTCTTTTTAGGATGAAATTAAAGCTCATAATGCTCCTCAACTCTCCACCGAACATACTAAAGCCTCTCACATTAAATCCAAAACACTTTGGTATGTTCATTACTTCATTACCTATTTTATAAATGGCAGAGCTCTTTTTAATGAAGCTCTTTCACTTGATGACCTTTTCATTCTTTATTGCCTTTTTCATGATGAAAAGATTATTTTGGAAAACTTTTACTAGTGATAGTAACACTAGTGCAATATGTATTGGAGGAATTGTTATAAAGTTGGCTAAATTTTACAATATTAATCCTGATCCTCTACCTTCTACCAAACTCATACTTCTTGATGAGTCCTTCATTAGAAATTCCAATAATTCATCTCTATTAATGGAGTTTGGGTTTGGAAACATGACCTTGGAGCAAGTGAAAATATATAAGCTATGTTTCAAGAATTGGAAGAGCAAGAAGGTCAATACCTTAAGGAAAAAGAATAAGAACCTTAAACTCATGATGCTCCTCTAAGAAAAAGGATAAGAAGTGAAGGTACATCTACTCAAGGTGCTTAAGCTGAAGATGATGAACCTCTTTAGGTAGGAAAAATCTTTGAATGCATATCCTTGATGGAATCTAACTTCAATTCTCACTTTAATAAAGTTGAATCCAATTTCAATGTGTGTTTCAATCAAATAGATGACAACATTGCTCATTGTCAACATGATGTCCATCATATTTATCAGTAATAAGGCTACACTCGCACCTATCATCATCCTCCTTCATCTCCTCCTCTAGAATATATATTATATGTACTTTTTGTTTGTTTTATTTTCAGTATATGTTCGGTTTATTTTTCGTATATGAGCCTCTAGCTATTAGTTTGTTTTTAGGCTCATTTTATGCTTGTTTATGTTTAGTTTATTTTGAATTTATTTTCAGTATTTTATCTTTATACTGTATGAATTTTTTTTATTAATGAAATTTTTATTTCTTTAAAAATATAAATTTCTCTAGTATTCATTCTTTTTTATTTTTGATAAAGGGGGAGATATATTTGAGTTTGCATGTGTATTTAGTTAATTCATTTAAAATTAAAAGGGGATAAGGGAATTTTTTTTTTAAATACACCTATAGGATAGTGTGTCCTTAATATCAATTTTTTTTGTTTTATTTTATTTTTATTCTATTTCATTATAGGGGGAGAGAAAATTATTTGAATATTATTTTTTTATATGCCATATAATTTCATAAAGATTTTGTATATATTTTGTATTGCTTTGGTTCATTATCTTTTAATTCCTTTAAGATTTTTTATTCCTTTCGGTTCATTTTCCTTTTATTTCTCTCTCTTTTCTTTTTGTCTTTGACAAAAGGAAAAATTATGCTTAGTGTTTGTGTTTGTAATATGTTAAGTATCACATGATCATGTACGATTAGCTAGCTAAGCTCTATATGATCATATGAGGTTGTGCTATATGTACTATTTTTGTGATGCATTATATGCATATATATTTGAAATTATTTCCTTCATATCGCAAAACATTTTGATTATGTTTTCAACATATTTGTTATATTAGGCCATAATTCTCTCATAATATATTTTATATTTTTTTATGGAGAATAAATTATAAATTTATATTTCTTATCATGTTCATATTCATAGAGGGAGAAATAAAGAAATTTATTTAATATCATCATTATTATCACAATTGTTATCTATCACACACTTTATCTTATACTATTTTTAACAAACTCAAAATAAGTTTGTCAAAAAAAAAAAAAAAAATAGGAGATTGTTGATCTTAGTAAGTTATCAATCTTGATTTTGATATTGACAAGCTCGATTTTGAGCAAATAATGTGTTCTCTTCAAGTGTGTATAAGTTAGGAGTAATTTGGAAGTCAAAATAATGATGAACTATCAAAGAAAAATCATTTTAGAAAGACATCACAAGCACTATCTTAATTGGACTCAACACAGGGATTAAATTGTAAAAAAAAGTACAAATCTTGTCACAATCCCAACTAGGACTAGGGTAGTCCTGACTAGGACCAAAGAATATCAATCTCTGCAAAAAAAAAAAAAATCAATTATTGGCAGAACTGATCCCGATCCAATGTCCCAATCGAGACACTACCTAGGACAATGATACCCCAACTGGGACCAATGCATAAATTCAAATACAATGACTCGTAATGACTATTCAATTCTTGTCCCGACCTGGATTGATGATATCCTGACTGGGACCTGATAAATTGCAGCTCAAAAGTCCAAATTTCATTGAAATAGACTTTAATTTTTGTTGGGAACGAAATTGTTACTTCCAACAGCTATAATTGAATTGCTTAAGTATAAATATAACCTTTGAAGATTATTTTGAGGTTAAGAAACTTGTTTATTCATTATGTACTTTCAAGCATTCAGTTAAGCTCTCTAAACTCTTTCAAATTTCATTTTATTGTTATATACTATTGTGAGAGTTAGTAAGTATTAGAATAAAAAATTTTACTCTTCTATTTTATAGGGTTAAGAAAATAGGAAGTGAGATTCTATTCTAAAAGAATTCGTTTACATGTTTAGCCATTAAAACACATGGGAATTCGGTTTTAGTGAGCCTTGAAAACACTTGTAAATTGGTTTTTGAGTGAGCCTTGAAAACTCAAGTTGTAAAAGTCAATCTAGGGAAATAGATTGTGGTGATTCAAAATCCTGACTTGGAGAAAAGTTAGGTGGAGATGTAGAATTGTTGAGAATCCAAACTCCTTAAATTCTTGTGTCCATCATTTTTCCTTCTCAACTTTCTTTTAAATTCTTGTTCAAATCTTTTTAATTTCTTATTTTTGTTCAATACTTATATTCACCCCCTCTAGGGCTCTTTCATTAGTGATTTAGTATATTTGTTGATGATTTATAGATTTGTTTATTATGTTAATCTCTAATTTATGGAGCTTTCACTTTTGTTGTGTCTTTAGATGGGGAAATTAAGCTGTGGAGATAAATTTAGCTTGAGAAATTGATAATTGTTTCTCAACTTTCGAAGTGAGTTATTTTCAATTTTAGCCTCTTTCTATTGTTGCTTTTGGCAAATGTATGTTTATTTGTTTTCTTTTATTCAATTGCTTATCATGGATATGAATACACCTTTATTTTCTATTTAGAGCCTTCCGTAAGTGATTTTGTTGGCTTTCTGTTTTTTTAGTGATTTAGTATATTTTATTGATGATTTATAGATTTGTTTATTAAATTAATCTCTAATTTATGGAGCTTTCACTTTTGTTGTGTCTTTAGATGGGGAAATTAAGCCATGGAGACAAATTTTAGCTTTACAAATTGAAAATTATTTCTCAACTTTTGAAGTGAGGTATTTTCAAATTTAGCTTCTTTCTGCTGTTGCTTTTGGCAAATGTATGTTTATTTGTTTAGTTTTGTTTAACTGCTTATCATGGAGATGAACACATCTTTATTTTCTATTTAACTTAAAAAAAAAAAAAGTAGTATACCATTTTTTATTTTTTCTTTCTCATATTTTATTAAATTTTTTAACATTAAATATTATTCAAATTTCAATTGAATTTTTGCTCATGATTTGCTTGAGCTTTTTTATTAGCTTAATTTATATCAATTTTTCTAACTGAAATTTAGTAAAACAAGGAAAAGAATTATAAGAGAAAAGGATGAGAATTTGGAGAGAGAATATACATAATGACAAAAAAAATTGCATCATGATTTAATTTATTCTAAATTTTTTTGGTTAAAAATAATTGTGATGTATAATTTATTTTTGGTTTTTTTTTTTTTCTCTTTTATTATATATTCCATAAAAACAGAGAGAGTTTGTTGATCAATAGTCTACTTGTGTAGTAATTCTTGATTAAAGGTAATTAATTCATATTGTATAGTTTATATTTTTTATATATTGCTTTATGTTTATCACTTAATACATTTATTTTTAAACTGAACTCGTGATTTTTTTTTTGAAAGAGACACTTTTGATTTTTTTTTTTTTTTTAGAGAAACTTATGATATTTTAGGCATACAAATTGCCGACTTTTTTTTACCTTGATTATATTTGGACCTTACCGATAGCATTTAATTTGTATAATTGGATGCTATGATTGGTGGCACATGTTGGATATGATTTTTGAATATTATAAAAAAGGATAAAGATGATGATCTTCCTTAAAATTGGCTTTTATTTACTATAAAATTGTAGGTGAATAAAAGTAAACATCACGCCTTTTATAATTATGTTACTTTAACAATAATTTTATTTTACTTATTTTAATTTTTATATTTTTTAAATTTTATATTATTGCAATAATTTTATAAACTATTTAATTAATTTATAATTTATAATTTTATTGAAATTATTAATTAATTATTTTAAAATAATTTTAAAAATATATATTATTTGCAATTTATGCATTATGTATATTGATTATTAGATCACCTTAATAAGTGATAATTGGTTTCCGAAACTCTTGGGCTTGATGTCCTATAATCCACGAACATAAGGCAAGGTAAGAGGTGGGGAGGGTCCCCACTAACACTCTAATACCTAAGTTAGAGAACAGAAGCAAAGAGTATGCAAGATAGTTAGAATATATGAGAATGAGATGATCTCTTGTGAGGGATGTAGGGCTCTATATATAGTAATACTCAAATCTGGAGGGAGTTAGATTCCGTGTGGAATAGTGAATCATAATCTTGGTAGGAGAGTGTCACTTTTGTGCTTAGGACTCCACTTTGGGGTAGTCCCCATTCTAGACGGTTCTACCTTATTGCTAATCCAAGTGTCACTATTTAGGGGGTAAGGGGTCCTTAATTAGGCGGGAACATTCTGGATGGTATCAAGAGTCCCCCCCGGGGAATTCGGATATTTATGTCCGTTGCATCCGGATAGGATACTGATGCTCTCATAAGAGGATAAAATGGTAATAGAGGCCAGTGAGCTGAGGTGGCCAGCCTCAGTCACGAGTAGAGCTCGATGCTGAGTATTTGGATGGTCATCGCTGAATCGTAATCTGTAGAGCTGGGATATCCGCCAAGTGCATATGAGCACAATAATAGATTAACCTGTCAGTTTGGAAACGATATGACGGGACCAGTCGTCATTGGATTTTTGATGCTCAGTGCATGGACGTGAGGCTTTACGAGCTCAGAACCTCAGTACTACAAAAGTGACTTGAGGATGCCAACTTCAGTCACTGGACTTAGATGCGCGAGACTTATATGCTCGGTTCAGGGACGCGAGGGTTACATGCTCGGAACCTCAGTACTACAGAAGCGACCTGAGGGTGCTAGCTTCAGTCACTAGACTTAGATGTGCGAGACTTAGATGCTCGGTTCAGGGATGTGAGGCTTACATGTTCGGAACCTCAGTACTACAAAAGTGACCTGAGGGTGCCAGCTTCAGTCACTGGACTTAAATGCTCGAGTCTTAGATGCTCGGTTTAAGGACACGAGGCTTACACGCTCGGAACCTCAGTACTAAAGAAGCAACCTGAGGGTGCCAACTTTAGTCACTGGACTTAGATGCTCAGATACTCAAAATGGGCTGGAAATGATGTTTGAAATGCCTTTCGAGTCGCTTGATGAAGCGGCCCAGTCGAATTGTGGGTGCACCGACACGTGGTGGTATCACTTCAACCCTTAGGGATTCATAATTGAAATCGTATGAGTGATACATCATTTCATATGTCAGTAAACAAAATTCTTATACCGTTATTATCATGACTCCTCGTCTAGTGGGCTATTTTATTCCTAAAAGGCCCTTAGTGGCCTAGGGAGGAACACAGCAATAATGAGGGCAGTTAATGGCGTGCTTCCAAAGCCTTTTGTGTCTCTATAAATATTGTTGCGCTTGTTAATTGGCATATTTTGCTTCTTTTGCTTTTTTGTCTTTTCTGCGTTACTATCGCCTCCACCATTTCCATTTCTTCCTGCCATAGTTCTTGTTTATGGCAACTAGGTGATTCTTTTCATCTTTTTTTCCTTCTCTTTTTGACCCTTTCTGATATTGCTTTTTTCCTTTCTCTACTATGGCTCTAAAGGAAGAAATTAGTTATGACCTTTTTGTCTCCGATGTAGATAGTGAGTTACTAGGGTGGTACTAACGGCAGTTCTGTATCCCCACCGATTACACCCTCCACACCATAGATAGGAGGTTTAGGGCTCATACCCCCTTATCGGGGCTAAGTAGGTTAGTTGTATATTTTGACCAGTTAGAGGGGGGTCTAAAATTTCCCTTAGATCCTTTTGTAAAAGAATTTCTTAATAAGAATAACATAGCGTCTGGTCAGCTTCATCCGAATAGCTATAGGATACTGGTCAGGTTCATCCAACTGATGTACGAAGAGGGTAGGGACCCCAATCTAAATGTCTTTCAATACTTATACAGGCTGACTAGGAAGAAGGGACAGTTGATGTTCTCCCTGTTGGTTGTACCTAATCATACACTCTTCGTTAAGCTTCCGGATCTCCACAAGAAGTAGAGACACCATTTTTTTTATTGTGGAGCATCAATCGGACTTCTTAAACGTCTGGAGGATATGGTTGGATGAGTGTCATAAAGTCACCCATCCAGCGAAACTTTTCGACCCTGATGCGGAACTAGTTTTGCAGCTACATCTCGATGAACTTGCGGAAGATCGATCAGCGAAGGATGCATCCCGAAGGTACTTGTGGAGAGTCTGTCTGAGTCGCGATCGCTCCCCTAGTATGTTTGTTTTGCTTTGAGCTATTTTTCTGACTTGCTTTATTTCTCCAACTGTAGATGGCTGGCTTTTTTGATTTTGCGGACAGGATTTCCTTAGTTGAGGAGCCGGTTCCTGTGGAGGAGATACGGGTCTCTCCTCTCCAGAACCTGAAGTTCCTTCAGCCTTGGAAGCGATTCCCGCCGATCCTAAGGGCAAACCACCGGTGGAAAGTGAATGGCTAGAGCGGGTTGGTCAAAGAAAGAGGCGGCTGATTGACTCGGGGTCTGATACGGAGGGGTTGGATGAAGAAATCTATGTCCAACGCCCACAATTATCTGGGTGTTCGGATATAAGGGGTTGGATATTAAAGTGGATGAAGCCCTCGAGTATTTCCAACAGCCAAGTATGGGACCAGTATGCTGAGTCTCTGCGATAGCCTGGTGACATGCAGCTTTGGTGCGAGGAAGGCCCGGATGGGTTGCTAGACTCCATGATTGGCCAGTCACTGGAGGTAAACTAGCTTCTGCCACTTGATGTAGTTATTATACGTGTTTTTTGTTTGACTGTTGGTTTTTGGCAAATGAATCAGGCCTTACTGCTGGCGAAGGATCAGTACTTTTACCTGAAGAGCTAGTACAATTTAAAAGAAATTGAGGTGGGGACCATAGCCATCGATTTTGAGAAGAAGCTGGATAGTGTAAAGGCAGCTTTAAAGCACTGCTAGACAAGATACGCTACAACCAAATCCGATGCTAAGGCGAATCAGAAGAAGATTTTTGAGCTGGAATATAGCCAGGCCCAGTTGACGAGGAGGATTGAGGAGCAGGATCTCCAAATCGCTGAGCTCCAAGGGAGGCTGGCGGAGCTTGAGAAATCTTAAGCAAATGATAAGAAGGCATATCAAGGCATGGTAAGGGGGTTTCTTAAAGCTTACCGGGCTGAGTGTAAGAGGATCCTGCTCTCCTAAGACTCAGGACTAGACTTGGGGGTGTTAGCAGATCTTGCCAAACTTGCTACGGAAGAGGACGCCCATCGAAAGGCCAGTTCTGTTCCTACGAGGGAGTCTGAAGATGTTATTATTGCTGCTAGTTCCGCAAAGCATCCAAAGACTGCTGATGCTGTTTTCCCCTCCATTTCTAGGCCTGGGGGTCCGGGTGTACATATAGTAGAATAGATATGTATAGGTTCTTTTTTCTCCCCTTCCCTTTTTTTTATAACCGATCACATGTAAAGGCATTCTTATTAATGAAGAGACTTTATTAAATCATATCATATGTTTAAATACACTTCTATTGATAGTATTTCCTGAGAGAGTCTGAGTTCCAAAATCGTGGTAGTTATCTACCTCCTTGGACTCCGAAGACGCATTTCTCAGGATTCAACTTTGATCCTGAAGTTACTCAATAGCTAAAGAACCCGATCCATGTTTACTGGGTGCTGCTCCGGATGCTTGTTCTTAATGATGATGTCGTCCACGTATACTTTTACACTTGTTCTAATCTAGTCTTGGAGGACTTAGTTCATCATTCTTTGATACGTGGCCCCAGCACTTTTTAGTCCGAAGGGCATCACCTTGTAACAATACAACCCTTAATAAGTGATCAAGGACATTTGCTCCTGATCCTCTTCTTTCATCGAAATCTGGTGATAACCTTGTGCCACATCGATGAAACTGTATAATCCGTGACCAACAGTGGAATCGATGAGCTGATCAACCGTGGGCAATGGGTAGCTGTCTTTAGGGCATGCTCGGTTGAGGTTGGTGTAATCTACGCACATTCTGTATTTCTCGTTTGCTTTTCTTATGAGTACCATATTGGCTACCCAATCCGAGTGAGTAACCTCTTTAATGAACCTAGATGCTAACAGCTTTATTGTTTCTTCAGTAATGATCTTCTGTCTTTCATAGGCAAAGGTTCTTTTTTTTGTGTTACTGGCTTGGCTCCCGGTTTGATATTTAGGTAGTGACAAGCAACCAGTGAGTCCACGCCGATGATCTTGGAGGCTTGTGAAGTGAAATCCTTTGAGTGTCCGATAAGGACTTCCCTTATTTTATCTCCAACGTTTTGGTTGAGTGCATTGCCAATTTTCACTGTCTCTTCTTTCGTGATTTGTAATGTCTTTGTGTCTTCCACTGGTTATGGATCAACGCCTTGCTTCTCAATTTCCCATGCCTCTAAAGGAAAAACCTCCGCTTAAGGCTTCATGGCCATCTGATAACATTGTCTAGCCATGTGCTGATCTCCCCGAATGGTAAGGGTCCCATTCTTGATCAAAATTTTAATAGTTAAGCACCGGATACTGGTGACTACATGTGCCTCATAAAGTGTTGGCCATCCTATAATCCCATTATAGGCCAGTGGTATATCTAGCAGTTGAATAGAGTCTGGACGACTTTTGTCTTCTTATCGTCTTGGTTTCCAAATTCTAGATTCATCTCGACAATCCCCATTGGTTTCATAATTCCCCCATAAAAACTCGTTATGGGGTTATGGATGGGTTTCAGGTTGGTGACGGAGTTGCCCATTGCTTTGTAGGCATTTCAGGATAATACATTGATAGCACTCCTATTATCCACCAGTAACCTTTTGACCCGATACTTATTTATACACGCAGTTATCGCCAGAGCATCACAATGGGGGTGGTATACATGCGAATCATCTTTCGAATTGAAAACAACATCGCTTCTCCCAAGTATAAATTTTTATCCTCTACTACGCTTTAATCTTTTTTTGGTGTTTTCTCCCCTATGATCATGTTGATTGTTCTAATCGGCTCTTTCTGGGATTTCTTTGCTTTAGCTCTGTCCCGTTCCAGGCTTTTGGAGTTTTCGCTCCTCCTTGGTGCGTTTGTGAAACTATCAAGCTTTCCCCTCTGCACCAGTATTCCTATGGCATTCTTCAGCTCTCTATAGCCCTCTGTGTCATGCTCGTATTCTCGATGGTACTCGCAGTACAGGCCTCTATCCCGGGTAAATCTCCGATTTGGGCTGATTCTCTTAGCTGGAGTGATCCCCACTCCATTTTACCTAACCCACATGAGGATTTTGGATCAAGAGGTGTTTAATGGTGTATATCTGTCTGCTTCCCTGTAAAATCTCTCTCTCGGATTTCTGAAATTCATTTTTGGGAAGCTTGCTCATTTCTGGTTCAATCGTTCATCCTTAATCGATGGTCTGTCTTCTTTCCAACGCATCCTTCCATCTTCATCCATTTTTATCATCCTGATCGCCATCTATATTGCTTTTGCAAAGGTACTTGGTTCTTTAGTCATTATTTTTTCTTTAAGCCTTCGGAGTTTGGTGCCATTTTTCAAAGCTTCTATGGCAACTTCGTCAACAAGATGCTCAATTTGCATGGCTATTTTATTAAAACGGTCAAGGTAACTTCATAAAGATTCACCAACTTCTTGCCAGCACATCTGAAGATCATTGATGTTCTTTGCTGGGGGAATGTTGGTGATGAATTTGATACGAAACTGCTTTGCCAGATCCTCAGACGAAGTGACTAAATTTTTCGAGAGCCGATGAAACCATTTTTAAGCATTCTTTATGAACGTGCTAGGAAAGACTCTGCACATGATCCCATCATTTACATTCTGGAGTAGCATCTTTGTTCAGAATGTTGATATATGACTGATGGGGTCTCCCGTTCCATCGTACTGATCAAGCTGTGGGATTCTGAACTTACTAGGAATCTCTGTTTGAATTATTCTACTGACAAACGGAGTTCTACTATCCATAACACATTCCTCTTCCTTTCTAGGTTTGGTCCGAGCTTTGCATATTGCTTTTTCAACCTTCTGAGCTAATTTCGAATCATCAAGGGCCGAAATGGTTGAACTGCACTCCCCTTCTGGGGCTTTACCCTTCCCTATGCTCGTCCCTATGGCCTGTCGAGGTGCTGTGTTATCATCATTTTGAGCTGGCTTAGCGCGCCTGCTCTGTATTATAGCATTTAGCTATTGTTGCATCAAAGCTATATGTGCCTGAATATTTTTTATCATGGCTTCCCTGCTAATTTGATCAAGGCTAAGTGCTTGGGTCACAGTGTTTAGGTTTAGAGTGGTTATTGTTGGCATTTTCTGGTAGACTTGGAAAAGGTATTGAAGGTATTGATAAATGGTGTTGTAGCGGAGCATAATACGGGAGATCTATGCCTAAGGACGAGTATCTTGGGGTGTTCTCTGAAAGTGAAGGTACATGTCCAGATGAGGCTCCAGCATGCTGCAAGGTGGGTGGTAGTATTATTGCTGGGAGAGGGTCTGAAAGGTCGATCGAAAGGATAGGTGCAGAAGGGTTGGTGCTGGCTTCAGGAATCTAGGCTGGTGGTAGGCTAGAAGTCATAGCGAAGGTGTCTTTAGCTTAGCAAGTAAATGAATGGCTTTTTCCAAGAAGTTCCCATAGACAGTGCCACTTGATAATTGATTTCTAGAACTTTTGGACTTGATGTCCTACAATCCATGAACAGAAGGCAAGGTAAGAGGTGGGGAAGGTCCCCACTAACATTTTGATGCCTAAGTTAAAGAACAGAAGCAAGGAGTATGCAAGATAGCTAGAATATATGAGAATGAGATGATCCCTTGTGAGGGATGTAGGGCTCTATATATAGTAATACTCAAACTTGGAGGGAGTCAGATTCCCTATGGAATAGTGAATCATAATCTTGATAGGAAAGTGTCTCTTTTGTGCTTAAAACTCCACTTTGGGGCAATCCCCATTCCGGACGATTATGCCTTCTTGCTAATTAAAATGTCCCTATTTAGGGGATAAGGGGTCCCTAATTAGACGGGAACATTTTAAATGATATCAATAAGAAATTATATTTTTTCAATAAGGAATTATATTGTTGATATTAATGTGAAAAGTTGATAATTTTTTAATAGTATTTTATGGTTGTCCCATATTGAACCCATCATAACATTATTATAACACATGTAACTAATTTTATATTGTATGTTTTATTTATAACTAATTGCATGAATTGGTTAGGAGCAGAAATTTGTAATGTATGGTATAGATAATATAATTGTGATTATTAAAGTTTCACAAATTAATATATGTATATAATTTTTAAAAATAAATAATACATAAATAGAAATTCACCTTTTTTCAGTTCTATATTCATCAGTGAAATAGTTAAAATTTTTATTATATTTTATTCTTACAAATAAATATAAATAACCTTTTAAGTATAACTATAAAACCTACGTAATTAGTTTATAATTTTTATTTTGTTAAAATAATTTATTTAATATATTTTAATTTATTTTATACTATTTTAATTAATATTTTTAAATTTATATTTATTCTAAAAATATCAAATAAAATGTATATTAATTTATATTTCACGCATCATGCAGATTAGGTAAAGAGATGTCCAATTTGCTGTATGAGAAGGACATATGTCCTGCTTTTAAATAATAAAAATAAAAAAATAAAACTCTACATTCTTATAAGAACGCAAAGACAAGGAAGCCAAGCTTCCTGTTTTTGAAAGTATGAGAGAGTAAGAAGCAAAGAAAAAGAAAAAAAAAAAAAAGGAGAACAAGTAGTCTTCAAGTTGGGTTTTGATTGAATCCAAACTAGAATTTGGGTACGCTATTAGTTGCATGTTAGTTTCTAAAAATTAATAACTTTGAATTGTTAAGTAGTATGAATTAAGATTTTGTTTTGATGATAAACATTCAAAGGGGTTTGGTTTTGGTTCTGCAGGGAATCAAGTTAATTGATAGGGAGTTGGGTTACTGGAATAAGGTGAATTACCATCTGCATGTATTATGATCTATAATGCACGGAAACGAATATGAAAAAACTGTATTTCATAAAAATATAAGAAATAAAAATATGGAAAAACGTGTAAATGTTAAAAATATAGAAGTATATATATATAAATATAATAAATTTATTATATATAGATAATAAATTAATAATAACAACAAGAAAATTAATAATTAGTTAAAAATAAAATTAATATTATTTAACAAGTAAATATAAAATTAATAATTATTTTATTATATAATATTAACTCTAAAAGGGATTAAAAGTGCAAACATAAAACTGAATATAAAGAATTCAAGCTAATTATTTTAATTTTCTATTTTGAAATTAATTAGTTTGATATGAACAAATTTTGAATTATTTTCTTATTTTGGAGTCAATAAAGAAGATTCAGGAAGATGTGAGAAAATTCAAAAATATTTCAAGTCAAAGTTAATAAGTCAACAAGTTAAAACCAAAGAGTCAACAAATCAAGGTTAATGGTCAACATCCTACATAATATATGATATGGCATACTTCAATACTTAGTTGTGATGAATTGTCATTTTACTTAGTTGTAATAAGTTGACATTAGTTGTCAATTTTGATTTTTCAAAGATGAGTTGTCTTTAGTTGTTAATTTTGACTTTTCAAATATGAGTTATCTTTAGTTGTCAATTTTGACTTTTCAAAGATGAGTTGTCATTAGTGTCCTATTTTTGAAGAAAACTTTCTTAATTAAGGATTTTCCTATGTAGGCATCTTTGGAAATAAGGAAGAAAACTTTTTTCTTTAAGGGTTAAGTCGTTTACATGCCTAAATAAGGGCTAAACATATTTTGGACGATTTGGGATGTATTATTTGACAATTTTAATCAATTAAGTGAGGTTTCCCTTAACTTTGTTCTTTTGAAACTTTGCAAGTTTATTTGAGTTGTTTCACATCTACCTTTCGTTACAATTGCTAAGTTAAACTTAGAATTGTATGATTGTTCATTTTTTAATAACTAAGTATCTTGCTTCAAATTAATAAGCAAGGGGTTTAGCTCCATCAACACAACCTATATTTAATGATCCTTAGGCTAATATTCAAAGTTAGATGCACGTTCTATCTTTATTATAGGTGGGGTTCATATCAATTTGGTATCATACCAAACTTCAAGGTTTGGTTACATATCCTTTTAATTTTTATACATAATTTCCTCTTCTTTTTCTTAATTCTTCATAGATTAAAAAAAATTAAAAAAAATTCCTAAGTGAAACATGAGAGCATTCACATCCTTGAGTGTAAACACGTAAGAGAGTGCTTTATGAGGATTTTTTTTTATATCTTTTCAAACATGATTTTTAGCATCGACATTCCTTATTTTCTTGGTAGGGATGATCCTTATGTTTATTTGGAATGGATGCAACAAATGGAGGAAATATTTGATTCTTTTGAATTAAGTGATTTCCAAAAGTGTAAACTTGCTTCTTGTAAATTTTTGGGTCATGTTGTTATATGGTGCAAAGATTTGATGGCATCATGGAGAATGAATGGGCTTAATGAGATTAAAAATTGGGAGATAATGAAGAGGGTAATGAATAGACATTTTACTCCTCATGAAGTTAGGGATAAATTTTATCTTCAATTACAAAGGCTTAAATAAGGTGATGAATTATGTGTTAATGATTATATTAAATATTTTAAGTTGTTTATGATTGCAAGTGATGTAGGTGAATTCGAAAGGGGAAAGTTACAAAATTCATCAGTGGGCTTAAGAGTGAGATTGCTAAGAGATTGAAGAAAGAAGTGTAATTAGAATCTTTTATTTCTTTGAAGGTTATAATTAAACTTGCTTTAGAGTATGAAAAGGACAGAGGTCCCTGTGGGGAGACAATAATAGTGTGTGAATCCAAGAATGATGATAGTGTTGAAGTCATTAAAGAAAATAAGGAGTGTTTACAAGGGTTTGAGCAATCTACTAAACTTGTACATGAATTAACTATTCAAGGAGGTGTTAAGAGTGCATCTTGTGATCATGAAGAGTATATGCATGATGGAGAGGAAAAAGTAGAAGTTTTTACACAAAAGAAGCTAGAGATTGAGAATTTTATGAAGGATAAGAAGATGATTATTCATTATAATTGCACTAATAATTTTAATGTTTCTTTTCCTAGTGACTTGAAATTTGTTTTGTAGACTTTTGAGCCATTTAAAAATCCATTTGATGATATTGGCATGCATTACAATATCAATAATACCTTTGAAGATTTATTCCTAGTGTGAAGTATGAGGAAGAGTTGCAAAATTTTATTTCTCTCAAAGAAATTTATGGAGTCTTCAATTATAGCAAGAAGAACTTGAGATATTCATGTTTCAAGTTTAGAATGAAGCAACAATAAGAATACAATCCTTACAAGTTCGTAGATAAGAGTCCTTTGTTCCAATTGCTTAATCACATTCAACTTATGTTGAAACTAATTTTATGGAGCATTACTTCAAAGGAGAAGTTTACAACAAAGGTATTTGTATTTGACCCTGAAGGATTTATGAATTTATTAACTTTAGAAGATGGTTATGATTCGAGGGCGAATCATCTTCATGAGGGAGGGAATAATATGAACTCTAAAAGGGAGTAAAATTCCAAGCATGGAGCTGCGCATAAAGAATTCAAGCTAATTAGCTTAATTTTCTATTCTGAAATTAATTAGCTTGACATGGACAAATTTTGAGTTATTTTCTTATTTTGGAGTCAATAAGGAAGATTTTAGAAGATGTGAGAAGATTCAAGAAGATTCCAAGTCAAAGTCAATAAGTCAAAGTTAAAGAGTCAACAAATCAAAGTCAAAGAGTCAACAAGTCAAAGTTAAAGAGTGAACAAGTCAAGGTCAGTGGTCAACATCATACATGACATGTGACATGACATGTTTCAATGCTTAGTTATCATGAGTTGTCATTTTGCTTAGTTGTAATGAGTTGGTGTTAGTTGTCAATTTTGACTTTTCAAAGATGAGTTGTCATTAATGTCCTATTTTTTAAGGAAACTTTCTTAAATAAAGATTTTCCTATATAAGCATCTTTGGGAATAAGGAAAAAAACTTTTTCCTTTAAGGGTTAGGTTGTTTACATGTCTCTATAAAAGCTAAACATATTTTGGATGAATTTGGGATGTATTATTTGACAATTTTAATCAATTAAGTGAGGTTTTCCCTTAACTTTGTTCTTTTGAAACTTTGCAAGTTTACTTAAATTGTTCACATATACCTTTCATTACAATTGCTAGGTTAGACTTAGAATTGTGTGATTGTTCATTTTTTAACAGCTAAGTATCTTGCTTTAAATTAATAAGTAAGGGATTTAGCTCCATCAACACAATTCATCCTTGATGATCATTGGGCTAATATTCAAAGTTGGATACACGTTATATCGCTATTTGTAATATCCTGAATTTTTAAATAGTTTTAAACTGCATCGGGATATGCAATGTTAATAATTTTCATATATATTTTTATTATTTAATTAGTTTATTATCTATTAAAGTCATTTTAATTATTTTTAATTATCTTTAATTATTTTTAAGTCCTTTACGTAAAATTTTCCCGAGAGTCTTATTTTCGGGGAAATTAAAACTTAAATAAATAATTATTAATTATTTTGGACGGTTTTGTGAGTTTACATGAGTCCATACATGATTTTAATTGTTGTATTAATATACGTACATATACATGTATATATACACCTTTAAATAATTAGGGTTTATTTTAATTAAATTTATATTGTATAGTTTTAATAAATAATGTGTATTATATATATGTATATGTGTATAAATATTATTATTTTAATATGTGGTGAATAAATATTGTGAATATAATTTCATTTATTATTATAATATAAACTATAGTTATATATACATATATATACATATAATATCTTACAAAAACAAAAGTTCCCCTTAATTACAAAACTGTCATCGACTTCACCTTCTCCATGCCCGACGCCATTCCAGCCACTGTCAAGTCGACTTCTCACTGGCGGAGTGCCTCTCAGCCAACCACCATCATCCCTAGCTCCCTCCGCCTCCCTTTCCTCCCATTTCCGACGAGCTTTAGTCGGTTTTCTTTAAAGAAACCGAAACTTGGTTCTAACTCCGATCATAATGATTCCGGCCACCGTTTGAAGTGCCACTGGTCTCTATCTCTTCCTTGAGCTCTGGTGAGTGCATTTCCAAGCTTTTTTTCACTTGAAATTGTCTAGATTTTCCTAGGTTTCGATTTTACAATTTCAGCCTACTAGGGTTTTAATTTTTTTTGAGCTTCAATTTGGTTGATTCATGAAAACTTCCTTCACAAACATTGATTCTAGTAGCTTAATCTACCTTTGTAAATTTTTGTAGAATTTTTGGGAATTATTTTGATTTTTGTGAATTTTGATTATTTTATTAATATTTTCTAATTTTCGAAAATTAATTAAATAAATTATGAAATTGTGATTTATGATGTTTATAGGTGTTAAAATGAATTTTAGAAATTTATTTGTAATTTTTTTGATTTTTATATAATTATTTTGAATTTATTTAGTTTATGTAATTTGTGAAAAATTAGGTTAATTATGTGTTTTATTGAAATTAATTGGTTAATTGAGTATATTTATTGATATTATTGAATTATATGATGATAAATTTATTTTTGAGTAATTATACTATTTTTGGTGAATTTTTTATTAATTTTAGGGAATTTATATAACTAGGGGTATTTTGGTAATTTGACACTAAATTGGTTAAAAATATAATTAAATTGGTTTTAATAGTTATTTGAGGTATAAAAATGATTTCTACAAATTTTTTTAGTATTTTTAACTAATTCAAACTATTTTTCGTAAATTATTTCAAATTATACATAATATACTACTTTTCTAAATAAATGAGTTTTTATTGGTTTTAATATGTTTTAGGGTTAATTGTGTAATTTGGAGTTTTAAAATGCATTTTGGTCAATATTTATGAATTTATCAAGAATTATCGATTTTTATAATATTTTATTAAAAATTAGGGTTTTATTTATTTATCGGTGAAATAATTATTTTCAGTGTTTTAAATATCTAATTTACTATATTTTGATTATTCAAAGGTATTTTTGATATTTCTGGAATTTTCATGTGTTCTGTGTATATCTCATAAATTGTGAGCCTCGATCGGAAGAATCGTAGTTTGGGAGTCCGACCGAGGGGTTGTGGTTGTGTATTTTCGAAGTGTGTTTTCTATGCAGAATCGGCCCTACTTTTGTAGGGAGATATCTGTTTTACAGAGGAGACTGCTGAAATTTTGGTAGATTTCTCATAAAACGTGACACCGGTCCAAGTGTAATTATGAATTCTTGATTGAATCTATCTATAGTAATCCTAGAAGTATAGAGTTAGAAGTTTATTCTGATGGTTATTTTTTATTTTTATCTTTCTAGCTGCGCCAAAACTGAGATCTAACGGATCAAGTCTGCCAAGTTTGTCTCGTGGAGCGCTAACATGTGAGTTATTATACTGTATATATACGCATTGCATATAGGATGCATCACTTAGGGTTTTTCATTTTCATTGTATGTTTTTAAAGTGATTTAAATTATAATATTTTTGGTATATTTAGGGTTGTATTTTTATATATATGCATATTAAATAATTATGCATGTTAGTTTCATATATGCACATTAAACAATTAGGTTTAGGTTTTATACATTTGAGTATTATACACATGTTTTAAAATGTACACTTAGTCACAATTATTTTATTAAATGATTAGTATACTTTAGATATAGTTTCAATATATTTTAGGTTTATTCTTAAATAATTGCATGTTATATTATAAACTTACACTTAAATTGTTTTTAAGCTTATTTTTGGTATATTTTGATATATTTCCAAATAAATGCATGTTTTATCATTTAATTCAAACCTAACACATTAGTGGTATACTTAGGGTTTATTTACAAAAATATGTAAACCTAAAATGCATGTTTTAGTACATATATATATGTTTTAAATGAATATTTATGCATAATCGTTTTATTAAATGATTTGTGTGATTAGGGTATATCTTTTGTATATTTAAGTATATTTTTAAGTAAGTGCATGTTATACTATTGATACACACTTAATTGCTTTTAACTATATTAATGGTTTACCTTTAGTATATTTCATACTTTATTTGACTTATATATATGTATATACCCGAAATATACTGGGTATATTTTTGATATATTTTTGGTATATATACACATATATAGTTGATTTTACTATTATGAAAATCATTCTATATTAATTATTTTCCGAATGAATGATTTATTTTAAGTGAAGGATATCAATAGAACATGCTTCCTAATAGGCAGCACTAGGACCATGTACGTACCGATGTGATAAATAAGGGTTGAGTGAGAATTAATTGTGGTGATTATAATTGATTTGATGGATTTGACTAAGATTAATGGTATGTTAGATAGTGTGATTGCTGTAGCTCGGTTGACCAGGAGTCTCGGGGCCAATCACTCTGATAGTCAGACTGCTGGAGCTCGGTTGACTCAGTGTCTCAGGGCCAGTCTACTGTCCATAGTGGAATGAGTGATCTATTGGGTTGATTGAGATGTGAGGTGATAAATAGTATGATTGCTGGAGCTCGGTTGACTAAGTGTCTCGGGGCCAGTCTGCTGTCCAAATTGGAATAAGTGTTCTATTTGGAATCAAGTGAGTCTGTATGACTAAAGTGATGATGGAGTTGTTTGAGGTTGTTATTATTAGGGTTCTATGAATCCTTCATGAATTAAACTAAACGTCTTCTACATTTAGTATATTTATAAACGTAGAGTTTGACATTTGTGTGAAATGGGTGTATATATATATATATATATATATATATATATATATAAGAATGCCTGATTGTTATGGTTTAGATTGCATGTATATATAGTATAATAATTCACTCAGTGAGGTCTGACCCCCCTCAATTATTTTTTTTCAGGAGATCCTATATCGCCAGACCTTAGTTGTAGAGTTCCTCGTCGGTGTTCTTCAATCCCGGCTATTTTATGCAAATGTATATTTTGAACTCTAATTTGTATTCTAGAAACTGCAGTAGTAGTGTTATTGTATTAAAAGAGTATTATATTGTTTTGATATTATATACTCTGAAAATTTATATTTGAACACTGTACGATTATGTATTTATGTATGAAAGGATTTAAAGTATTTATTTTATATATTGATTTGAAAAATTTTAATTCTGTCGTACTTTTATTTAATTATTGCATGATTTTATTTTTTAAGGCTTGCTACGGGTTCCGAATTCGAAAGAATTCTCGTTCCCTAGCGCCGATCATGACTCCTAGTTTAGGTCGTGACACTATTATAGGTAAAGTTCGTATTATTATGCTATTTAGCAAATAAAAATAAAATTAGTGAATTATTTTATTAATAAATAATTAATAAAGATTTAACAAAAATAAAATTAATAATTATTTAACAAGTAAAAATTATTTTATTATAATGTTATGTGAATAATGGACTAAACTTTTTAGGCCAACAAACCAAGGACTAATGACTATATAACTATAAAAACCAAACCCTAAGTATAAACAAAATAAAGCCCAAACTAATAGGGTTTAGTTCATTGTTAGTACCATAACTTTGGGCCATATTTTACTTTGGTATCAAATTTTTTATTTTTTTCTTTTCGGTCCCAAAAATTCTATTATTATTTCAAGTTAAAGTACCTCAAATATATTCGATCAAATTTAGCATACATGGCAGCCGAAATAAGTATATTTTTAGTATATTCATCATGTAAACATCTCATTAAGTTGTCTAATCACCTTTTAGGCTGCGTAAAATAAATTTTGCTAAAATTTTATTTTATGGGGCTACAAGAAAATTTTGTTTTATAGGGCCAACAAGATAATTAAACTATTTACTGGAATACTTACAAGGTAAAAATACTAAAAATATGTTTATTCCGGCTGCCACATATTAAATTTGATCGGATATGCTTGAGGTACTTCAACTTAAAACAAAAATAAAATTTTTAGGACTGAAAAGAAAAAAAATTAAAATTTTGGTACCAAAGTAAAATATAGCCCAAAGTTATGGCACCAATGGTGCAACAAACCCCAAAATAATATGAACAATATACACTCATTAGTCATTATTAGCATCGATCAAAAACAAAAAACTATTCCTCTTCTTATTGACATCAGAGAACGAAATTCTTTAAAAAACTTAAAAGACAAAGAGAAGAAAACAAAGAGCAATGGGTTGGATTTGGAATTTTTTTAGATCTAGATTATAATTTCTTCTTAATTTATTCAAAACCACTTGTTCCTTTTTTTAGGTTTGGAATTGAATTTGTTGAAGTGTTGGTTCTAAGTGTTTTTTTTTACCTTTGGAAATGCATCTCTAATTTCTGATAATTACATACATGTACCCAAAACGTACCAAGGATTTTTTTGGCTTTTTCATTTCTGATACATTTCAGAAATGAAAGAATGCCGATAGGTTGCTGTTTCCATGCATCGAAGATATTGAAAATATCAAAATCATATTAAGTTACAACACATGCAACCATGTAATTTTAGTTTCCATAGAAAGTTGTTCATAGAGCCTTTTTTTTTAATATTGATTAGTGGGACAAAACAAGAGCTTGAATTAGAGAACTTAAAGAAAAGTACAAAAATTGCTAGCTGGAGTATATATGAGTGATGCTCTTCTTCTCGCTGATTGTTTGCATTAAAATATTCTGGAATTATCACTTAAAAACTTTAAAATCTTTGAGATTTTTATTGTTAATTTCCTTGATCATAGTTGTTAATGTTGAGTTAAAATACTTGCCTTTTATTAAATCTTTATATATGCTATATACCTAAGTGAAACTTTCTTTGAGTCATAATGATTTTTGATGTTGTCTATCACTTCTATCTTGTTTTTGAGAATTAAGTTCAAGCAATAACCTTTATATTATTTTAAATGGATCTTACGAACCAGTTACAATAATACAAAGAATTAAAGAAAATAAGAAGATTTGTTACCTACTCAAGGTGATAACATGACTAAAAACATGTTCTAACCCTTTTAACTTGCTAGAATTGAATCGAACGAGAGTTTTATTCCACAGGTACCTAATTATTGGGATCAATGGGAAATAATTGATAAAATTGCAATAAATATTAAGAAACAAACAGATAGTGTTATATTATAAGAATATCTACCTTTACATTAATGCTAAAACCCAATATTTATAGGCACCTTAACCTGAGCTTAAATGGAAAGAAATATTCCTAATTAAAATAAGGAATCTTGACTTAATTAGGAAGTTGAAATATTGTATAAAGTAGGCTAGATTCAAGTGAAGCCTAAAGCCTAACCAACTATACCTCCAAGATACAAACAATGCCCCTCTATAATATGATTTAATAGCCCATAGAGATGAAAATTATGCTTAAGATCTAAGAATAAAATTTTGTGATTTAATTTATCAACCTATTAATAATATAACCGTTATTCAAATTTTCATTTACCACCCAAAGTGAGGTTATTATAGTCATTTGAAACCCTAAAAAGTAAATGCTCAATCTTTTTTCTATAAAAGGCATAGGACCACCTCAATTTTTCCAATTGCCATAAAAAATCTTTCTCTCTCTAACTCTAAAGCTTCTTTGACTAGGCACTCTTCTTCCATACTTCTTACATTTCTTATTGAAAGTGTCCTACCACAAGTGAGTTAGAGTTACCATTTAGTCTTCCTTCTTATAATTTTTTAAGTTTTAATTTCTCTTTTTACTATTTCTAGACTAACCATCATGGGTAAATAAAAAAATAGCACATCAACCCAAATCAATTCGGAGACCGATCCTTTAGCTTGATTAGAAAGGACAAAAATAATTATTGATGCTTTAGTAGCCACCCTTGAGGTAGTTATCAAATCTTATGATGTCTTTTGTTAGTTAAAGAAGATGGTTGAATTATTAACTTCATTCCAACATCTAGAAAAGATGGCCATCCTAGGTTTAATAGGCCTAATAACATGAATCATAGGACCAAAAACATACCCATTATATCTTATCCATCATCCATAAATGCTTTTTTTTAATTTTGTATGCCCGATTAGAGATAACTTACCATTAAATATGGAAAGATATGGGTATTTATGACCTCTTACAAGTCACTAAGACTGAAATTCCCATAATAAGCCTTTTTTATCGACCATATTATTATCCTAGTCTTGCTCCAAAAACACTTTATGTTTAGTGATAGTATGATGGTAAATATGTTGTATGATTTGGCTGTAATATTCGATCTACAATCATTTGGTGATGAAGTAAGTCATAGACTATATGCCGATTATAAGGGCTATAACATTTCTTTCAAAAAGGAACATGTTATTTATGGTCCTTTTTATTATCATAAACATGAAATCATCTCAAGGACTTATAAGGCCAAATATGTGCCTTTTTTTTATATTGGCTTTACCATTTTATTGCTTTCCTGAGCTCAATAAAATCACTAAAGAACTTTTTTTATTAGCTGTAGCCATTGTCGATGGTAGGAAAATTATTCTATGCCCTTTTATACTAAACCTTATCTATCACGAAATGCACCACTTGGTAGCCTTTAAAGCCAGGACAAATTTTAAATTGGGGAATGATCCTTTATGGATTATTCAAGTATGGTTCACAACATATTATCCTGAACTCATGGATCACCCTTCAAAGCTCCATTTTAAATTCATTAGTTTTTATGCTCCTTGGTTCTCTTCTTATTTCTTATAAATTCACCACTTTAACAAAATTCTTTCATTTTTGCACATTATTCAAGAACGATTGGACATCTTTTTACCTTTTATCCCTACTAACTATTGACCCTCTTAGGTTTTTGAAGATTACAATGAACATCACTCTATACTTGAATAAGAATCAGCCTAAAAAAGAATTCTTATTACTTAGGACCTGCCATTTGGTCTTGATCTAGACCACTAGAATAATGAATTCATATTAAAAATTTATAAATCTCACTTGGTTGCTAGGAGTTTGGGCTTTTCCAATCACTCTTACATCTCCTCTTCTCAAATAATATCATCTTTAAGAGCCTGGCCATATATGAAAGACTCACAAAGGTCTGTGATTCTTTAGTTTAAAAATTGTCGCCTGTTAATCCATGCAAGACCCAGCTCTTTATCACCATTTAAGATGACTTCTGTAATAAACATTTCCATTTATCTTTTGAAGAAGTTATTGGTTTTCAACATTAAGAATTGACTGATGAATAAATGGTTGGTAATCATGCTTCTTCTTTGTAGAATAAATTCAAGTCTCAAGATGAGCACATCCGTGATATTCGTGCTTTTAAGAATTTTTGTCACATTAAATATAACTACCTATATTAAAAAAGGATGTAAAGAGAGGTCAAGGTTGAATTAATGTGGGAGCACTAAGTAGCTATCTATGCTAGCTCTTTACAAACTTGTACGAGTTATCTAATGGTGATCGATTTGGACATTTATTGAAGTACCTTCATTGATTTGTCTTAAGAGATGCCTATAGCCTCTTTTAGCATTATTGGAAGGATTGCCTCATCATTGAGGTCGAGGAGTAAAGTTAATTGGATTGAAAAGTTTATTGATGACCCTATTGTTAATCTTTAGTCTATGTTCTCTTTGTCCTTCTATGCATACTCATACCTTAATTGGTTAGGTAGCTACATTTGATGTCCCTTTAATTATTAATCTTTTACTTATAATTTATTGACTTTAAATTTTGCAGAGGCTATTAAAAACCAATTAACATGCTCAAGGACACCCTAAAGGCTAAAAAGGCTAATACTCATTATCAGCATTTAACTAAAGCTAATGGCCGAAGTAGCTTCAAATCGGCCTCAGTCTTAAGAAGAATCCTTATATAAAGGATCCTACTATTTCTCCATCCAAGGGCCTAATCAATGTTAAGACCTCTCCAAGAGAGAGCCTGATCTCTTTATTAAAAGAAGCTTTATCAGCCAAGCTCTCCTTTGAAGTCTCTACTCTAATGGTGGCACTAGAAGGTATATAGTGTATCTCATTGAAGCCATCAACCTCACCTCTATTAGAATTTAACAGGTCTTATCTATTAGCCTAGGAATCATAAGACTAATTCCTTTTTCACTCTACTAAAATCAAATTTTGTATAACTGATGGATGTTTACCTATTACAGGAATCAATATACAATATCTTCGAGGAGCTAGAAGCCCAATTTTAGGATAATTTTGATGAGGACCATGAGAGTTTCGTTTCTTTTGTGAATTTTTAAGTTATCATACTATAAGATGTAGATATTATGAATGGTACCATTGTGTTAAATTGTGAATACATTAATATTATTGAAACAAAATGTCAAGTCTTTTGATATAATGGTTTATGAGTTTATTTACACCTAGTCATGTATCATAGTGCTCTATTGAATAAAAAAAAAGGGATTTATACAATATAACTGTGAAAAAAATAAAACTTTGAAAATCACAGTTCGAGTTATGCAATAAATAAATCTAGTATCAATAAATAGTATTTAAGGATCAATGAAATCCATTATATCCTTAATTAATTTAATGGTATTCCTATATAATTTTTTAAAAAACTTTTACTTACTTCTTATGGCTTAATACTATTATTTTATTTTATATTCATTGCACTAACTTTTGTTTCCTAGTTAAATACTGGGTAATTTCCTTATGAAATTACTCACACTCTTTTTTTTTATACTTTTCAGCATAGGTATTTGTAATTTGTAGCTAGTACTTAGATAAGACAATAGTTCAATAGATATCCATGACCTTCGAGGTGACAGAGGCAAAGACACTAATGCGATATGTTATTTGTTATGATATTGACTTAGAGTTCACATTTAAAGTTATTGTAGAGCTTATTGGAGCATACATGCCTATATTTGTAATTCATAATGAGTACATGGATAGTTTGTGCACGACCATACAAGTTTTTTATCGGATAGACTCTAGAGTCCATGTCACTTTGGGCTGGATATGATGTAGCAGTTGTGGACTTTATCTTTTTGCCTTTTTGCTTGGTGTCAGACTTTACCTCTTTATATGATCAGTGGATTCCTTTTTGCTTATAGTAAAAAGAGAAGTTATATATTGCCACAACTAAGGATATGTCGATGGATGATGCACATATTCATACTAGCTCATTGAGGACTTTTAAAGAGAGAGGGTTTTTGAGTTATAAATGTTTACCTTTGAGTACTATATATATAGATGATGTACTTGAATTTAACTGTTGATGTATATAATAAAATGTGGTGTATACGTAATTTGTGTATACCATATTAGTACTTGGCATCTATACTTATCTTGATTGTTGTCTTATTATAATATTTGGTGTATATGAATTTATGTTAGATTATGTAATTTTTAAGTGGACTCTACTAGCTTAGTGTGTATGTAGTGCTCCTCTCTATCACTACCATTATTGGACAAGACTTCTAGTAATGGTATGACGAGGTGGGGTGTTATAAAATTTTCTTGAGTTCATCATCCATGATATTGCTCGGCCCAAATCCTTTTACCAAGTAGGCCCGTTCATAAGCTTGGCTTAGATGGTCCACAGACTATATAGTTTTATCCTTTATTGGAAAAAGTACCTCACGGGTCCTTACGAATGTGGAATTTGGAGCATCATCAGTGGCATTGTCTATAGGAATGAGGTTGTTTCCTCTACCCAATCCCTTATTTTGGGGGACTTTTGATGGTACACCAAATTCCATATTGGTAAGGACCTGTCAAGCATTTTGTCAATAAAGGATAAATCATGCAGTCTATGGGTTTATCCAAGCCAAAATAGATACTCTTTCATCACCCATAAATCAGTCCTAAGCCTACCCCTCCTATGTTATTAAGGAACAACAATTGATGGATACACTTCATATACCTTCATGTTCAACTCATATAGGACAACATAATACGTCAAATATTCTAGTAATGAAAACTCATGAAAAACCTCATCTCTCAAATTGAGCACAGACAGTGAAGTTCTTATCTCATCAACATTTCTTAATAGACCAATCCAACGTAATGTACCACTCACAAAAGTTGGAGTATTGCAGCCTAGTAGGGTGTATTTATACTTAAGCAGAATATCGGTAATACTCTTCCAATAATCAAGATATGTATAGAGACAAGTACTAATTTTAATTTGATTAGTTAACTAACAAAACATTATTTAGACTAATACATAAAATTAATAATTTAAAAAATTATTTATCACCTAATAAAAATTTTGAAAAAAATTTAAGCATATATAATCTTTTTTAAAAAAATTTAAAATTCTTTTAGGTTTATTTTGAATTTTTTAAAAAATTGAATAGACTTAACAATTATGAAAACATTAAAATCAAGTAATATACATATAAAAAATTCATCAATTTTATTCTTAATTTTAATTTTAATAGTTGAATAATAAAAATTTATCTTTTAATTTAATTTTAATGGTTGGCTAACAAAAAGATTGTTTAACTTAAGAATTAAAATTGATGAAATTCTTTTCTTAAATTCATATCATTTTATTAGAAAGTTTTAAAAAATTATTATATTTGTAAAAAATTTTAAGTAAATTTTAAATAAATTTAAAAAAGTTAAAAAATTAGTATGTAGGTTTATTCTTTAAAAACTTTTATGATTAGATGATATATATATTTTTAAAAAAAGTTATCAATTTTATTTATTAGTCTAAATAATATTCCATTAGTGAACTATTAAAATTAAATTTTTATTTAACTTATAGGAATTAATTGTAATTTTTTTTTAAATAAAGTTTAATATGGTCCAATTGTTTGTGTGTGAGTTCAAAAAAATGATTCATTAAACTTTACATGATTAACCCTCAGATGTCTATCAACATGGGGGAGGATTTACCATTGCCATATATATATATATATATATATATATATATATATATATATATCTCAAAACAATATAATATATAAAAAAATTTGTAGGCCTTTAGTAAATTAATAACCCAATGGTCCATTATTATAAGGGACTTTTTAGAAATAACCTAAAAAGAGACATATTTACAAAATTATTGTTTACCAAAAAAGAATTATTCAAAACTATGGAAATACGAGATTACTTTTTCAGTTTTACATCTTTGTCATTCTTTCTTCTTTTTCTTCCTCTTATCTCTTTTTTTTTTTGTTATTTTTTTATTGATTTATTTTTAGTTTTTTTTAACTTGTTTTTGTTGTGGTTTGTATTTATTTTTAGGATTTTTTTCAAAAATAGACCAAAAATAAAAAATATTATCAATAGTCGTATTGACAAAAAATATTTTCAAAAACCAACTTTTCCTTTTTCAAAACTAACTTCTATACCTTTTTTCTTTCAAATATAAACCACATTCATCTCCTCCTTTATTTTTATGGTATTGTCTTCTTTTTTTCCTCAATGATTTTTTACTAACATTTTTCTACTTTTTTCTTTTTTTTTCTCTCAACATTTTTTTTGCTAAACTTTTTTTTTTCTATTTTTAAGTTATTGTTTTTTATTAATATTTTTTACTCAATATGATTTTTCACAATATTTTTTATCCTTAACATTTTTTCTATTTTTTTCTCAACATTTTTATTATTTTTAAGGTACTATCATCATCTTTTTTTCCTCAATGTTTTTATCTCTCTTCAAAAAAATTTTGAGGTGCTATCTTCTTTTTTTTTCCCAATATTATGTCTTGCACGTGTGTGTTTTCATCATTGTTTTTTTTTATCTTTAGTTATTGTTGAGTTGTGTGTGGAAGTATTGTTTTGTTTCTTCTTGCTTTGTCCTAATTTTTTTTATGCATGTGCTATGACGTTTACATTTGTTGGTCCTACACGCTTTGTCTTTATAGGTAAGGCTGAGCAGCGGTCCGTTCGGTTCTATTATAAAAGGGTTGAAATTGATCAATTATAAAGGGAAAATTTTACAAACCGAATGGAGTATAAAAATCTCCTCGATCGATTACCAAAAATATTCAATTTTTTCGGTTCGATTGGTTAGTTTAAATCAATTTTGGCTTTAATGGACTAGGCTTAATAATTGAAAGCCCAATGCTAATGTATAAAAGTAAATACTAAAAATTCATTAATTACAATGTTTAACACTATATAATTCACTAATTTTAAACCCTAAAACTATAATACAAATATAAAAAATTAACTAATTTTGGCCAACTGCCTATTAAAGGCCTAAACATATTATTAACAAAAAAAATAACCTAACAAAATGAATGGCCTTCTACTATAGCTATACAATTATACAAAAGAAGTATACAATATACAAAAAAACCATGCAGAATTGCAGACAGTATAGCAAAAAATTCATTTCCATGCAATATATAAAAAAAAAATGCAGGCAAAGGCATTATGTTGAAGCTCCACTTGTGTTTTTCCACTTTCATATTGGCTCTCATGCTACAAACTGCAAGACAAATAAAAATAAACAAATTTGAAATAAGGCATAGAATTGAAAATAATAAATAAAATGCAAAAATTGAAATGAGGCTTAGAATAAGCATGTATCAATCAGGGTCACCCCAACACTTATCAAATTTTGATTTCATTGATTGCCCCATTAAAACAATAGTCAGATCAGTAGAAGATTGGTAGTCATTCAACATATTGTGCAAGTCAAAGATTTCATTGAAAAAAGAATTAGAAGTTACATACAGAGAACCAGAAATTCACAGAGTCATTTCATAAAATAGGTTCAACATATCAACCATTTTCTTTGCATACTCCTAATCAAGGAAGTCAGGGACATCATCCTTTAAGTTTGCCCTGAAAGAACTTTCTTGTTCTTCAAAATGATCAAATTCTCTTTCATACAAATAAGCATTTTTTAGCATGAGATAAGTGGAATTCCATTGAGTTGGAACATCTAGAGATAAAGCACACTGACTTGAAATCCTAATAAAATCAGATATTTCTTTAAATTTTCTAATTCAAAGAGGTGAATTTTTTATATATCTAATAGCTTCTCTTATCTTTTTCACAGACTTAGAGGCTTCTTCCAAGCCATCATTAACAACAAGATTCAAAACATGAGTAATACACCTCATATGAAGGAATTTTAATTTAACAGAAGTGTAAGTACCCCACGACAAAAGCTTCTTTTTAAAATAATTGATTGCAGTATCATTCGAAGAAGTATTATCAACAATCACACAGAAAATAAATTTCAAGCCCCAATCAAGTAAGTAGTTCTTAAGGGCCTTAGCAATATATTCTCTCCTATGGGAAGTCACAGGCACAAAATAGATTATTCTTTTTTGCAACTTCCATTCTGTGTCTATAAAATGGGCAGTAACACATATATAATTAATTCTTTGAATGGAAGTCCATGAATCAGTTGTAATACTGATTCTATGTTACTGACTATGTAAAAAAGATTTTAGCTTCACCCTCTCATCAAGATAGATGGAGTAACAGTCTTTAGATAATGTCCATCTAGATGGAATTTTAAAACTAGGGCAATAGGATGACATCAAATTTCTAAAGCCATCACCTTCAATAGATTTGAAGGGTAATTCATCAACAATTAACATATGTTCAAGTGCTTTTCATATTGCATCTTAGTCAAAATTCCATGTGCCTAATATGCCTAATTGCTCAAATTATGATGTAGCAATATCATATGCAGGTTGAAGTGTTTAAAGAGACTGTCTAGTTTTTATAGATTATGGCATTTTCCTACAAGTCATCACATAATTTCTAAGACTAGATGTGCCATTTTTTTTAGGGTCAACACATAAGGTCTTACCACAGTATTTACACTTGACAGTCTTGCCCCTTACCTCATCATTTGTTTTTAAGAAATGCTCCAAACACTTTGCTTTAGATTCAGAGGCTTTTCTTTTTTTATTTTTTGTAGGCTCAAGCTGCTTCTTAATCTCCTCAGATGCATTATGTATCTCAGACTGTGTTTGGGCTACACATTGATTTGCTTCCACCCCCAAATTGCTTTCAGAGATAGTCTCAAAGACACCAGTGGCAGTGGCAGGATTACTGCCACTGTCACGTTCCATCTTACAAAATAATTAAAAAATAAATGAACCAATTAGTTACACAATTAAAATAATTTAATCAACAAACTTAAAAATATTAAAAGTATCTATAGTTGCTACATTTTTTTTTTTGTAATTGAATTCAGCAGCCCTATTGAGTCTAAGAATCAAGAATCACAGTGACAAAATCCAAGAAATGGACTACTTCAATGCTTCCACCCATTTTAAATTTTGCACTCAAAATATATCACATATCATTTATGATTCAAAAATGAAGCAAATTACTTCCAACCCTTTAGAAGCATCAAAACTAAAAGAAATAAACAAACAGAAATGAATCATCTACTTAATCATATAACAAATAAATTAAAGTAAAAAAAGTATTAAAAAAACATTTTCTTTTTTCAACCGGAGTTCCATTAAAAAAAATGTTATTTTTTCACTAATAAGCTAGATCTAGGTTTGCATAATCTTTTTAACTCAAAAAATTAACATAAATCATATAACATTTAAATGAAACTAACAAAAGTATAAAAAATAAAACTAATATTTTTTTAAATCGGAGTAATATAATATGGAAAAAATATAAAATTTTTTCACTAACAATTTAGATCTATATGCACAGACTCCATTTAACTTAAAAATCATAACAAATCAAACATAGATTTTGAAAAAAATTAACACGCATGTATTAAAATTTCACAGACAATCATTTTTTAAAAAAAACCATAATTTTTTCTTTAAATCAAATTAAATAATGTTTGTAGATATTCAAAAATTTTAGATATACACAAACTTAGTGACATCTAACTCAAAATACATCATAAACAAACTATTTTAAATAAAAAATATTTGTTAAAAAAATATAAACATATAATTAACCCATAAAAGAAAAGAAGTTAACACACTTTACCATTTTAGATCTCATCACATGAATGATTATATCAATAAAGAAGCATGAGATCTCAATGTATTAAAGTCTAAGAGTGCAAAAATTAAAATAAATCAACCGAAAACTCAAAGAAACAAAGCAACCAGATAAGGTTTTTGTCACTGGATTCACTTTGATCTAGAGAAATAAAAGAAGATGATGACTACATTGAATCCAGAGAAAGTGTAATGTAAGAAAACAGGATGAGGTAGGGGGCGTTTAGGGTTCTAGAGTGAAGAGTTAGGAAGGAAGGTTCGAGAGAGAAGAATAAAGGAGGCGGTATGTGAGTGTGTTGAGATAGGAAACAAGGATTAGGGTTAGTTTTAAGATGTTTATATAGGTATGGTTTGGGAAAAATGATGTCGGTTAGATTTAGTGTATATATATATATATATTAGTTTCGATTTTTGATCAGTTTCGATTGGTAAAACCCTCAAACTGAACCATAAATAAAAAAAATGTATTTTAATAAGGTAAGAACCAATTTGAACTGAAGATACACTAACCAACTGAACTGATTACTCAAAACTGTTTGATTTGGTTTAGTTGGTTCTTACACACACCTATTTATAGGCAGTGAATTTATTTTTCTTGAATAAATGAAAAGAATCATGTGGCTCATGATTATATTGGGCTTATCAAATATTTTAGTTGAACATGTTACTAATCTTGCTAGAGAATTTCTTTTAGAAATGAGTGTTATGATGGAAGCAAACCCTATAGTTTATGTCAATTTGACATTTGATTCAATTTTATATTAAACACATTTAAAAAGCTGTAGTTGAATGAGTGATTGGAATTGCATGTTATCCTCAATCTTTTAGTACATTTATGTTACATTTTATATTCTATTCTTCCATTCTCTCAATATTGTGTTTCAGGTAACTGCACTCGTTGTGTAATGTCAGCAACATGCACTCGTTGCAACTAGCTTTACATTAATTTTGAACAATGATAAATGATATATGTGATAGTAGTGACAGTACATGAACACTAAAAGATATTTTTTTTAATTAAAATTACATGTATGCTTATATATACAAAACATATAAATGAAAAGGGAAGATGTGAAATTCACTTCCTATAGACATTACTATTAATGTAGTTACACGCTATATAATCATTATCCTTTCATTTTTATACTATGGGTGCAATTTTAAAAATTCATACTAATAAATAAAATTTTTCCCTTTTATATTCTTAAATAATAAGAATTTTATTTTGTTTTTTACTTTGATTTGTTTATTAAAATGTCTAACCAGTTTTTCTTTTTCAAAAATAAATTATCTTAAACTTATTGATCATCAATATATAACATGTTTACAATTTTATGGCGTATGTGTAACCCACAAAAAAAAACCAAAAAAAAAAAACAACAACACAAAAAAGTAGAAGCAACAAAAAATAATAAAAAGCAACAACACTAAAAAACAAAAGCAACAACACTGAAAAATAAAAACCAACAACACTGAAAAACAAAAACCAACAACACTAAAAATAAAAGCAATAACATTGAAAAACAGAAGCAACAAAAAGCAACTAACACTATCCCAAACATGCAAATTGACTCAAGAAAATCTAGTTGAATTAAATTCTTGCACTACTAAAATTTCCAAATACTAGCATAGGAATTCATAATCCTGAGAAGTTATAAACATGTTTACTCTTTCTAAATAAAGTTGTACCAGAAAGCAAACATATTTATAGCATAAAATGTATAGAAATAAGATATCCATTTCTTTGGTATTAAGTAGTCAAAACATTCCTTAGCTTTTCTATAGTATAAATAAATGCACATATAAGTGTTATAAATTAACATCTTAATACCCTACAAAGCTTTTTTAGTTTCTTCCCCTTTCACCAACCAAATTGCTTTCAACCCAAAATACTTGTCAGATTTCAATCTCATAACTAAAATGTGATAATGTGCCCATGAACCATTACTGGCCCAAGGAAATATGGTATTCGAAAAATAAAAAATTTAGCCCAGTGTGCATATGGAGCAGCAAAACCAATAAAAGCATCATATTCATAGTGAACATGGTAAATTTTTTCATAGCCCCATTTTCCATGAAAAAACTTATGGATCCAATAATTAGTATAATCTTCCACTATAAAATATACCAATAACTGTAGAAAAATTTCCCATCCTGTCGGTAATGGTAAGCTTGTTCTAATCCCAATCATTTGTAGATGCAAGAATCAAAATCACCACATTAGGAATCTACAACTACAGTTTAATTAGAATAAAATAATGAAAATATGAGAAAATTATCTCAACCACAAACAATAAAAGCCAATGTGCCATAGCTAAAAAAAGTGCATAGCCATTGGTTAATAGTCAACAACAGCTACACAAAGGCTAGAGAAAAGCAAAACTCATAAAAGATTTCACATCTCAATTAAGCTAATTTTACTTGGACAAAAGAATAATGAAATAAACAACTAGACTAGAGCATATTTCACTAATGTTCCATAAATCAAATTCCAGAAACCCTAAGAATCTCTTATTGCTTAAAGAACATAAGAAATTGGAAATCTGAAAACAAGTAAATTGTTAGCACTAAAAAAAAACTACGAATTCCATCAATCAATAAATGTAATCTCACCTCAATCATTAGCTACCTAATGTTAAATCAAGAAATCCATGCAATTTCCATTTAATAAGAAAAAATCATTGAACATGGAAATGAAAGACAAAAATCTAAAAATCCCATTCCAAAGAACCCATTACAAGAAAACTAAAAATATTATTAAAAATTAAAACTTTAACAACACCCAAATCACAAAAATCCCGTTAATAAGAAACCAATTGCAAAAGACCCACAACCAAAAAGAACATTTTCATAACATCCTTATTAAGGCTATGCACGGGTCCTGGAGAACCCAAACTGTTTTGAAAATCTCCAAAACCAAAAATATTCGTTGACCATTTGACTTTCTTCGAACCGAACCGTCCCAAAAATATTTATTGGAGCAAAACCAAACCAAATCGCTCGAAGTGACACCAAACTAAAGAACCGATATATATATACAATTAATTAATTCTAATATGTGTTACAAGTAAAATTTAGTACAATTTTAATAATTAATTACATTCAAATAATTTATTTTAGACAATCTATTATTAAAACTTAACGTATAATATTTGACATTTTAAATACTAATTAATTAATTATTTAAAATAAAACAAATACACTCATTAGTTAAATCTTTTTGTAGTTAATTTTCAACATATGTATAAATCATAAAATAAATTTTTATAGTGAAATTTATAATCATATTATTTTATATGTTCAAATTATATGAATATTAAAATATAGGCACATTTTATGATTACTTTGTTTTCAACAAAATAAAGCTCACTTTTTTAATAATGGTCATTAGATGATAAATAATAATTTCATCATGTGGTAATAATATATGCAAAGTAAAATCAAAGTATTTCAAAAATGTAGTAACTATAGAATTTCACTAAAATATAAATATTAAAATAAAACTAAAAATAAAATTTTAAAAAATGGATATATATATATATATATATATATATATATATATATATACCATTTTAATATATTCATTTACATTTTTAAATATTTGCCTGCTCTGAATATTTGCTTCGAATTTTTGGATCGGGTTCGGAGAATTTGAATTCTCTGAACTGCTCCAACCCATGTACATTCCTAATCCTTGTACCACTTGAACATTTTAGACCAAGAAAGCTTAACTTGTGGCTGAATCTTTTACTTATCAAACCTAGCAAAATTCATAAGCTCAACAAAAACAACAAGAAGAGTCACAAATGAGAAGATAACAAAAAGAAGAGAATGTTATGGTAGTCAAGGAAGTAATATGATTTGTTAGCTAAATAATTGAACCATAATGTCTTAACATATGTAAGGTTCCGGCCAAGTGCGGCTGTCGCGTCATCTAGGGTGGCATATGACAACATTTTTAGCGGTGATAGTGAGAGGTGGTAATGGTGGAAGAGGAATGATGTGAAAAATTAGGAGGGTTAGTTTAAAAATAAGCTAGAAGTTTTTAAAGTGAATAGTGCCATTGAAGAGGAGAGAAGAGCGATGTTTTTAACTTGAAGAAAATGTTGAGAATAATGGCCAAAGAACACAGGCCAAAAATGAAAAGTTGAAAATACAAAAAACTCCGATAATCTATTTTTGAAAGCTAAAAAGTAAATAGGCTAAAAAAGAAAAGAAGGGTCAAAATAGACTCATAAGTGATATTATCTCTTTATTTTTTTTATGATTATTTTCCTGGTTGTTTTTATTGTTGTTGTTTTTTTCTTGGTTTATTTTTAGTTTTTTGAGTTTTTTTATGTGGTTTTTGTTGTGATTTTTGTGGTTGTTTTGGTTTTTTTTAATTTATTTTTTTTAATTTTTTGCACTTGTTTTGTGGTAATTTTCTAGTTGTTTCTATTAGGGAACAACCAAAACAATAGTTGTTTTTGTGGTTGTTTTGGGTCATTTTTATTGACTATTTTTCTTGGTTGATTTTCATTTTTTTGAGTTTGTTTTGTTGTAATTTTTTGGTTCTTTTTTTATTTTTAATAAAAAAAAACCATTAAAGCTCTATTTTTTTGCGGAAAATATTTTGTTTTTGGAAAATATTTTCTCTCCTTTGGATAGTATTTTGTCTAGAAAATATTCTTTAAAAAAATATTTTTCAATGTTTGACTGTAACACTAGAATACAATAAATGAGAAGATAAGACATTATAATATAAAAGAGAATACAATAAATGAAGAGAAAAGATATTGAAAAAAATATTAAAAAATGATTTCCAATCTTTGAATGAGAAATCATTTTCCTTTATTTTAAAATTATTTTCATTTGACCAATAATTTATTTTCCTTTCACTTATTTTTTTGGTAATCCAAATATTGAAAAATAAGTAAAAATATTTTTTGCAAATAAACATAGCCTAAAGCAACCAAAAAACATTGTACAAATGAAAAAAAGAAAAATTTGAAAAACAACTAGAAAACAATCAGGAAACAACCAAAATAGTGATTATTTTGGGTTATTGTTATCGATTTTTTTGTCTTTTCTTGGTTCATTTTTAGTTTTTTAAGCTTGTTTTATGATAATTTTATGATTATTTTTCTATTTGTTTTAATCAACAAAAAGCTAAAAACAACTACCAAAACAACAAAAAATTGTTGTATAATTAAAAAAAATAAAAGAAAGCCCAAGAAAATTAGAAAAACAACCTAAAAAATAAGAAAAAAATAAATAAATAATAAAAATAAAATAAATAGAGAGAAAAAATACATAAAAATAAGGAAACGAATAATAATATCAAAATAAAATAGTTATGAAATAAAATAAAGTAAGAAAAAAAGAAAAAAATAGCTATGGAATAATAATAATAATAATAAACGTAAAAATAAAAAGAAAAAGAAAAAAAAGTAAAGGTCAAAAACACTAACATGAGCATGAAAAACAAGGGAAGTATTGTAAAAATAAAAAAAATGGTCAAATCATAGTGATTTCTATAATTTTCTCTTATTATAATTCTTTTAAAAAGCCCAAATCATAAAACTTTTTTTTTTATTATTTTTTTACACTATTTTAAAATTTAACTTTTTATCTTGATTTGTCCTACATTCAATGCCTCATTTCTCTTTTTCTCTTCTTTTTTCCGAATCAGTCATTCACACGTTAACTCTTTTTTTTTATCTATTTTTTTTTTTAATTTGCTCACTAGTTATTATGCACATAACAATTGGATAAGGTTAATAATTTGGTATAACATTAAGTCATTCATTAATTATATATGTTGTCAATTAATTTTTTTTTAATTTTATTGCACATATATGGTTTGCCTAATGTATATTTTTTCCTTTAATTTGCCCATTAGTTATTATGCTTAAAACTAAATTTATAATTTTTTTTTGTGTTGTGATAGTTAATTATTTTTATTTGATTTTAATTATACACATAATTATGGATAAATTTCTCAAAATAAAAATTTTTATTGAAAAAAACTAAATTTGATGTTATTTTTTGCTCATGATTTTGATTATCCATTTTAATTTTGATTATCTTTGATGTTATTTTTTTTGGTATATTATATGTCACGATCCAAAACAGGGGCTATGACCGGCGCTAGGAAATGGGAATTCTTTCGAATCCGGAACCCGTAGCAAGCCTAAAATAAAATAAAACATGCAATAGTAATAATAACAACACTTAATGCAGTGGAAATAAAATCATAAATATCAAAATAATAATCCACCACGGGATTTAATTCAAATCCATATCTCATATATAGATAAATCCTTTAATACAAGTTTCAGTGTAAATTCTTAAAATACATAACTCACACAACTATAATACATAAAATCCATAATTTATTTACAACTACTGCAGTGTCTAGATTATAAAAATAAAACTCAAGTTAGCAGTTTACATAAAGAAGCCGGGGAGGAAGAAATCCGGCGTACAGGCCTGCTACTGAGGTTTGAAGACGATGACTCTCCTGAAAAATAGTCAACGGAGGGGAGTCAGACCTCACTAAGTGAATTATTATAATATATATACATGCATACTAAATGCCAATGCACACAGTCAAAAGTATATATATAATATGTACATATATACAAGCAAATACACACGGATGCAATAAAATCATTTTATATATATTTATTGAAAATCACTGTTTATGAAGGATCAAATAGAACCCTAGAAAATCGTAACCTCAAAACAGTGTTAGACAACACTCTAGCCATACATGCTCACTTATTCCAAATATGTTCACTTGATCCATTTGGATAGTAGACTGGCCCCAAGACACTAAATCAACCGAGCTCCAACAGTCTGACTGTCAGTGTGATTGACCCCGAGACACTAGGTCAACCGAGCTCCAGCAATTACACTCCCACATCAAATCATACATCAAATAAATCAAATCCAATTAATATCCTCAAACTGGTTAGTAATATAGCCTAAATGCTATAAGCGTACCAGTACATATTCGGTCCTAGTGCTGCCCACTAGGTAGCACGTTCTATTGATATTCTTCATTAAAATATAAAGCATACATTCATAAAAGTAAATGATGCATGAATTGAATAAAATAGCAACATAAACCATATATATACTAAAAATATACCAAAAGTAAACCAGGTATATTTCGAGTATATATACGTCAAATAAATCCAATATAATCATAAAATAAACCAAATATATATTTAAAAACATTTTATATATAAATGTTTAATAAAGCATGCATATAATTTAAGATATATCAAAATAAACCAAAGATAAACAAAAAATAAACTAAAAATAAACTTAAATACTAATTAAATTATTTATGCATATTTAATCAAAATAAAACATATATTTCTAAAATCATGCACCTTAAGCATATATATATATATATATATATATATATATATATATATATATATATATATATATATATATATATATATATATATATATAATAGTAACTCACACTTAGTGCGCTCCTCGAGATGGATCCAACGGGTCTAGTCCACTAGATCTCGGTCTCGGTGAAACTAAACAAATAAAATAACAGACATCAGAATAAATCTAACAGAAAATCCTAGAAACTCGATCTAGAATATTAGACACAGAATCAGAATTAGGGTTCGACCAGACATCACGTTTTACGAGAATTTTACCAAAAATCCGGTAGAACCTCCCCAGTAAAACGGACATCTCTCTACTCAAAGAGTAGAGTCGGCCCTGCAAAGAAACACACTTCGAAAAATAGACACAAAACACAATCAAAATCCCTCGGTCGGACTCCAAACTACAGTTTACAGATCGGGGTCCACAATTCACAAAATAATATAAAAATATCGAAAATACCCTTATATCATAGAAATACATTTTATAAGTAGAAATTATGTAATTAACCCTAAAACACAATAAAAACCGATAAAACTCATTTATTTAGAAAAATCGTATATTATATATATAATTTGAAAATAATTCACGAAAAATAATTTTAATTAATTAAAAATACTAAATAATTTGTAGAAATCATTTTTATACCTTAAATAACTATTAAAACCAATTTAATTATATTTTTAGTCAATTTAGGGTAAAATTACCAAAATGCCCCTATATATATAAATATACTAAAATTACTCCAAAAATTCACCAAAAATAATATAATTGCACAAAATTAATTTTATCAACATTTTTATCAATAATATCAATAAATAAACTCAATTAACCAATTAATTTCAATTAAAAACACAATTAACCCTATTTTCTCAAAATTACATCAACTAATTAAATTCAAAATAAATACATAGAAATTCATAAAAATTCCAAATAAATTTCTATAATTCATTTCAACACCCATATTTATCATAAAAAATAATTTCATAATTTAATTAATTAATTTTCGAAAATTAGAAAATAATAATAAAATATTCAAAAATACCCAAAAATCAAAATAATCTCCAAAAATTCTACAAAAATTCACACATGTAGATTAAGCTAAGGGGAACAACATTTTTGAAGGAATTTCTCATGAATCAATCAATTCAAAATTCAAAAAAATCAAGAACCCTAAAATGGCCGAATTACCAAAATCGAAACCTAAGCAAATCAAGGCCATTTTAAGTGAAACAAAGCTTGGAATCACACTCACCGGAGCTCAAGGAGAAGAAAGAGACCGGCGGTGTCAAAAATGGTAACCGAAAATGTCGTGAACGACGGTGAGAATGAATTCAGCTTCTCCGGAAATATCAAGCTTCTCCGACGCCGGAAATGAGCTCTGCAGGCAGCGGAACGGCTGGAGGAAGGAGGTGGCACGCCGGGAGGCACACTGACAGTGAGAAAACGGGATGGCAACGGTGATGGGAGCGATCGGGAGTGAGGGAGGAGGATGGATGGCAATTTCTTAATTAAATCAAACTTTATTTTTTTGTTAAATATTAAATGTATATGTATATATATATATACTTTACACTATATATTAAAATAATATAAAATCACACACATTAAATATACACCACACACATATAATTTAATATTTTAAAATTTAATACACCTAAAAATAATTAAATAATATTAAAACTAATTAATAAATAATAAAATATTGAGGTAATTAATTAAACCCTAATTAAATAAATACACATATATATTTTAGTTAGTACTTTTAAAAATATATATGAGCTCATGCAAATATGAAAATCTATTTAAAATAATTAGTAATAAATAATTTACGTATAAATTTTTCCGGAAATACAAGTCCAGGAAAATTTTTACGTAAAGTGCTTAAAATAATATAAAACAATTAAAATCAATTTTAATTAAATAGCACCTCATGAAATATCATAAATATGTATAAAAATATATTAACACGGCATATCCCGATGCAGTATTAAAATATTTTAAAAAAATACGGATTATTACATTATATTTTTTAAAATTTAAATTATTGTTAATGTTTGAGATATTATTTTATTAGTACATTTATTTTAAATGAAACATTTCTAATATATGAAGATGAAGTAAAGTTTGTCCACTCTCAAATTTTTTTCTATGTCTGCCCTGCTTATCAACTTTTATTATTTTTTATTCAACTCTTAAATTTATATTTTTTAATTTTATTTAACTCATACAATACTAGAATGAACAAATATTTAATTTCAAATTGTTTTAAACATATAAAATGTTAAAAATAAACTTCAAAATAATAAAAATTCAATTAAATGCTAGTATAAAAAGTTAGGAAAATTTTGTTTTCAATTATGATATTTTTATAATTAAAAATTATTCTAGTTTATATAAGTTTTTTTATCTATAATAATTTGTGAAATATGCTGATTTTGTGTATTATATATGTAAAATAGTTTAAAAATAATATTTCAAAAGTGAGATAAAAAATAATAAAGATTGAGAGATTTGAAAGTTTAATGGTGTAAAGTTGACTGGTGAAATTTTGGCCATTGATTTGCATTCCACATCTCCATCCATCTTGCATCCTTATCACAAAAATATATGCAGGCACATGCTATTGTTTTTTTTTTTTTTATTATTATTTTTTTTTTAAAAAGTTTTTTGAAACAAAATCATTTTATATCCAAATTAGAAAATTTGTTTAATAAAATAAATATTTATAAAATAACGTTTGATATTTTTATAATTCTTTAAACTTAATATTCTTTTTATCAATGTGTTCTTTTAATTTAAAACTTAGTGCATTTATACATTTAAACTTACTAAAATAAAATTTATTAATGCTTTAGTACTAATTGAGGCATGTGGATGGTATTTTTATAATGAAAAATAAAACTATTAGACATCTAAAATAATTCAAAAATATTTTAAGTCATATTCTTAGCAATTAATTGAGAAGTTTAAATAATTAATTTTTAAATTTAAGAGATAAATTAATAAAACGTATAAATTTTAAAAAGAATTGTAAATATATATGAAATTAATAAGATAAAAATTATATATATATATATATATATATATATATATATATATATTACTTTTAAAAATTATATGATTGAACTCATATAAAACAAATAATATCCATCTGTTACAACTGCGACCTTGAAAATTTTGCATGGTCTACAAAAATTAGAGAAAAAAAAAATGTAATAAGTTATCCACATTCACCCAAGTAGATACATTTCAGGGATGTTGCTTTCATTTCCATTGGATATGTGTGGAAATTGGAATTGTGGGTTCCCAAATCAGCAATTTGTGAACAAGAATGAAACTTCAAGGGTCTGATTTTTCATTAATTATTTTGGTTGTATGAATGACCTTTATTTAATTTCCAAAAAAAAAGAAAAAAAGATTGACCTTTATTTAGATCAAAAGGACCCACGTTGATGATTTGGGAGATGTTTATCCATGAATCAGAATCTAATCTAATTGGCCCCGCTTTTTAGTCTATGATTCAATTTTCCAGGAGAAGATACTATTATTGCAACAGAGAAATAAATAAATATTTATTAGACATTATACTACTTTTGGAAAAAAAAGTTTAGTTTAGAGAAAATAATGTTTAATTTGAAAAAAATTAACTTATGATTATATTTGTAAAGTTTTTTTTTTTTAGTTTATAGTTTCGATTCAGATTATGTGTAAATTAAAATTATAATAAAAATTTAAAAAATTACTTTTTATATCAATTTAATATTTTTTTTGAATCAATCGATTTAATAAATTTTAAAATATTTTTATGAAGAGAAAAATTGGTATATATTTTAATTCTTATTTATGGCGGCTGGCTTTTATTATTATTTTTTTATGAAAATAAATTATTATAATAAATTAAAATAAATGATTTTTGAGCTCCCGCTAGTGGTCTACATTGAATATCTAAAAAATGAAAACTCTGTTAGAGATACACTCCTCTGCATGACATTTCAGAATGGCACACTACAGTCTCTTTGTTGTATGAACGTTAACTGTCGGATGGTTCAGTAATCCTCAATACACAATGTTAACCGTTAATCAGAAAACAACCATCGTACTCACTATCACACTAGATCATGAGCCAACCAATTTAATCTGACCCCAGGCTCAAACTCAAAACTTGGAGAGAAATGAACAGGTAGCAGTTGGATTGATATAACGCGGTCAACTCAACCCAGTTCCTCCCAACCCACAACTCACTTGCCACAACAATGGCTTCTCTTCACGCCATTGCACCTCATTCACTCCTTCCTCTATCCAATTCCAAGAAACCCATTTCGAGAAACCTTCCAAATTCTCATTTTCTTGGCTCAAAATTCACTCGGACGTTCATTTTCTCAAATAACAAACAGTACAAAAGTGGAAACAGCTGGCTTTTAAACTCTGTTGTTCAAGAAGAGTTCGATGTTGTCCCAGTACAGAGTAAGGACAGTACTGACCAGCAAGAAGGGATGGCTATGAGTCAGGCAGAGATTGAAGGGACTGAGTTGGCTACTCAGGTTACTGGATTTGGATCAAGTGAAGGGCAATTGTCCTTTGAAGGGTTCTCTTCTGCTTCTAGTTCTGGTATTGGTGATGATGCTGAAAGGAGACAGAGAGAATTGGAAATTGATAGATTAATTGATAGGAGTATCAATGCAACTATTGTTCTTGCTGCTGGTTCTTTTGCCATTAGCAAGTTGCTTACTATTGATCATGATTACTGGCATGTGAGTATATACTAATTTTTCTTTCTTTGTTGCAAGAGAAGGATTTGGAGTGTGAATTATTGATGCCTTTTTTTCTAAGTTTTATGGTGCGATAGAGAGAATTTAATGAATTTTAATTATTACTTTTGTGGTTGTTTGTTTTACTTTAGCTTAATATTTTCTTGATGTGTTAGGGGTTAATTGTTACTGCTGTGATGTTAAATGGAGCTGGTCTATGTTCATTCTGGTTTAGAACAATGTCAAAGCTGCTTATTTTTTTTATCATTATTTCATCTGGAAAGATCCTAATTATGAAAGAATTTTTCACAGATGAAGTTGTTCTTCAATCCTTTTCCTTTTCCTGCATTGGGGTCATCTGAATTTTGTTGCTTAGCTTTTTTTCCCCCCTAAGATGTGTTTTTATTAGCTGACTTAATTTTGCATATGAATGAGTGTTGGAGTTCTTTGTTGAATTTTGCATTCGATGGTATAATTTCCATTCTTGCAACTAGTGAGAGTTAGTATGATACTTGTTTTGCATGCGATGCTATGGTGATCCAAATCTGTAATGAATAAGTAGAGTCATGGGTGTGAGGAATTGCATTTTAAAGAGTTTTGAAATGAAAAACCAAGCAGAAATCTTAATGGCAACAGTAGCAGTCTGGCTTCGTGAGAGGAATGATTATATGATTTTACTAGACAAGAATGATTCATTGTACGGTTAAGAGCTGAATTGATGGAAGCATACAGTTTTACGGGTGGAGAGAAGGCTCTAGTATCTATATAGTTGAAGCCATAGAGAAAGATGAATGACATTGCTTAACAGATGCCACTGGAGCGAAGTGAATGTTATATCAATGTTGCCTGTTCAGAAGTTTTGCTATAAGAAGTTTCATTATAAACTTTCATAATGAGTATCTGAATTCATTAATTCAGAAATATTGTGATTTCTCTGAATATTGCATAATTAGCATGCTTGGTTTTGTCTGAGAATATCTGGAACTGTCGAAATATTGCATCTCAAATGTCTCCTTCTTTGCTTTTCTCTCAGGGATGGACCCTGTTTGAAATACTAAGATATGCACCTCAACACAACTGGAGTGCATATGAGGAAGCTCTTAAGACAAACCCAGTTTTGGCAAAAATGCTGATCAGTGGAGTGGTCTATTCTATAGGAGATTGGATTGCTCAGGTTAGGAAATTTAGTCAGATAAAAACATTCTTTTTTTTTTTTTTTTTTTTTTTTGCTTCTGTTGTAAATTGTCCCATCTATTGATTTATTTTTGCATCTTTACAGTGCTATGAAGGAAAACCACTCTTTGAATTTGACAGAACACGGATGTTTAGATCAGGCCTTGTTGGCTTTACATTACATGGATCACTTTCACATTATTATTACCAGTTGTGTGAGGTGATCACTGTAACTACATTTCTTTTATTGTGGGCAATAAATCATGCCAATGACGAATTTGGGTTCAGTTAGATTATTTCTATGGTTTAAACAAGCCATTTTCTCTGTTTTCCAGGAGCTTTTTCCATTTAAAGAGTGGTGGGTGGTTCCAGCCAAAGTAGTCTTTGACCAAACTTTATGGTCAGCAGTTTGGAACAGCATTTATTTTACAATGCTGGGATTCCTGCGAATGGAATCCCCAGTCAGCATTTTTAGTGAATTGAAGGCTACATTCTGGCCAATGCTAACAGTAAGAAAGCTCCACTATAATTCTGCTTTTCACCATGAGTCTGTGGCTATACTTTGGATAAACAGTTTTGTCCTTATCTCTATCTTGGCAATTAACTTAGGAAGAGTTGGTTTAATCTGCAAACGTATCACTAGTTTTTAAAGAGTTGGTTTAATCTGCAAACATATCACTCTATCTTATTATTTCTTTCCCTGCAATTGTGCTAGATGTTTAAAAGGTTGAGTAAATGAGCTAAATTTTCTGTTTGCTTAACATGTACTGAATTATTTGCTTGATTGCTCAGTTTTATTTATCCTATAGACTATTTGACAAAAATCACTACTTTTGTAGTCGATAATCTTCTTGCTTACAACTTGGCTTATTTTTGTATTCCTTGATATGCAGGCAGGGTGGAAGCTTTGGCCATTTGCTCATCTTATTACATACGGTCTAATCCCAGTAGAACAAAGGCTTCTTTGGGTGGACTGTGTTGAACTCGTTTGGGTGACAATACTCTCAACGTAAGTATTATTTATGGATTTTTTTTCCTCTGATGTGTGTGCATAGTTTATTCAAAACAGAGAATGTTTACTAGGTTCTTCTCAGTTATTATGTGGATATGGATGACTAGATGGCTTCATAATTCCACCATATGATTTAGATTTGCTAGCGAATAACTTAGGCCACTGTTTCATTTCATATAGTAATAACGCTTTCTCTTTCTTATCTGTCTGCTCCCCTAGTATAGGCTGGGGATTTAACATTTTTCCCAAAAAAAAAAATATTACAAAGAACGTAGATGTGCTAAATTCTTCTCGCAAATGCACAGATGTTTGTGTGATCTTTATAACTCTAATAATTTTTTTTTTTAAATTGTTTGTGGTTATCAGAGAAGTCTTAGGATTTCTTTAGGTTATGTTATAAATTCTTGTTTGGAGATATTAAAGCTGAATGACCGCAATTTTTCTGGTGGTCATAGTAGCCACGTGGTCAAAGAGTTTTATGGTATCTTTCATTTCAGTGTGCTAGTTGTGGTGTATGTGATACTAATATGTGTGGACATATTTAAGAGAAAACTAAGTTCTGCGTTTAGGACAGCGACTTGTTTTGTTTTTGTCCTCTAGTCATCTAGTTGCTTTTGTTTCTTATAAGTTTGTCACAGCTGTATTGTAACATGGTAATCCTTTGTCATTACCAGATATTCAAATGAAAAATCAGAAGCGAGAATGGCCGAGGCACCAGTAGAAGCCAGTTCCAGTTCTTTGTCGAAGGGTCCCGCTGAGGTACATGAAGAAACTGGTTAATGTTCACAACTATAGATGCACAAATAGCTGCACAAGACAACTAATAATGTACTACTGTTTTCACTTCTCTTAATTCTCTGTTTCTGTAACAGGAGTAGATTAAATGCAAACAAGCTGAAGGAGAGATTAAAAACACAATGAGTTGCTGAGTTGCTGAGGTTGGTTGTAAGAGTTGAGAGCTGAATCGGTGATGCGATGATCGGGAATTGATATGGAAATTGCAACACAGAAAGTTGGTGGACAAGCAGGCTCGAGTTATCATCGTATGTCGTATATATTGCACACATGTTTGCATACTTGCATGTGTTTGTATTAAGATTTTTATAGTTTGTACCCTCTTCTGCTACTCTGTAAAAATTACATTCATGGTGCGGGAAAGTTTTTATAGAATATAGAAACTTTCCCTTTAGCATCCTTTTGTGTATCTATTCATCTCTGCTAGCTGATTGTTGGTCTCCATTGAACTGAACTAAGCTGTTATGTGTTAAACTGATGAGACCCTATAACGCAGATAGGGAAGGTTGATTACCAGAACATAAAAAATATACAGCAGCATGCATATTGATATTAATAAATTTTCTGAAAAATGCTAATTTGAATAAATGACTCTAATTTAAACAAAAACTGGGTTCAACAATTTACTTGGTGAACTGTGAAGACAAGTAAAAATAATGAAAAATAAATAAATTAGTAGTATAGACAGCGCATGATCATTCTGGCTGTTCATTAATCTACTGCTGCAAATTAACTTTGGATGCGTCCACAAACTCTTCAAAACTAGACACAGTTTGACATGAACAGAATGTCAATGACAATTTTTTTGTACATCAATCTATTTCTATTGATAAAGTTCTACACCAGAAAATAAAAATAATATTAATAAGCACTAGAGAAGCAGATGGATATGAACTTCTACCAAAATTTAAAGGTGAAAGACACCATAACTTTGCCATTAACCTATCAACACTTGCACCACCTCAATGCATCATATGAAAAAATCTTGTTTCTGGGAAAAAAAAAAAAAAAAAAAAGAACAAACTTAAAAAATATACAGCTCAGCAATATCACATATTCGACGGTCAGGTATAATACTGTAGGTGAATGTAAAAATATTCATTAAAAACAACGTTGGTTTGATTGCTCACTGCGTCGTACAGAAATGAAGATTGGAATTCAAGTGAAAAGGGTTGGTAAGAGGTCAAAAAACATGCAAGTTTTAAGCTTGTTTCTGCCCCTGCTAAGGTGTGGTCATGCACTTCAACTGTTTTTGGCCCCAATGCAATAGTGAATAGTGCAGATGTTGATATTGCTTGCCTTAACTATTGCTAGAGTTAGGAGCAGAAAATCCCAGTAAGGTCATACCCTTCTTACTCTATTCTGAATTAAAACATCATTTCAGTAAAAAGAAAAAAGAATATGTACAGCATAAGCCAACAACAGAGACCACGTATGAGAATTCTTTAGGTAAACCATTCTCCATATAATGATGCCTCTAGCAGGCCAAATATATCCTCCAAGTACTTAATAATTTCTAATAGACTAATGTCTGTTGATCCAAGCGGGTAAAAAGTTAAAACTCCCTTGGGCAAGGCATGGAATTTGAAACCTATGCATAGAGAAATTGGTGTTGAGAGAATTTTGCTCAACTAGGAGATTGCATAAGTAATTTAATTAATAACCATAAAATAAAGAAGACAAATAACAGGTAAAGAAATAATTGCATCTTTCTAACTATCAAAGGCATTTTTTCAGTTTGCTTTTGTTCTCTTCTTTGTTTGTCTTGCATCCTATGCATAAGCTCCTTTATCAAGTAAAACCAGGCTCTCCACATATCTATGAATAGAAGACCCTCCGTCTTGGATCAGATGCTTGAGATATTTAACAACTAGTGGGCTCTTTAGGTTCACTAAACCTAAGGATGAAGAATGACATCCTTCCGCGAATACTCCTTCATTATTTCGAAACTCCAACACAGTTGACTCTCCTCCAAATGGTTCTCCCACAGTTGCTAGCTTCATCCATGAACCCACACTAAGCCATACTCTTTCATCACTCATAAATCAGTCTCAAGAATCCTATGTTGTTTAAGAACAACAATTAATCAATACACTTCGTATACCTTCACGTTCAACTCATGTGGAGCAGCATAATATGCCAAACATTCTGGCAAAGAAACCTCATCTCTCAAATGGAACACGGAGACTGAAATTGTTATCTCAGCAACACCAATCCAATGTAATGCACCATTCAAAAAAGCCGGAGTACCGCGGCCCAGCTGGGTGTACTTATAGCTGGAGACAATATCAGTAAGATTCCTCCAATTTGAAGCGTAACTTTCTAACCGGAATCTGTATAGCCGATGTTAACAACATTTCCAGTCTCATTGCAATTGATTCCCGGCCAATTGCAAGGCTGATTAACTCCATTAATCCATGAAGGCTATAGATTGGCTGTGGTTATCAAGGGGAGCTTTCTCATCCAAGTTAGAAGGGCGTCTACTTCATTGTTAGTAGCAGCAACAGAATTAGTTGAAGTGGGAACAAGAGCAAGGACATGAAAGATAAGAACAAGGCAAAACACAGTAAAGGAAAGAGAATGGTTCTTGAAAGAGGAAGGACTAAATATGAAAGGTTGATGCAAAATCTTGATGTTCTTGAAGATGGTTTTTGGAGAAGAAGAAAGTGAAACAACATGAAGCATTGCACACAACTCACAACATTCTGCATGGCTACGTGTGACTTATTTTGTCTTTGAAACCAATATGTTCAATGAATCTCGGTATTTGTAAAGCTCAGTTCAGTTTAACTATTTTGGAGTTCATTCCATAATAAAGTCAAAATTCTCATATGCTTTTTCGCATATCGAATTTCAAAATTTTATTGTAGGAAATCGAAATTCTTTATCATTTAAACCAGTTGACGTTGGTTGGTTGAAAATTCATTTTTCGATAGCCAGTTAAAAATTTTATACATAAACTATTACTACTATGATCAATTGGCAAACCATTGCTTAATGAAAAAAAAAAAGCCAAGCTCTTATGGCAAATTGGAGCAGAAAAGGAATTAGTTACAGTAAATAATAACTAGTCAAATAAATCAGATATTATATATGTTAATCTCAGCAATTTCGACTTGTTAAATTATAGTGAAATTGTGTTAGTTGCAGCTCAGCTTTAGTAGCCCTTCTGAATCCCTAAGACCTACCAATTATGCTTATCAATTGCTTAAATTAATCACACACTAAAAGTAGCTAGATAAATGATATCTTAAAATTTAATTAACAACAAATGAAAAAGTCGCCCAATTTTATACAACTGTAGAATAAAAAATAGAATAAATAAACCTTCATTAATTTCGACAAAGAATATAATTTTAAAGAAAATCTTGTAAGTACATATTCACTCTCACAATAATAAATGTCATTAATAGTGACATCTATAGAAATAAAAGATAACTTTTTTTTAAAAAAAAATTACATGTATGGTGAAAAAGAAGTGTAAAAAAAAATTTCACTTCCATATAAATTATTATTGGAGGTTTATTCAAGTTGAACTAATCTAAGTTTTTATTAGCTCGGGCTTAGTTCATTGATAAATAAATTGAATTTATTATCTTATTTGATATTTATTATTTATTCACAAATTTAAACAAATTTAAATAAATTTTTAAAAATATAAATTATAAATTAAAATTTTACATAAAAATTTTAAAATAAATTATAATATATTTAATAAAAATTATGATTTTATTAAAATAATATATTTTTTAGAATACAAATTTATATATTATATATCTAAAATTAAATTATTAAACATTAAATTTAGGAGCTAACTCATTAGCTTTTATTTGAACTTATTTATAAGCTTCATAAGCTGAATTTTATATAATTTAAGCTCGACTCGTCAATTAAATTAATTTTAATATACAAAATTGAATGAATTTTTATCAAACTGGTTGCGACCGGCTTAATTAATTTACACTCCTAATTATTATACATGTACATACTCCCACTCTTAAATTATTGCAATAAGAAAATTGTTTTGCTAATGTATAAATAATTAATTAGTACATGTAGCAGCTGCAAAATCTGTGACCCTGAGAAAGGTTGACTCATCACAAGGCAGCACAATGCTGGTATGGCTATTAAATCCATACTCTTCTGCTGCTTTCTTCATCAGTTGCTGAAAAGTTGGATTCTTCAAGTAAGATAATGGAACAATGTGTCTATTCCTGTTACTGCCCACATAAACCACAAAATGCCCTTTTGGTGCTCTTCTCGTTACTTCATTGCGGCCTGCATGTTCGTTTGCCATTTGAATACTAGTACACTCGTGAATCTTGAGAAACAGAGCTATACCCATATATAATTTTAACTGAAAATTGTATTTACGTGGTTGCTCCAAAAATTATTACAATCCTTATATAGCAACTGTATGTGACGACGTGGGGTTCTTCTGCGACTCAGAAAATAAAAATGTTGACAACGTGGGTTGTGATTAAGAGACAGAGACCTGACTCAAGCGTGAAACTCCTAAAACAGTGTCTGAAAAAAATACTAGACTTAGACTAGACTACTCATGGAACCTGTCTTGTATTGATATGCATCAAGAAATAAGATTGTGCTTCAACTTTTTCTTTTTTCTTTTTTTTTATTTTAATTTTTAGCTGTATTATTTTTTCAGTATTTGTCAATAAGTCACTACGTGAATAGTTTTGCAAGGACTAACTCAATTTATGACTATCAAAATGATAATGACTTCATACATAAATGATTATTTATTGGATATTTTTATATTACCTAATTTGGTATCGTTTAATTCTTCAAATTTAGTTTCAAAATGTATTATTTAATTATAAAATTATGTTACATATAAATAGAGAAGTGAAATGAGATTGAAATATTGATCATACAGTAGTTTTTTTTTTTAAAAAAAAAACAATTAGATAAAGAAATGAAATCTCAACACATATGGAGGAGAAAGGGAGGAAGTGAATGTTCTATCCCTACTTTTCTAAATAAGATATTTATATCTTTTGTCATTTAAACTACTAATGAGGAACCTATAATGCAATAGCGGTTAAGGAAGATAAAATTTGAATTATATAACGATACCTTGAACATGGTTAAATATACAATTTTACCTTTGAATTTTACTCAATTATTCTATGTCACTTTCCGAATTTTATTTTGTTCAATTTAACCTCCTAACTTTTATTTTTCACATATTTAACTTTTATTGTACACTATAAAAATACATATATTTAATTCACAATGAGTTTTAATATGTGAAAAATAAAAGTTAAAAAATAAAATTAGTGAAAAATAGAAATTATATAGTCTAAATAGGTAAAAAATAAAAGTTAAGAGGTGAAATTAAATAAAATGAATGTCAAGAAATGATATAAAATAATTGAGTAAAATTTAGGAGTAAAATTGTATATTCCGCCCTTTGAAAATAGCAGTTATCCCTTACATAAGTACGACCATTAAGCCACTTCTATACTAGCATAGCATTATTTATTTTGTTACAATGTCAAAATTTAGATGGTGTAAATATTTGATGAATTGAATAATGTTAGATGGTCTAAATATTGATGAATTGAATAATGTATGGATGGACTCTATAATAAGGTAATTCTTACCTTTTAAATAAGGAAAAAATTAATTTTATAAATGAGCCATAATATAATTTATAATACTTTTTAAAAAATAATAATTAAATTATTCCCCACTAATGTAGCACTACTTTCATTTAAATTAGCCATATAATATCTCTACAATGAGTTGTTACACTTATCGTTTTTTTTAACATTATATATGGAAAATAGAAATGACACACATCTCTAATCACTCACAATGCCTATTGAAGGTTTGGCCAGTAAATCAAGACCTTACAGGCAAGTTGTTCCACCTATCACAAATTATCCTTCAATCAAGATAAGTTGAATATATTAAGCTTAAATGTAATATATAAGTCAAGCTTAGTTTCTATTTCTAGAAAAATCAATTTCCGATCATAAAATTATAAATGAATTTGGTAGATCGTATATATATTCTTTAAAAATAGAAAAAAGGGCAAAGGCCTAATAATTGATTACAAAAACTGATTTCAAAAGCCCCAACTCAGATAAATCATGTGCTTTTATTGGAGTTTGATAAATCAAACGAGAGGCAAACGTGTATTATTTCACCATGCGAATCGTGAAATTCATTATGTGCGTAGTAGAAGACGAAAAAGAGTCGGCAGCTCAAATTGCATGCATGTGATGTATTTATAGTGTTTATCGTTTGATATGACTTTACATGTCCAAGTGGTTTTTGGGCGTCCCATCTTCATCTTCTTGCTGTTCGTAAGTGCGTACAACACATGGCTGAGAACGAAATTTCCAGTGATAAATATGCATCTCATGTTTATTTGAAACAGATAAAAAAAAATTTATGTTTATTTGTCAATAGAAAGGATTCAACTATGGTTGCAAGATTTTAAGCTTAAAATGGATGATTTATCATTATATTTTGAGGTCAAGGTATTGATAAAGGCTATAAATTCAAATTTTCACTCTTCATGTTCTCCCTTAAAAATCTTTAAATAAGGACCAAAGAAAAAAAAAAAAAAACTAATCTTTAACAAAAATGGCTAAAAAGCTTTTTAGATTTTTTTAATGTATTGACTGAACAAGAATCTTATTGAGATGTATGAATTATTATTTATTATGAATTATTATTTATTTTTTCATTCAATTGATAATTTAAAAATATTCTCAACATAGATTATTAATTAAAGTATAGAATGAACTAAAATATTTACAATTGTGTGAAATTTTTAAAATTATATATTTAAGGTTTTTTTAATTTAACTATTTATAACAACTAATAACTAGCAATTGTTATAAATAGCTCAAAAAATGAGTCATTTGGTAAAATTTTGTTAGTTGAAACTGTTAATATATCAAATGACAATCAATAATAAAATTTATTTTGAATATAAATTCATACTTTTTTAATAATATTTTTCATTATGTAACTTACTTAAAGAATAATATTAATAATTTATTATTTTAATTTTTATATTATATAATAAATTTATTGATATACTGGATATACTGAAAAGAGCTTTAAAATATAAATTTAACAAATGTAATTTTTTAAAAAAATTATTAAAAGTATGTTTAGTTCAAATGAATTCATAAAATTTTATGAAATTTATTTATAAATCCAAGTGAGTGTATTTACCTTAAATGAAAACTTTATGATCGTGTTTACTTCTAGAGAATTATTTTCCATTTTCATTTTTTAATTTCCAAAAAAAATGATAATTTTTCATTTTCACATAAAATTTGTAAAACATGTTTATTTACTAGAAATTGAAAACTATATTCCATTTTTTGAAAATAAACTAATATGTTTACTTTGTTTTCCTCCACAACTTGTTTTTTATTTTTGAAAATTGAAAATGTGTTTACTTGTTATCATATAAAACTTGTTTTATTTGTTTGAACATATACAAAATATTTAATTTAATAAATTAAAAATAAATTTTAAATTGTAAATTTTTAAAATATTAAATTGCAAAGTCTTAACCATATTTGCCTTGCATTCTTAAAACATTCTACCTAAATATTTTGATGATTTTTTCAATTGTATATCAATATGATTGTAATTAATAAAACTATATATAACGATTTTTTTTTTTTTTTTGAGAATAATCCAATTCATTAAGAAAAGGAACAAGAAGGAAAGCACAAAGGCGAACCAAACCAAAGAAGAACGAACCAAAATCAGGGCATTGCTAAAAAACAACCAGCTGAATAGGGACTGCTACAACTCAACAACCATAAACAACAAAGTAAAAGGAAAAATCAAGATAAGAATTAAAGAATAAAAAATAAAACAGCATGAGTGATACATTCATCAGAACAAGAAAATTAGATCAAACCCATATCAAAATTGCAGTCAACTACCAAATTCAAAAGCTGAAATTAGAGCACAACAAGAGAAAAAAAAAAAACAAACGTTAGACCTTGGAAGGCCCAAAGCTAAACCTCAGCATGGGAAGCACAAACATAAAAAATACTGATAACCAAATGAAACATAAAATTAGAAATCAACCCATAATTGCACAAGCCATAAAACCAAATTAAACAAGCAAAAAAGAGGAACCCACCAACAGTAGCAGCAAGAGTGCAGAGATAACAATAGCAGCAGCAGTACCGCAGCAGCAATTGGTTAATTTACAAAATACATTTTCAAACAAATTATATGCTCTATTTTTTATTTATTAATTTTTAATTTATAAAAATATCTAATTTTTAAAAAATATATATATACTTTTCCTATTTTCATAAAATTTATTAATTTTGATTTTGATTATTTACTTTTTAATTTAATGTAATAAGACTTATAAAATTATATTATCTATTTTGATTTATATTAGATAAAATATAAGTATACCTAATTAAAATAGAGAAATATATATTTTTAACCAAATTATCACTAAAATTTTAATTAATTTAATTTTGTTCAAGATAAATAGATATTAACATAATTAAAATAGGAAACATATTTTCAATTAAATTAGAATTATATGTTAATTAATTTTATTTTTATTAGAGATAAAATAGATGTTAATTACAACCTAATTAGAATAGGAAATATACTTTTAATTAAATTAGAATTACATTTTAATTTAATTTAATTTTGTTAGATATAATATAGATGTTAGCCTAATTAAAATAGGTTACATACTTTTAATTATATTAGAATTATATTTTAATTAAATTAATTTTTATCAGAGATAAAATATAACTTAATTGTAACCTAATTAGAATAGGAAATATACTTGTAATTAAATTAGAATTATATTTTAATTAATTTAATTTTGTTAGATATAAAAATAGAAGTTAATCTAATTAAAATAGGTTACATACTATTAAGATCTAAACCAAAAGGTACATGACTGACACTAGAGAAAGAGAAATGCAAAAATGCAACTGAAACCCATAGTAAGTCTTAGAAATTTTTTGCAAATAAATAAATATCACTTGACAATAATACCATGGATAAAATCATCAATATCAAATATATAAGTCATTACTCCATTAAACAATATTTCAACACAATACAATCCCATAATATCAATAATACAAGTTTTATAATCAACTACTGCAGTATCTAGAATTTAATTACATAATGTTCAAATCAAATAAACATACATAATGCAGCCAATGAAGAAGAAACCTGAAACAAACGTTAACCAAAATTAGGCTGACTGTGAGGTCTTGAAAAAAATAAATTGAGGAGAATCAGAACTCACTTAGTGAATTAATTTTATAAAATTCATGTTGGTTTGAAAACATTTGTTAAAATCCTTTTTTGAAAATAAAAATGAAAAAAAAGTAAAATAAATATCAATATTAAAAATCATTTACTTTTATATAAAACTTTAGTACGAAATCATATAAATTATTTTTTTGCGGAAAATCTGGTAGAACACTTAGACCATCAAATTCTAATAGTCACTTAGCTCACTTATTCCAATTGATTGTTGGTCTTAGAAAGCAAGCTCGACCAGGGTCCAGCCACAATTGGTCTCTTATTCCAAATGATCACTAGCGGCTAAAGAGCATGCTCATTTAGGGTTCAACCAGTATCATACCTTAGCCCAGAGAGTAAACTCAACCAGGACTCAACAATAACCACATATCTGCCCAGAGAGCAAAGCTCAATAAGGGCTCACAAATTAATCAATGACCATATAAATAATTATTACTGGTGCGCACGCAGTCCTAATGACACCTACCAGATAACGTGTTCTACCTTCCAAATCATTTAAATCATAATAAATAAAATAAAATAAAATAAACAAATAAAGTAGAATAAAATAAATTCCATAAAGCATTCTTCAATTGTTATTCATGAGAAATAAAGAAATAATCATGTATGTAGCAATATAATTAAATTCATAATTAATTCATTCAATCATTTCATTATTATTTAAATGATATGGAAATATAATTTAAAACCATCACAACACACATTCTATAAAGTTAACTCATAAGTTGAGCGTGCTGAGCGATGCGTCATCTGCTACCCAAATGCTATAGCTTTGGTCCTAGAGTTCTCTAAAATAAATAATATTTATTTAAAATATCCTTATATAAATAAATTCATAAAATTCTCAAAATTTAATAAAATTATGAGATGATGAGGTTGACTCGATCTAAGACATGATGCTATACAGATTCGGATTTAATACATACCGATGTTACGTTTTACAAGAAATTTACCAAAAATTTGACAGAGTTTCTTTTGTAAAATGGATATCTTTCTGTCGAAATAGAGTAGTTCATGTATAAAAACAACACTTCTAACCATCTCATAACTCAACAACTTGAGTTGGGACCCACACTACACTTATACCCAACCGAAAACCACAATTCATAACACATAATAAAAAAAAATACAATTTATCTCAAATCATTAATAATTCATAAAAATATTAAAGAAATCATTTTCCAAATAAATAATAAAATTCTAGTTTATAAATAATATTTTACTAATAAAATCTGTTAATGGAATAAAATTCCATTTTACAATTAAATTAGCATAAATTGCAAATAATTATCAAAATCACTCAATTATATCATAAAAATAATAAAATGCTCATTTAAGCTTGGAAAAATAATAAATAAACTCATTTTTTCATATATTTTCCTAAAATTACCACTTATTAATTAAAATTAGAAAAAAAATTATAAAAATTATTTTTTATACTTTTATCATTCAAAATAGTCTAAAATAGTATAATTAACAATAATTTCAATTAAAATGAAACAATTCACCAATTTCTAATAATTTTCCAAAAACACATATTAATTCTTAAACTTCAAAATTTCATATCTTAAATTCTAAAACTAATCTCGAAAAAATTCCTTCACAAAGTTTAATCTACATAATTTATAGGATTTAATAAAAATATAAAAATTACCTGACCTGGAACTGTCCGAAACAGTGACATGAACAGTACCCGACCATAGAAAATTCAAAAAATTAAATAAAAATCATAGAAAGTAAAATCACAACCTCTAGATGATTTCATCTTAAAGTAACTATATCTAATAAAATTGAATTAAAGCTCAATTTAACAATATTACTACAAATAGCCTAAAATCAATTACTCAAAATTGAGGGGCCTACCGGAGATGGAGTTCGAAATTGATGGAGAGCTTTTGAAACCTAGAGGACAAGGAGCATTTTGGGACTTACGATGAGCCTTGGAGTGGTTGGAGGCGGCACCAGCGACTCCCTAAGCAATTCAGCAAGAAAAGAACCCGAAAAAGAAGAAGAAAGAGAGAGAAGGGGTGTCATCGGTGGCTGAAGGAGCTGCTGGGGGAGGTGTTTGGTGCTGACATTGTTGTGGTGGTGGTGGTTGATGCTGGCAGTGGTAGTGGTGGGTAGTGTTGCGTGGGAAGAAAGGGAAGGAGGAAAAGAAGGGAAAAGAAAAAGAAAAGAGGGATAGAAGGAAAGAAGGAAAAAAAAAAAAAGCTTTTGTATATATATATATATATATATATATATATATAATTTATTTATTCATATTTATATTTATGTTTATTATAATATAGTACAAAAGTACAACTTTTATTATTTCAAAATAAAAATATCTCCTCTCTCAATTATACAACACATATAATAATATATATATTCATACTCTTTAACAATTAATTAAAAAAATTTACCAAAATTACACAAATATTACTAATCTCATAATAATTAACACTAATAAATTAAAATAATAATTAAACTTAATAATCCACATTTAATATTATTAAATAAAAAAATTGGGTCTTTACAGTCTTCACTAATTATAAAAATTCGTCTTTAAATTTTAACAAAAATAGAAAATGTAAAAAGTTTTACTAATGAAAAAGGTAAGGGTAATGCCACCCATAAACTCTTTACTAACTCCGTCAACTGTCTCTTGCTAACTTCCTAACATAAGGGTGATATACACTTCCTTCCATATAATGCTTCATATGGGGCCATCTCAATACTTACATGATAACTATTGTTATACGCAAATTCAATCAATGTAGGGTACAAATCCCATTAACCACCAAAATCCATCACAGACATTCAGAGCATATCCTCTAAAGTTGAATAGTCCTTTCCGATTGGCCGTCAGTTGAGGATGAAAAGTTGTACTGATGTCTAGTCTTGTACCTAAAGCCTTACACAATTCTTGCCAAAGGACTGAAGTGAAGGTTGGTCCTCTATCCAACATTATACTTTTTGGCACTCTATAAAGACAAACAATTTAGTTGATGTACAATCTAGCCAGCCTATCTATAGTATAAGTCTTTTTAATTGGCAAAAAGTGAGCCGATTTGGGCAACCTTTCGACTATCCCACTTATGGCATCATATAGACTTAACCTGCGAGGCAAACTAGAAACAAAGTCCATCACAATCATATCCTACTGCCAATCTGGGATGGGCAACTATTACAACAATCCTAAGGGTCTCTGATGTTCTATATTCACATGCTGACAAGTGAGACACTTGGATACAAATTCTACTATATCTTTCTTCATCCTATTCCACTAATATGCATCTTTCAAATCATTATTCATCTTAATAGAACCTAGGTGAACACTATAAATAGAAAAATGAGCTTCCTTTATGATCTCCTTTCTCAAATCATTTACATCTAGCACACATAACCTAGTGCCCAAGCATAAAATGCCTTTATTGTCGATTACAAAATTTTGAGACTAACCTTATTATACCTCTAACCTTATCTTCTGCAATTATGAGTCCCTTCTCTGCGCTGCTTTAACTCTATCCAAGTACATAAAACATACCCTGAATTGAGCTATAAGACATTTCTTGGTTACCTTCAATTGCAACCCCTAATCGATAAGCTCATGTAACTCTTTAATAATCAGCCTCTTTTTAAAGCTAATGTGAGCAAGACTTCCCATTGATTTCCTACTCAAAGCATCAGCTACCATATTAGCCTTACCTAGATGGTAAAGAATGAAGCAATCATAATCTTTCAAGAGTTCCATCCATCTCCTATGCCTCAAATTTAAATCTCTTTGCTAAAAGATATACTTCATACTTTTATAATCAGTGTAGATTTCATAAGTCACACCATACAAGTAATGTTTCCAAATTTCAAAGCAAACACTATAGCTGCCATTTCCAAATCATGAGTAGGATAGTTCTATTCATACTTCTTTAACTGACATGAAGCATAAGCAACTAACCTACCATTTTGCATTAATACACACCCCAATCCTACTCGGAAAGCATCACAATACACCATATACCCTTCATTCCCTAAACGTAGAGTCAACATTAGAGATGAAGTCAACCTATCATTAAGCATCTAAAAATTCTCCTCACACTTGTCCATCCACATAAACTTAGCATTCTTCTTAGTCAACCTTGTCAAAGGAGCAGCCATCTTAGAGAAATCCTTCACAAATCTTCTATAGTAGCCAGCTAAACCCAGAAAACTCCTTACGTCTGTCACTGTTGTAGCTCTTTGTCACTCTGTAATAGCTTCAATCTTCTTTGGATCCACTTGTATGTCATCTTTAGACACCACAAGGTTAAAGAATGCCACTTGATCCAACCAAAATTCACATTTAAAGAACTTGGCATACAATTAGTGCTCTCTCAAGGTCTAAAGCACCATCCTCAAATGCTTGACATGCTTGGCTTCACTCTTAGAATACACCAAAATATCATCCATAAAAGACTATCATAAATCAGTCCAAGAATGGCCTAAACACCTGATTCATCAAGTCCATTAAGGTTGTTGGGGAATTTGTTAACCCAAAGGACATCACTAAAAATTCATAATGGCCATACCTCGTCTGAAATATAGTCTTGGGTACATCCTAACTTCTAAATCTCAACTGATGATACCCAGATCTCAAATTAATCTTGGAAAAACATTGAGCTCTTTAAAGCTGATAAAAAAAATCATCAATCTTTGGGAGAGGATATTTGTTCTTGATGGTGACTTTATTCAACTATTTATAATCGATACATAGTTGAAGGCTACCATCTTTCTTCTTTATAAACAACAATGTTCTATAGTGACTTTCTTCTTTCTACCCCATTGAGATGAACTAGGTCTAATGAAACCTTTATTGAGCAACTCTTGTAACTGTTCTTTAAGCTTCTTTAATTTTGCTGATGCCATTCTATAAGGCATCATCCAGATAGGATCTATGCTCGGTACAACATCAATATAAAATTCTATCTCTCTGTCTAGTGGCAATCCTGGTAATTCTTCAAGAAAAATATCATGAAACTCACATACCACTAGCACATTCTCAATTATCCCTTTATTTACCTTCATATCTCTAACCATAACTAAATAGCCTTGACACCCTCTTCTAAGCATCTTTCTAGCTATGTTTATGGAGATGATCTTCTGAGGCATCAAACTCTTATCGCCTTTGAAATGAAATTCCTCATCATTAAGGATTCTGAAAATCACCTCTTTCTTTCAATAATCTAGACTGGTGTAATGTCGAGCTAACCAATCCATCCCTAATATCATATTAAAATTGATTAAATCTAATAAAACTAAGTCTGCCAGCAACTTTCTACCTTTCACCAATACTAGATAAGATGGAAAAGTATATCTATCTCCAACTCATCACTAAGTGGAGTCACTACATACAACAAAATCAAAAACTTGGATGATTGCCATCCCATTCTTATAGCAAAAACTAGAGAAATAAAGGAATGTGATGCACCGAGATCAAATAAAACTTTAGCATCCTGAAAATAAACTAAAAGAGTACCTGCCACAACCACATTAGATACCCTAGCCTGACCATGACTAACCTGTTGAAAAGTGGATGTCTATATAAATCCTTTGCCACTCAGTCTCCTAGGTGGCCTACTCCTTATACCTCAGTTGTATTGGCCCATAAACTAAGTCAACCTCTATTGAGGATACACAAGTGCTTGATAAGGCTGATGCACCTATTGAAATGGCTAAGCAATTAAAGATAAAGATCCTTGTGCAAATGGAAATTAATAACTAGTATTAGGACAAGCTCTAGCAAGATGTCCTATCTGCCCACACCTAAAACACGCTCTTGACAACAGGTGGCATGGCCCTTGATGTACATGGCCACAAGTAGGACATGCACTTGGCCTTGAGTCAATGCTATCGTACCCAGAACTCTGACTGCTACTACCACTGTTAGCTCTAGGTCCAAATCTCAGAGGTCTGCTTTGCATGCAATTATGTCTCCTAAATCTATGTCCCCTTTGACCCCTATATTGTTGGGAGGTACTAGCAATATGAATGCCAAAACTACCCATTTGAAACATAGGTTGCTGAATCCCTTGAGCTACCACTAATCCATTTTTGTCGCTCATGTAGGGGTCAAGAATAGTCCCATGCTTGATGTGTCGCCTCTTAAGTTTTCTAGCCTCCTCCACGACACTCTCCAAGTTTTGGTCTTTAGTTCGAATACCAATATAAACTAGGCCTAACCTAGTCACAAATAAGTCCACAACTCTCTGCTCATCCTACATTACATCCACAGTATGACGTGATAGCTTGAAAAACTCGCAGGCGTATTCCTCAACTGATCTATCACCCCTAACTATATATAACAACTACCATATGTAATTATCTCTTATGGAAACTGGGCAGAAATACCTCAAAAATTTCTCTTTAAATTACAACCAAGTCATAGTAGTCATATACGACTGAATAGTCTGCATGAATCAGTCTTATGTTGCAGTCTATACTAACAACTCCACTACTATAATCCTCTGATAATTAGTGTATCCAGTTTTGGTTCTAACCTCAATGGTGTTTATGAAGTCCAAGGCATCACCCATACCATCGAAAGAGACTCTTCTAACTCTCGAATACAATAGAGTTGTATATACATCTGACATCCCTTAATTTCTCTGCTGTAACATCCATTGTACCAAAGGCATAACTTGATTAAGTGCTGATAAACCTTGGTTAATCCCCCCTATACCAACTATAAAAGCTGTAAGATCCACTTATGGCACTTTAACTTAACTCGCTACTGTTGTGCTTACTTATGAGCTACAATAACTCTAAGACTACCCCTTCCTCAATGTTATGGGGCAGGAGGAACTTCATCTTGAATGGACTGCTCACCCTCATCATAAGCTACATCCATAGTAAGAGCATTCCATGCTCTTTGTTGCATTTTAAAAAAATAAAACCAATAAAATTCAAAATACAATAAGGAACCAACAAATACAAGGAATTCTAGAAACAACAGTGATGACAAATGATGTATACACCTATTTACCATAGTAGTTCAAGAAAGACATATTCCAATAACCTAAAGATCAAATAAATAAACTATAATATCCCGTGTTTTTAAATATTTTTACACTGTACCGGGATATGCAGTGTTAATAATTTGTGTATATATATTACGATATTTTTACGAGTTGATATGTATTTAAAACCTATTTTAATTATTGTGTATTATTTTAAGTACTTTACGTAAAATTTTTCCAGGACTTGCATTTTCGGGGAAATTTTCACGTAAATAATTTATTATTAATTATTTTAAATATATCTTCGGACTTGCATGAACTCATACGTATTTTTAAATTACTAAACACCGTGTATGTGTGCAATATTTATTTAATTAGGATTTAATATATATTACCCTAATATTTTATTATTTGTTTATTAATTTATTTTTATTTAATTATTTTTATTTATTATTAAATTATTAAAATTATTTTTTTTATTTTTTTTCTTTTTCTTTTTCTTTTTTCTTTTTCTTTTCTTTTTCTTTTCTTTCTTTCTCTTTTTCTTTTCTTTCTTTTTCTTTTTCTTCTTCTTCTTCCTTCTCCCGCGCCCGACCACCCCTCACCACCAACCACCGTCTGTCACGCCGATCACCTATCGTCGGTGTGCCTCCTAGCTTGCCACCACCGTTCCCAATCATCCCCCGCCACCAGCAGCCTCCTTCCCTGGCGCCGGCAGCCCCTTTTCTTCCATTTTGGCCGAAATCCTTCTCCTCGCCGTCGATGACCATTCCAACCACCGTTTTTGACACCTCCGGTCTCTTTCTTCTCCTTGAGCTCCGATGAGTGTGATTCTAGCTTTGGTTTGAGCTAAAATGGTCTAGATTTGCTTAGGTTTTGAATTTTCCAATTCAGCCATATTAGGGTTTTTGATTTTTTTGAGCTTCAAATTGATTGATTCATGAAAACTCCCTTCACAAATGTTGATCCTAGTAGCATAATCTACATGTGTGAATTTTTGTGGAATTTTTTGAGATTATTTTGATTTTTGGGTATTTTTGAACATTTTAATATTATTTTCTAATTTTCGGAAATTAATTATTTAAATTATGAAATTGTGTTTTATGGTTAAATTAGGTGTTTAAATGAATTATAGGAATTTATTTGGAATTTTTATGAATTTCTAAGTATTTGTTTTGAATTATTGAAGTTTATATAATTTTAGGAAAATTAGGTTAAATGTGTTTTTAATTGAATTTAATTGGATAATTGAGTTTAATTATTAATATTATTGATAAATATGTTGATAAAATTAATTTTGGATAATTGTATAATTTTTGGTGAATTTTTGAAGTAATTATAGTATATTTATATATATAAGGGCATTTTGGTAATTTTATACAAAATTGGCTAAAAATGTAATTTAATTGGTTTTAATAGTTATTTAAGGTATAAAAATGATTTCTATAAATTATTTGGTATTTTTAACTAATTAAAACTATTTTTCGTGAATTATTTTCAATTATATATATAATATACGGTTTTACTAATAAAATGAATTTTTATCGATTTTTACAGTGTTTTAAGGTTAATTATGTAATTTCTACGTATAAAATGAATTTCTATGTTATAAGGGTATTTTTGGTATTTCCTAAATTATTATGTGATTGTGGACCCCGGTCGGTGGACTGTAGTCTGGAGTCCGACCGAGGGGTTGTGAATGAGATGTGGTGTTTATTTTCGAAGTGTGTTTCTTTGCAAGGTCGGCTCTACTTTTTTGAGTAGAGAGATGTCCGTTTTACAGGAGAGGTTCTATCGAATTTTTGGTAGAATTCTCGTAAAACGTGATGTCTAGTCGAACCCTAATTTTGTTTCTGTGTTTAATACTCTAGATCAAATTCTAGGATTTCTGTTAGGTTTATTCTGATGTCAGTTATTTATTGCTTGTTTAGTTGCGCTGAGACCGAGGGCTAGTGGACCAGGCCCGTCGGACCCATCTCGAGGAGCGCACTAATTTGTGAGTTACTATACTATATATATATATATATATATATATATATATATATATATATATATATATATATATATATATATATATATGCTTTAGGATGCATGATTTAGAAATATATGTTTTATTTTGATTAAAATGCATAAATAATATGATTTGTATTTACGTATATTTTTGGTTTATTTTTGATATATACTAAATTATGTGCATGTTTTGTAAATAAATTATATTTAAAATGTTTTTAAATATATTTATAGTTTAATTTATAATTTGATTGGATTTATTTGACGTATATATACTCGAAATATACCTGGTTTACTTTTGGTATATTTCTAGTATATATATGATTTATGTTGATATTTTATTGAACTTCATGCATCATTTATTTTTGTGAATGAATGTTTTATATTATTAATGATGAAGGATATCAATAGAACGTGCTATCTAGTGGGCAGCACTAGGACCGAGTACGTATCGGTACGCCTATAGTATTTAGGCTATATTACTAACCATTTGTGGATATTGATTGAATGTGATTATTGATATGTGTGAGATATGGTTTGGGGGTGTGATTGCTGGAGCTCGGTTGACCAAGTGTCTCGGGGCCAATCACACTGACAGTCAGACTGCTGGAGCTCGGTTGACTTAGTGTCACGGGGCCAGTCTACTGTCTAAATGGATTAAGTGGATATATTTGGATTAAGTGAGCCTGTGGCTAGAGTGTTGTCTAACACTATTTCTGAGGTTGCGATATTTTAGGGTTCTATGTGATCCTTCATAAAAGAGGATTTTCAATAAAATATATATAAAATGATTTTATTGCATCTGTGTGTATTTGCCTGTATATATATTAGATATATATATTGTTGATTGTATGCATTGTCATTTAGTGTGTATGTATATATATTATAGTAATTCACTCAGTGAGGTCTAACTTCCCTCCGTTGATAATTTTTCAGGAGAGTCAACATCTTCAGACCTCAGTAGCAGGCCTGTACGCCGAATTTCTTCCGCCCCGGCTTCTTTGTGTAAACTGCTTACTTGAGTCTTGGATTTATTTTTATCGTCTAGACACTGCAGTAGTTGTAAATTAATTATGGGATTTTATGTATTTTATTTATGTGAGATATTGTATTATATTTGAAACTGGATTTGTATTCAAAGATTTATATATATATGAGATGAGATTTGATTTAAATCCAGTTGGGAAAATAATATTATGATATTTATGATTTTCATTTTCACTGCATTTGATATTGTTATTATTATTATTGCATGTTTTATTTTATTTTTAGGCTTGCTACGAGTTCCGGATTCGAAAGAATTCCCGTTCCCTAGCGCCGGTCATGGCCCCTGTTTTGGGTCGTGACATAAACCAAGAGCTCTTATACTAACTTTGTCACAACCTGAACCCAGAGATACGTGACCGGCATTAGGGAATGAGAAATGCAAAAATACAACTGAAACCCATAGTAAGCTGTAGAAATTTTTCATAAATAAATAAATATCACTTGATAATAATACCATAGATAAAATCATTAATATCAAATACATAAGTCATTACTCCATTAAACAATATTTCAACATAATACAATCCTATAAATATCAATAATACAAGTTTCAAAATCAACTACTGCGGTATCTAGAATTTAATTACATAATGTTCAAATCAAATAGTTATGCATAATGCAGCCGGTGAAGACAAAATTCAACGTAGACAATAACCAAAACTAGGTTGAATGTGAGGTCTTAAAAAGAATAAATTGAGTAAAATCAAACCTCATTAAGTAAATCAATTTTATAAAATGCATGCTGGTTTGAAAACATTTGTTAAAGCACTTTTTTGAAAATATAAATATAAATATTAAAAATCATTTACTTTGATACTAAACTCTAGTACAAAATCATATAAATTATTATTTTGCAAAAAATCTAGTAGAACACCTAAACCATTAAATTCTAATAGCCACTTGACTCATTTATTAGAATTGACTGTCAGTCCCAGTGAGAAAGCTCGACCAAGGTCTCTTATTTCAAATGATCATTAGTGCCCAAAGAGCATGCTCGACTAGAGTCCAACCAGTATTATACCTCTACCCAGACAGCAAGCTTAACCAGGGCCCAACAATAACCACACAGTTGCCCACAAAGCAAAGCTCAATCAAGGCCCATGTTTCCATAAATCTTGCTCGGAGAGCAAAGCTTAACCAGAGCTCACAAATTAATCAATGGCCATATAAATAATTATTATTAGTGTGCACGCAATCCTGTTGACACCACTAGGTAGCACATTCTACCATTATTTCCAAATCATTTAAATAATAATAAATAAAATAAAATAAAATAAATACACAAATAAAACGGATTAAAACAAATTCCATAAAGCATTCTTCAATTCCTATTCATGATAAATAAAGAAATAATCATGCATGTAGCAATATAATTAAATTCATAATTAATTCATTTCATCATTTCATTATTGTTTAAATCATATGGAAATATAATTTAAAATCATTACAACACACATTCTATAAAATCAACTCACAGGTTGAGTGTGTTGGGTGACGCGTTCTCTGCTGCCCAAATGCTACAGCCCTAGTCCAGGAGTTCTCTAAAATAAATAATATTTATTTAAAATATGCTCATATAAATAAATTCATAAAAGTCTCAAAATTTAATAAAATCATGAGATGATGAGGTTAACTTGATCTAAGACATGATGCTATTCAAACTTAGAATTAATACATACTGATGTTACGTTTTACAATAAACCTATTAAAAATTCGGCAGAGTCTGCTTTGTAAAATGAACAACTCTCTACCGAAATAGAGTCGTTCCTGCATAAAAACAACACTTCTAATAGTCTCACAACTCAACAACTTGAGTTGGGCTCTACACTACACTTATGCCCAACCGAAAACCACAATTCACAACACATAATAAAAAGTATTTAATTTATCTCAAATCACTAATAATTCATAAAAATATTAAAGAAATCATTTTCCAAATAAATAATAAAATTCTAGTTTAGAAATAATATTTTACTAATAAAATCCGTTAATGGAATAAAATTCCATTTTACAAATAAATTAGAATAAATTGTAAATTATTATCAAAATCACTCAATTATATCATAAAAATAATAAAATGCTCATTTAAGCATGGAAAAATAATAATAAAAAAACTCATTTTTCATATATTTTCCTAAAATTACACTTATTAATTAAAATTAAAAAAATTTTATTTTTATCATCAAAATTGTCTAAAACAGTATAATTAACAATAATTTCAATTAAAATTAAACAATTCACTAATTTCTAATAATTTTCCAAAAACACATATTAATACATAAACTTCAAAAATTCATATCTTAAATTCTAAAATTAATCTCACAAAACTTCCTTCACAAAGTTTAATCTACATAATTTATAGGATTTAATAAAAATATAAAAATTACCCGACCCTGGACAGTCCGAAACATTGACATGAACAATGCTTGACGCTCGAAAACTCAAAAAATTAAATAAAAATCACAACCTCTAGATAATTTCATCTCAATGTAACTATATCTAATAAAATCGAATTAGAGTCAATTTAACAAAATTAATAAAAATGGCCTAAAATCAATTACTCAAAATTGAGGGGCTTACCGGAGTTGGAGTTCGAAATTGATGGAGGGCTTTTCAAGTCCAAAGGACGAGGAGCATTTTGGGACCTGCGGCGAGCCTTGGAGTGGCTAGAGGTAGCACTAGCGACTCCCTAAGCAATCCGACAAGAAAAGAACTCAAAAAAGAAAGAGGAAAGAGAGGGAGGGGAGTGTCGCCGGTGGCTAAAGGAGCTACTGGGGGAGGTGTCTGGTGGTGGTGATGCTACAATGGTGGTGGTTGACGCTCGCAATGGTGGTGGTGGGTGGTGCTGCGTGGGAAGAATGGGAAGGAAGAAAAGAAGGGAAAAGTAAAAGCAAAGAGGGAGAGAAGGGAAGAAGAAAAAAAAAGTTTTTGTATATATATATATATATATTCATACTCTTTAATAATTAATTTAAAAAATTTACTAAAATTATGTAAATATTACTAATCTCATAATAATTAACACTAATTGATTAAAATAATAATTAGACTTAATAATCCACATTTAACATTAGTAAATAAAAAATTTGGGTCTTTACACATATTTTCAATTATGATAGAATTATATTTTAATTAAATTAATTTTTATTTAAGATAAAATTGAAGTTAACCTAATTAGAATGGAAAATATACTTTCAATTAAATTAGAATTTTTATTAGATATAAGATAGAAAAAAACCTAAATGAAATAGGATACATACTTTCAATTAAATTCGAATTATATTTTAGTTAATTTAATTTTTATTAGAGATAAAATAGAAGTTGACCTAATTAAAATAGGAAATAAACTTTCTATAAAATTAAAATTACATTTTAATTAATTTAATTTTTTTTTTATTAGTAAATGACTAAATTATCCAATTTTTATATAATAATGAGTGCAGAATATTTCATAATTTTGTCTATTCCCCCTTTGTACATTCATACATATTATAGATATATGATTGATTCGTTTGATGACCCATTCAATCTTGCTTTTGTAGATATTATCCCGGGGGTGAACATAACACTTTTTAGATCCTTAAAAAACTCCTAATGCTTATCGATCTAGTAAAGCCAATCCACAACCCAATGAATGCAAGAGAAAGAGTGTGTCTGGTTGTACTATGTTCTCACTCGCACGTATGCACACGTGTATGTACTTGTGTACTTGTGTGTGTGTGTGTGTATATATATATATATATATATATATATATATATATATGTAAGAAAAACTCAAAGATAGCATAATATATTACCTAAAAGAGAAATCGGCTAATATATTTTAATAAATCTGAGAGAATTTTAGTAATCTACCTTTTTTCTATTTAAATATATTTATTATTATGTTATGTTACCTTTTTTTTCCTAAGATTGCTTATGTTATGTTAAGAGTCAGAAACCCTAAAAGTGTAGGGCACTTGGCTCTCAATATATATATATATATATATACATGTAAGAAAAACTCAAAGATAGCATAATATATTACCCAAAAGAGAAATCGGCTAATATATTTTAATAAATCTGGAGAATTTTAGTAATCTACCTTTTTTCTATTTAAATATATTTATTATTATGTTATGTTACCTTTTTTCCTAAGATTGCTTATGTTATGTTAAGAGTCAGAAACCCTAAAAGTGTAGGGCACTTGGCTCTCAATTTCTATAGCAAAAATACATATTTATTTTACCGATGGTACCTTAACTTTGCCACATATTTTATTTGAGTACCAAATTTTAATTTTTTTAGTTACTGAAGTTCTATTTTTGTTTTAGGTTAAAGTACCATTCATGGTAGTTGGTAGTTGGTATTCATGGTAGTTGGTATAAGCATATTCTTATTTTATTTGCCATGTAAGCATCCTATTAAGAAACCTAATAATCTTGTGGGCCTTAGAAAATAATTTTATTTTCTCATTTTCAATTTTGTTCTTTAAGACTCACAAGATGATTAAGTTGCTTACTGGGATGCTTACGTGGTGAATATACTAAGAATATACTTATTCAGGCTGCCACGTATGCTAAATTTAATTGGATATGTTCGAGGTACTTTAACCTGGAATAAAAATACAACTTTAGTAATTGAAAAGAAAAAAATTAAAAATCTTAGACCAAAATGAAATATGTGGCAAAGTTAAGGTACCATTAGTGCAATAAACTCGCAAAAATACTATAAAATTACAATTAATTGGGTGGGGGTATTGTATTTGGCATTGTAATACTATAGAGGTTTAGGAATAATTAGTGTTCAAATGCTGGTATTTTATAGGCCTAGGATTTTACACTTTATTATCATTATGTTCATTTTTCAAGCTAAAAGTTTATTTCAAATGTTACACGGTTATGCATATAAAATAAGAAAAATGGATGCAATCGAACATTCCATGGTAATTAATTTATAGAAATATGGTGTTTGTATGATAGGCAACTATTGCTAATGCTTCATTTGTTTCATCATGTGCAGTCTGTATTGCCATAAGGTATAATACTATTCACAAACAATTGGGTTCAAATGATGGTGATGTTCAGATCCAAATATTTTATTAAAATTGAATTATATTTACTTGGTTCTTTGAAATTCATTTAATTAATGTATAATGGTTTTGATGAAACTTATGAATGAGTTTCTAATGGTATATGTTTGTATTACATATTGATGTTTTGTACAACGTTGTTTAATTTAGGAAAACATTTATACTGCAAAAAAGGTTATTAGCAATAAAAAAGCAGCAACGGATTAGAGACAAAAAGACCAAGTTAGTTAGTTGTTAACTTCACTAGAAAAAGCAATAGACTTAACGACAACTTTCCTAACACTATTGTATTTCTATGTTAATCTGTTGGTTAATAGTGAAATGAACCCACTAGATGACTTGCTCTAGGAACCCATTCAACAAACCCACGCTCTCAACAAAAGTTCAAATCAAGTTCCAATTCAGACATAGAAAACCTTCACCTCATGTTTAGTTAGTCTAAACAACCATAGTTATATCAAAACTTTGACTTTTTGAATAATAACAAATAAGAAACAAAGGCTATTAAGAAGACGCCACAATCTACTTTTTGAAAGATAAATTGATAAGTCACAAAGGTTGTCACATGGTTAACCACTAAGTAACCAAAGAGAATCCTCTTTAAATTTTATTAGTCATCCATGATTGCATCCCCTTTAGGTTACAAAAAATAAGGCTTTTATATAGACTTAAAGAAACCCTAAATAAAACCTAATTAATATCCTAACTAAACTAAACTAAAAAACAAAATCCTTCTTAAATAAAAAAAATATAATCCTACCTAAATAAGAAAATATAATCCTAATTAAATTCAGATTTACATATGCAACAGCCAATTGTTATATCATGGACCCTTATCCAAAATATAACTGGACCACACATGTGCGACTCGCATCTTTCCCCTTTTTTAATGTCAAACATCTTTTTTTTTTCATGTAGAACAGATAAGTTACTTACTTAGATATGCATTCCTAGCAGAACGGATGAGTACACAAGCTACCATTGCTAAATTTCTTCTTTGACAACATTAGTTCAATGCAAATTTCGCATGTGAAATTTGAAACCTCTTCTTCTTAATTCCCATGTTCTTCTACTATGTTATCATATGCCATTTACTTGGTTTAAGATGAGCTTCTTGGGTTCTAATAATTAGAGCTCTTATAAGATGGGACTCAATCAAAGTTCCAATATTAACATCTGCATTTACTGAACTAATAAAAATAATTAAACTAAATGGGCAATCTTGCATTTGAATACACCAATGGAAACTGTAACAAATTGCAAGTCTTAGGCATAGATGCAAGCAACATGCCTGAATATGTTGTTAATTTCTATTGTAGCCTCAACACTCTCCTAAGGATTTTAATTAAAGTAGGTTTTACCTACTAAACATTAAATGATAGATCAAAGATTATGCAGGTTCATTGACCTTTAATTGCAAATTCATTGATCCTTAATGAATATACAAGTGAAAATTAATAAATTTGCAGCAAAGTTCATTGAACTTCACTTAAATGTTCATTAATTTTTACTTGCAAATTCATTTATCCGCACCTACAATTTCAAAACCTTGACTTCTTTTAAAAATTTTGATATGAAGAGCTCCTCAGAGGGCTAAATATAGAAAGTGGATACTCTAATCTATTAGACTCTGCATGTATATGTGTAGAGAGTTCAATCTCAATTATTTTTATCTTCTTTTCGACTATCTTTTACATATTGATAGTAGTTACTTGGTAAGATGTACATATAACTAAGTGATAGTAGCTTAGTTTCAGCTTTCTCATGCAAAAATCAACCATAAATACAATAAGGATAGAAGATTCCTAGCCTATTGGAACAACTGGAAGAGTAAGGTGCATAAAAGAAGTATACTTGAATGTTCAAACACCAAAACTTGGCAAGAGAAATTTAAAAGATGAGAGGTCAACATCAACAAAAGTAAAATGCTTTTCTAAACCATATTTGAGTCCCCTAACTTCATTGCTGAAAAAGATTGTCAAAGCACAATTGGGTTCCATGCATATCAATGTTTCTCTACTATTACTGAGGGCCATATTAAGTTGATGGTTGTATTGAAAACACAGGTATCATAATTTTGCAAATATAAATTGGCCTTATAGGATGTGGCACCATGAACCCAAAAATTGTAGTAAACCAAACCTCTCTAATAACTTATGTAATCAAGCTTAAAAGTAATAGAACTTCAGTGGCATTTTTAAGAAACACAAGGATCTTAGTATAAACAAAATTATTACCTTCATATGGCACATCTTTTATTATATTACAAGAGGAACACATCTTCCAGTTTAATCATTATACTCTACCCCACTCTTCAATTTGAAACCATTTCAATGCTAAAGTATATAACATTAAGTAGATGGCAAGAGTTTAACAACACACTAGAGAGTATCTGAATTCAAAAATTTTTTAGTTTACAGCCTAAGTGAATTTTAATTAACAGCCTATATTTAATTCTATAATACAAAATTTCTAATATTAAAAATAGTAGTAATTGTTCTTTTGATGAGGATGTTAAGCTCTTCATCAGCCCAAACGAAACACTATAAGTTCCATCATTTTTAAACACTCAGATTCATTAGTTTATGCAGATTCATTAATCAAATATCATAAGTTCATTAGTTAACTCATATAGGCTCATTAATTAAACATTGTAGGTTCATTACTTTTACTTAATTTCATTATACTATATAGATTCATTAGTCAAATATCATAGATTCATTGGTTAATTCATGTATGTTCATTAGTTAAACATTGTAGTTTTATAATTTTCTATCTTGTGATTGCATTTTGTTTTAGTATCACTATATGCTAAATCTTTAAATCCTTTCTTTGAACACTCACATGGAGTTATTTACTTTGTCATAAGAAAAACATGGAAAATAAATTCCTCAATTCAATGCATACTTACTTGAAGTCATTCATCTATGCTTGGACACAGAGTACACGAAGGGCATTATACAATTTAACCCATGGATGAGAAGTAGAGATTTAGACTAGGTGATGACACTTTGTTAATGCAAACAACTAAGGATGGCTTATAGGGTTCATAGTTTCAATATTACTTAAAGAAGAAGCATTAAGTCTATGATGGGCAAAATGTAGATATATAGAGATGGGGCCTACAATAAGTATACATTGACCTTAGCAAGTTATTAATCTTGATTTTGATCTTAATAAACTTAATTTTGAGTAACTAATGTGTTTGCTTCAAGTGTGTATAAGTTATAAGTAATTTAAAAGTTAAAATAATGAAGAACTATCAAAGAAAAATCATTCCAAGAAGTCATCATAAGTATTATCTCAATTAAACTTATCACAAGGACTAAATTGCAAAAAAAAAAAGTGCAATTCTTGTCATAGTCCCGACCAGGACTAATGTAGTTTCAACCGGGACTAAAAAAGACAAATTTTTCCATAAAACTCAAGAAATGGCATAATGGATCCCGATCAGGACATGGTAGTCCCAATTAGGACATTGATATCCCTGCTGGGACCAGATAAGAATTTCAAATGCAATAGCTTATAATGTTTATTCAATGCTCATCCTGACCGGGACTAATGATATCCCAACCGGGACATGACAAAATGCAACTCAAAAGTTCAAATTTCATTTAAATGGACTTTGTTTTTATTGGGAATAAAATTATTGCTTCCAATAGCTATAATTTAATTACTCAAGTATAAATATAACCTCTAAAGATTATTTTAAGGTTAAGAAACTTATTTACTCATTTTATACTTTCAAGCATTCAATTAAGCTCTCTAAACTCTTTCAAAATTCATTTTATTATTGTATATTCTTGTGAGAGTTGGTGAGTGTTAGAATAAATATTTTTATTCTTCTACTTTCTAGGGTTAGAAAACGAGAAGTGAGATTCTATTCTAAAATAATTGGTTTAAGTGTTTAGGCATTAAAACACTTGGGATTTCGATTTTAGTATGAGCCTTGAAAACACTTAAGAATTGGTTTTTAAGTGACCCTTGAAAACTCAATTTGTAAGGTTTGAGTTAAGCCTAAAACTCAAATTGTAAAAATTAATCTAGGAAAATAGGTTGTGGTGATTCAAAATCCTAACTTGAGGATAAGCTAGGTGGAGATGTAGGATTTTTGAGAATCCGAACTCCTTAAATTCTTGTGTTCATCATTCTTCCTTTATAATATTCTTTTAAATTCTTGTTCAAATCTTTTTAATTTCTTAATATTATTTAATAGTCCTCTTCACCCCACTCTAGGACTCTAGGACTCTTTCAATTGGTATCACAAGAATGAAAAGCAAGTGGTATCTTGATAGAGGATGTTCAAGGCACATAAAGGGAGATAAGGAGCAATTCAACAGGCTTGATACTAAGGATGGAGGATATGTCACATTCGGAGACAATGAAAAAGGAAAGATTATTGTCATTAGAGAAATAGGTAATTCTAAATCCTTATATATACATCATGTGTTGTATGTTGATGATCTTAAATATAATTTTCTTAGTATAAGTCAATTATGTGACATGGGAAATAAGGTGACGTTATATCTTAGAAAGTACTATATTAGTAGTCTTGATGAAAATAAAGTAATTTTTAGTGGTGAAAGAGTAGATAATGTTTATATTATTGGTTTGAACAAAATTGACAACAAAGACATCAAATGCTTAATATCTATTTCCTATGATACATGGACATGGCATAGAAGGTTAGAACATGTAAATTTTGAGCTTTTGAATGATCTTTGTAAACATGAACTTATGATTAGTTTACCTAAGCTTGAATTCACTAAGGATAAACCTTGCGATGCTTGTAAAAAAGAAAAACAATCTAAGTCCTCGTTTAAGCTAAAAAATGTAGTGTCTACTTCTAGACCACTTGAACTTATACATATGGATTTGTTTGGACCAACTGGAGTTGCCAATCTCGATGGAATGCACTACACATATATATTGGTTGATGATTACTCTAATTTTACTTTGGTATGTTTTCTTGCACATAAGAATAATGCATTTAAAGCTTTTGAAAATTTTGCAAAAAGAGTTCAAAAAGAAAAAGATTTTCGTATTTCTTTTATTAGAAGTGATCATGGAACTAAATTTGAAAATGAATTTTTTAAAAACTATTATAATGAAAATGATATTTCACATATATTTTCTTCTCCTATAACACCTCAATAAAATGGGGTAGTTAAAAAGAAAAATAAAACTCTTGTGGAAATGGCTAGAACAATGCTTCATAAGTATAACTTGCCTCTATACTTTTGGGCAAAAGCAGCTAACACATCTTGTTACATTTCAAATTGAGTTTTCAAAAGACCAATTTTGAACAAAACATCTTATAAGCTATGGAACAATAGAAAACCCAAAATCTCACATCTAAGAGTATTTGTATGCAAGTGCTTTATGTTGAATACTAAGGATAATCTTAGGAAATTTGACTCTAAAGCCGATGAAAGAATTTTCCTAGGCTATTCTACCTCTAGTAAAGCATATAGAGTTTTTAATAAGAGAAATGTAGTAGTTGAAGAGTCAATGCATGTTGTATTCGATGAATCAAACTCACTTAATCCTAAAAAGGATGTTGGTAGTGTTGATAATCTTGTATGTGACAATGAGATTGTTGAAACTCAAGAAGAAAATGCTAACAAGTCTTTGGAACTTGAAAGTCCAAGTAAGAAGGTTAATGAGGAGACATCCCAACCTACCTTGAAGCATGAACTTCCAAAGGATTGCCAATTTAAAAAAGGTCATCCTCAAGGCCTCATTATAGGTGACATTATAAAAGAAGTAACTACTAGATCTAAATTAAAGTCTATTGTTAATTTAGCCTTCATTTCTCAAATCGAGCCCAAAAATGTTGATGATGCATTAAGCAATGAATTTTGGGTCTTTACTATGTAATAAGAGTTAAATCAATTTAAGAGAAACAAATTTTAGACCTTGGTTCCTAGAGCAAAACATCATCTTATTATAGGCACCAAATGGGTGTTTAGAAATAAGATGAATGAACAAGGTGTGATAACTAGGAACAAAGCTACACTAGTAGCTAAAGGTTATAATCAAGAGGAAGACATTGATTATGATGAAGCCTTTGCCCCCCCATTACAAGGTTAGAAGCAACTAGAATGCTACTTGAATTTGCGTCATTCATGAACTTTAAACTTTATTAAATTGATGTTCAAAGTGCATTTCTAAATGGTTTTATTAAAGAGGAGGTATATGTTAAGCAACCTCCGGGTTTTGAAAAATTTGATTCTCTAAATCATGTTTTTAAATTGTCAAAAGTGTTGTATAGTTTAAAATAAGCTCCAAGAGCTTGGCATGAAAGATTAAGCTACTTCTTACTAGAGAAAAGGTTCTTTAAAGGAAAAGTTGACACAACTCTTTTCATAAAGAAATCCAAGCATGATTTATTAATTGTTCAAATATATGTTGATGATATTATTTTCAGTGCTACTAACCATTGCTTGTGTGAGGAATTCTTTAAGTTAATGCAAGGAGAATTTGAGATCATTATGATGAGAGAACTCAAATTCTTTCTTAGACTTTAAATAAAGCAATGTAAATATGGGATTTTCATCAATTAAACCAAATATGCAAGAGACATTTTTAAGAAGTTTCGCATGGATGAAGCTAAGATGAGTAAAACTCCAATGAGCACCACAACCAAACTCAACAAGGATAAGAATGGCAAACCTATTAATGAAAAGTGATTTAGAGGTATGATCATATCTCTTCTTTATTTAACTGCTAGTAGACCCGATATTATGTTTGCTACTTGCTTATGTGCTAGGTTTAAATCTAGTCCTAAAGAGTTTTATTTGAATGTTGTCAAAAGGATTTTTAAATATATTTATAGAATAATGCATTTAGGACTTTGATATCCTAGGAGTTCCTCCTTTAACTTAATTAGTTATTAAGACGCAGACTTTGTCGGCAACTTACTATATAGAAAGAGCACTTTCGGAACTTGTCAATTTTTACGATAATGTTTAATTTCTTGGTTTAATAAGAAATAAGTTTTGGTTGCCTTGTCCACTGCTAAAGCTAATATATTACAAAAAGTCCTTATTGTTCATAAGTCTTATGGCAAAAACAACAATTGTTAGAGTACGGTATAAAACTTGATCACATTCCAAACAAATGTGACGATATAAATGCTATTAACCTTGGCAAGAATCCTATTCAACATTCTAAAACTAAGCATATAGACATTCGACATCATTTTTTGCATGATCATGTTCAAATTGGTGATATCTCACTTGAATTTACTGATACAAATAATCAACTTGCAGATATCTTCACTAAACCTCTCAATGATGAGAGATTGAATTTCATTAAACATAAACTTGGCATGATTGATGATTATAGTCTATCTTGATTTTGATGGTCCTTTAAGTTTTCTTTATGTTTATTTTTGGTATATGATACATGTTCATTAGATATTTTTTTAAAAATTTTAATTTTCTTGTAAAAACATGTAGTGTTTTTTTAAATTACTTTTATCTTCTTAAATTTGATTTTTATTATTTTTCATTTTTTATTTTTTTTAATTCTTTCTATTTTGTAAAATTAATAATTAACGAAATACAAATTAATAATTTTAATTTTAGCAAAATATATCCTTCCTTAAATGAGTTCATTTCAAATACTTATTTATTTCTTCTAAAAATCCTCAATTAATTCAAATAAATGCAAATTAAATTCATAAGGACTTAATTGTAAGACATTTTGGACTTAATTGCATATCATTTTTAAACTTTTCTTGACATGAACTTGGTCCTGATCGGGACATGATCTGCAAATTCTATATTTTTACACAGAACTAATCCTGAATACATATCCCGATCGGGATGGAAGCATGTCCCAACCGAGACATAGCTCCTAGTAGCATTAGGATTTCAAAATCCATTCAACCTTTTAAATCTTCAATCAAAATCAAGAACAATTTTTGAGGTTCTTATTCAGTTCAAATTCATATTTTACACTATTTCCAACCCTAATTTCTTATCGATAAATACCACTCTATTCCTCCTAGATTTGTCATCTTAATCAAGCTTTTCTTTTCTTTATAAATTCTTCAACTATTTCTTCAATTATCTCCTAATGGCTCCTAAGAAACCAAGTAAGGTTCTTTTATCTTCTCAAGCTCCTCCTTTTAAAAAGGATAAGCCTAAGAGAATAAACTTTTCATTCTCCTACTCTTCTCAGGAAATCAAGAAAAGAATGTCTCAAATTTAAATAAGAGCTTTCATTCCTTTAAGATTCATGGATGAACCTACTCTCAAGGCTATTGGTTGTTATGAAGAAGTACAAAACCTTCTTCTCAAAAGTGGGATTTATGATTTTGCTTTCTCACCTTGTCAATCCTATCCTACTCTTATTATTAAGTTTCTTTCTTTATATACTCTTTGTTCTATCAAATTTGATGATGATAATCCTTCTTCTTAATGAGATTCAAATTAGGAGGAAGAGATCGTTTTATGACTTATCAAGAGTTTAATACTCTTTTTAGATTTTCACAGAAGGGACATATTCAAGTTAACCCTCATTGGCTTACTTCTTCATTTTAGGATGAAATTAAAGCTCTTAATGCTCCTCAATTCTCTACCGAATATACTAAAGCTTCATTCATAAGATCCAAAGCACTTTAGTATGTTCATCGTTTCATTTCGTACTCTATTAATGGTATAGCTCTTTCTAATAAAGCTGTCTCTCTTGATGACCTTTTTATTCTTTATTGTCTCCATCATGATGAAAAGATTGCTTTAGGAAGATTTTTACAATGGAGAGTTTGGCTAATTAGTGATAGTAACACCGATGTAATTTGTATTAATGGAATTGTCACAAAGTTAGCTAAATTATACAATGTTAATCTTGACTCTCTACCCTCTACCAAACCCATGCTTCTTGATGTATCCTTCATTAGAAATTCTAAACAATTCCCTTCTATCAATGGAGTTTGGATTTGGAAACATGACCTTGGAGCTAGTGAAAACATTAAAGCTATGTTTCAAAAATTAGAAAAGCAAGAAGGCCAAGATCTTGGGGAAGAAGAATTAAAACCTCAACCTCATGTTGCCCCTCCAAGAAAAAGAACAAGAAGTGAAGGTACATCAACTCAAGGTGCTCAAGCTCAAGATGATGAACCTCCTTAGGTAGGATAAATCTTTGAACACATGTCATGAATGGAATCCAACTTCAATTCTTGCTTTGATGAAGTTGAATCTAATTTCAATGTGCATTTCAATCAAATCGATGGCAACATTGCTCATATTTAACATGACGTCCATCATATTTATGAGCAACAAGGCTACACTTACACCTTTCCTCCTCCTTCATCCCCTACTTAAGAATAGATCTTATATGTATTTTTCATTTGTTTTATCTTCAGTAGATGTTTGGTTTATTTTTCGTATATGAGCCTCTAGCTACTAGTTTATTTTTAGGCTCATTTTATGCTTGTTTATGTTTGGTTTACTTTCTAAATTTTCTCTTTGTACTGGATGCATTTTTCTTATTAATGAAAGTTTCCTTTCTTTAAAATATAAATTTCTCTAGTATTCATTCTTTTTTATTTTTGACAAAGGAGGAGAACTATATATATTTAGTTTGATCAATTTATTAGTTATTGTGTTTATGCATTATTTTTTTAATTGTGTTTATACATTCAAAATTCATGTTTAAAATTATTCATGTATAAATTCTTCTTAGGAATTGTTTTGATCTTTGCTTTTGACAAAAGGGAAGAAATAATTGAGTTTCATGAGTATTTAGTTAATTTCTTTTAAGATAAAGAAATTTTTTACAAATATATGTTTATATTAGTGACATAACTATGTGATAGTGTATCTTTAATATTAGTTTTTTTAATCCATTGAAATAAAGGGAGAAAGTTATTTGAATAGTTTTTTTTATATATGCCATATTATTTCATAAATATTTTATGTATCTTTGTTTTTCATTGTTTTGGTTTATGGTTTTTTGTTTCCTCTATTTTTCACCTTTTATATAAGGGGAGAAAAAATAATGTGATATTTGTGTTTAGTATCTATGTTTGTAATATGCTAAATGCCACATGATCAATTAGCTAGTTAAGCTTTATATGATCATGAGAGGTCTTCCTAAATGTACTATTTAATATGAACCATAAAAGGGATCAACAACGCCTGAATATGAAGAATTCATGCTAATTAGCTTAATTTTCTATTCTGAAGTTAATTAGCTTGATTGGATGAATTTTGATTTATTTTCCTATTTTGGAGTCAATAAGGAAGATTCAAGAAGATTCTAGAAGATGTGAGAAGATTCAAGAATATTCCAAGTCAAAGTCAACAAGTCAAAGTCAAAGTCAAATAGTCAACAAGTCAAAGTCAATGGTCAATGGTCAACATATGACATGGCATGCTTTAATGCTTAGTTGTCATGAGTTGTCATTTTGCTTAGTTGTCATGAATTGTAATGAGTTGTCAATTTTGACTTTTCAAAGATGAGTTGTCATTAGTTGTCATTAGTTGTCCTATTTTAAAGGAAATCTCCTTAATTAAGGATTTTCCTATATAGGTATCTTTGAGAATAAGGAATAGAACCTTTTCCTTTAAGGATTAGGTTGTTTACATGCCTAAATAAGGGCTAACCCTATGACATACGAATTTAAAAAAAAAAGAAGATTGAAATATTAAAAGTAAGGTTTTTCCTTAAACTTTGTTCTTTTGAAACTTTGCAAGTTTACTTAAATTGTTTCACTTCTACCTTTCATTACAATAATTAGGTTAGATTAAATTTAGAATTGTGTGATTGTTCATCTTATAATAGCTAAGTATCTTGCTTCAATTTAATAAGCAAGGGGTTTAGCTCCATCAACACAACTATCCTTGATGATCCTTGGGCTAATATTCAAAGTTGGATGCGCGTTCTATCTCTATCATAGGTAGGGTTCATATCAGTTTGGTATCAAAGCCAAACTTCAAGGTTTAGTTATTTATCATTTAATTTTCAATCATAATTTCTTCTTCTTCTTCTTTTCAATTCTTCTCAATTTCAAAAAAAAAAAAAAACCAATCATTGTGTTTTATGCAAAAGGGTTCAAAATCTATCAAAAGACCCTTAATTGAGTTAGTTTGTTCAATTTCCATATCTATTGAGAAAAAAAAATTGTTACTTTGTTTTAATTCAGAATTGTGTTTTGGCTGTGTTTGTGGGTTAATAACTCAAATTTGACTTCTTTTGTTAATTTTCATTGTGTACGATTTCTTGGCTTCTAAAAATTGGGGTTTTTCTTGATTTTTAGCTAAGTTTTATTCACTTGCTTATTTTCTTGTTTATTTGATTCGTGAATAGTCACTTTGAATTTTAAGTTTAATTTGATTTTTATGATTGTGGTATTGAGTTGATTGAGCAATTTTCGCATAATTTTGCATTAGTTTTATTAGAACTGAGATTTGGGGAATTTGAGTGGTAAAAGGCGAGTGGTGAGCTCATAAAAGGGTAAGAGCCTTATTGAGTGAAACACGAGTGTGAGTGCCATTTAAATTGAGTGAAACACGTAAGGGAGTGTTTTGTGAGGATTTCTTTTCAATTTTTTTTTTCTAAACTATCTTTGAGTGTGGTCATTATGGATATGCCTTATTTTCTTGGTAAGAATGATCCTTATGTTTACTTGGAATGGGTGCAACAAATAGAAAAGATATTTGATTCTCTTATGATATTTGATTTCAAAAAGTGCAAACTTTGCTTCTCAAAAATTTCTAGGTCATGCTGCTATATGGTGGAAAGATTTGATGGTTTTGTGGAGAGAGAATGGGAATAGTGATATTAGAAATTGGGAATTAATGAAAAGGTTAATGACTAGACATTTTATTCCTCATGATGTTAGGGATAAATACTATCTTAAATTACAAAGGCTTAAACAAGGGGATGAATTAAGTGTTGATGATTATGCTAAAGAGTTTAAGTTGTGTGTAATTGCAAGTGATTTAAGCGAATCTGAAGGGCAAAAAATTACAAGATTCATAAGCGGGCTTAAAAGTGAAATTAGACAAGATCTTATGTTTGTGGTTCAATTGCAACTTATTTTGTCTTTAAATGATGTAATTTCACTTGCTTTGGATAAAGAGATTTTTAGTAATAAAGTTGATAATCAAAGTGGTGCTAATGCTGAAGTGGTGTTAAATGATCATGAGAAGAAGCATGAGGATCAATTATGTGATCAAACTAATAAAGTAGAGGAGAGCATTATTCATGAAGAGAAGTGTGAAAAAGAAGTGGTTGTGTGTGAAGAGATCAAAATAGAGTGCGAATCCAAGAATAGTGATTTTGTTAAAGTCATTGAAGATAATAAGGAGTGTTTGCAAAGTTTTGAGCAATATAGTGAAGTTGTACAAGGATTAACTACTCAAGAAGTTGCTAAGAGTGCATCTTGTGATCATGAAGAGTGCATACATTATGAAGAGGAGTATCGAGAAGTTTGGACACAAAAGAAGGAGGAAAATAAAGAGTTGATTATTCATCATGATTATGCTAACAACTCTATTCTTTCTTTTTCTAGTGTTTTGAAATTTTTTTTTACAGACTTCTATGCCATACAAAGATCCCTTTGCTGATGCTATTGAAGTTCCTTATGTTAACAATGCAATTTATGGAGTCTTCGCTTGCGCCAAGAAGAACTTGAGATATTCATGTTTCAAGTTTAGAAGGAAGCAACAAGAATGCAATCCTTACAAGTTCATGACCAAAAGTTTTATGCTTCGAATGTTCAATCAAGTTTAAGTTTTTTTGAAGCTACTTTTATGGTGCATTACTTCAAAGGAGAAATTTTCAATGAAGATGTTTGTATTTGACCCTGGAGGATTTATAAATTTATCAACTCTAGAAGATGGCTATGATTCGAGGGCGAATCATCTTCAAGAGGAAGGGAATAATATGAACCCTAAAAGGGATCAACAATGCCTGAATATGAAGAATTCATGCTAATTAGCTTAATTTCCTATTCTGAAGTTAATTAGCTTGATTGGATGAATTTTGATTTATTTTCCTATTTTGGAGTCAATAAGGAAGATTCAAGAAGATTCTAGAAGATGTGAGAAGATTCAAGAATATTCCAAGTCAAAGTCAACAAGTCAAAGTCAAAGTCAAAGAGTCAATAAGTCAAAGTCAATGGTCAATGGTCAACATATGACATGGCATGCTTTAATGCTTAGTTGTCATGAGTTGTCATTTTGCTTAGTTGTCATGAATTGTAATGAGTTGTCAATTTTGACTTTTCAAAGATGAGTTGTCATTAGTTGTCATTAGTTGTCCTATTTTAAAGGAAATCTCCTTAATTAAGGATTTTCCTATATAGGTATCTTTGGGAATAAGGAATAGAACCTTTTCCTTTAAGGATTAGGTTGTTTACATGCCTATATAAGGGCTAACCCTATGACATACGAATTTAAAAAAAAAAAGAAGATTGAAATATTAAAAGTAAGGTTTTTCCTTAAACTTTGTTCTTTTGAAACTTTGCAAGTTTACTTGAATTGTTTCACTTCTACCTTTCATTACAATAACTAGGTTAGATTAAACTTAGAATTGTGTGATTGTTCATCTTATAATAGCTAAGTATCTTGCTTCAATTTAATAAGCAAGGGGTTTAGCTCCATCAACACAACTATCCTTGATGATCCTTGGGCTAATATTCAAAGTTGGATGCGCGTTCTATCTCTATCATAGGTAGGGTTCGTATCACTATTATTGTGACACATCATTTGCATATATGTTTGAAATTATTTTCTTCATATTAACAAATATTTTTTTTATTTTTTTAACACATTTGTTATTTAAGGCCGTAATTTTCTCATGATATATTTTATATTTCTATCATTAAGAATAAATTAAAATTTATATTTCTTATTATGTTCATATTCATATGAGGAGAAATAAAGAATATATTTGATTTTATTTGATATCATCATTATTATCACAATTATTATTTATCACACACTTTACCTCGTATTATTTTTATCAAACTCAAAATAAGTTTGTCAAAATTAAAAAGGAGGAGATTGTTGACCTTAGCAAGTTATCAATCTTGATTTTGATATTAACAAACTTAATTTTGAGAAACTAATGTGTTTGCTTCAAGTGCGTATAAGTGAGGAGTAATTTGAAAGTCAAAATAATGATGAACTATCAAAGAAAAATCATTTCAGGAAGTCATAATAAGTACTATCTATATCAAACTCATCATAGGGACTGAATTGCACAAAAAAGTGCAATTCTTGTCATAGTCCCAATCGGGACCAAGGAAGATAAATTTATTCATAAAACTTAAGAAATGGCAGAACGGATCTCTATCCAATGTCCTGATAGGGACACTACTTGGGACATGATAGTCTTAACAGGGACATTGACATCCTAACCAAGACTAAAGCATAATTTCAAATGCGACAGCTCATAATGGCTATTCAATGCTCGTCCCAACCGGGACTGATGATATCCTAATCGGAACTTGACAAAATGCAGCTCAAAAGCTCAAATTTCATTCAAATGGACTTTGTTTTTGTTGGGATTGAAATTATTGCTTCTAATAGCTATAATTGAATTGCTCAAGTATAAATATAACCTCTAACGATTATTTTGAGATTAAGAAACTTATTTACTCATTCTATACTTTCAAGCTTTTAATTAAACCCTCTAAACTCTTTCAAAATTCATTTTATTATTGTATACTCTTGTGATAGTTGGTGAGTGTTAGAATAGATATTCTTGTTCTTCTATTTTCTAGGATTAGAAAATGGGAAGGGAGATTATATTCTAAAGGAATTAGTTTAAGTGTTTAGCCATTAAAACACTTGGGATTTCAGTTTTTATGTGAGCCTTGAAAACACTTATGAATTAGTTTTTGAGTGAGGCTTGAAAAATTAAATTTTAAAAATCAATCTAGGGAAATAGATTATGGTGATTCAAAATCCTAAATTGAGGATAAGTTAGGTAGAGACGTAGGATTATTGAGAATCTAAACTCCTTAAATTATTGCGTTCATCATTCTTCCTTCACAACATTCTTTTAAATTCTTGTTCAAATCTTTTTAATTTCTTAATATTTTTTGATAGTCCTATTCACTACCCTCTAGGACTTTTTCAATATATCTTCACTTTCTTGAAGCAGCTAGCACAGACTCAACAAAGAAGAAAGAAAAAGAGAGACACGACAAAGAAGAAGAAAAAAGAGAAATAGACACAACAAAGAAGGAAAAAAAGAGAAATGATGTGTTAAAAAAATATCAAAAGGCATGTTTTCACACGTGGGAATCAAAACACATGTTTTGGTCCATATTGTAACATGGATAAGGGTTCATGATATAATTTGCTTGCAGCAACTTGTAATGAACTTTTAACTAGGATAATTACTGAATTGACTCAAGCCCCAAACATAAAAGTTGTAGCCCTTGATGTTAAGTAGAATCTTGAATCTCTCCATTTGGATCTATGTTGTGTGAGATACAGCCCAATTATTAATGTATGTTTTGTCTGCTCAGTTTTGTACATAACCTCATAATCCCTGATGATTTTAGTCCATAAAGACGATAGAATTAACCCCAATTTTCTGCAAAAAAATTGTAGCTCTTTGTCCTATATTTTTATAGCATTTTGAATCACCTCAATCTAATTTTTTTAGAGTGAGTTGTGGCCAAAATATTGAAGCATACTACACAAAATATGACTTTGTATGAATTGCTCTTGTCTTAAATGAAAGTTGACCTATTATCATGAACAATCTTCCTCTTTGAAAACTAGGATCATATCACTAACCGTGGCTATTTTGCTTTTGTTTATGTTGCTTTTTTGCATTGATTGATATTCTATCTATTTTCTATATTCACTCATGTGTCTAGTGCTTAGCTTTGAATTTGTTGTTTTTGGTGATAAAATTATTTTACATAACTAAAATTGGAATTGAATTGCAAAGTCCAAGTCAATCTTTTTCTTACTGCTATTGCATGTCTACTACAAGTGTTGATATTTGTATGGTATTGTTCTTCAAGTTTGATTGTTGGGTTTTGCTGTCAGTGTCCTATTTATTTATTGACTATTGTCCCTAGGTTTATTGTTGTTGTCCACTTTCATTTTTGGTTATTGTTTGGTTTTTATTTGTTAGTAGGTGTTGCAGTAGTGTAGTTTCTATTTTTGTGGCTCGTTCATTCTCTGAGCTTTTCTAATTTATTTAGTTATATAGTTGAGAATGTTCTCTAACTATGCCTCTCAAATTTACTGGTCATCTCTCTATTGCTTTTTTTTTTTTTGCATTATTGTTGGTGTCCTTAAATTTGATGTGAGCTTCTATTGCCTGCTTCAATTAAGCCTTTGCTAACTTGTTTTATTAGTATGTTTTCTGAAATTTGGTTTTCTATCTACAATTACATTTTTCAAACTGAAGGATATCTCTTAATTTTTTAGACATAAACATTGACAATCTCAAATTCTTTTCGATATAATCAAACATTTCTAATTTAGGACTAAGCATATTTTGTTATTTTGATTGAACAAATACTTTAGTAATTTTTTATAGGTCTTGATGTGTATATATTTGTGCATAATGCCAAATATAAATAATTAAAAAAATATGATGGCTCAATTGTCTTGAAAATGCAAGTTTTGTAACATTAGTTATTGCAATGTAGGATTGCACTTAATTGCGACCAAATTTCTTGGTCACAATTAGTTGTTGTAATATTATGAATTTTATTATTAATTAAAATAAATTATTTATGATTATTTTTATTATTAGTAGTGTATTATTTTATTTTAATACTATTTTTTGAAAAATGAATATATATTTGTATGTATAAATTATAATAAGTTGTTTGATATATATATATATATATATATATAAAGAATGCATGTAGTACCAAAAACGTGACTTTGGTCTTTTTTTTTTCTTTTTCTTTCTTCATTTTCACTTTCTTCTTCACCTCTTCCTGTCACTCTTTGTTCGTCCCCTGCTTGCTCCTTGCTAGCCAGCCAAGCCGTCAGTCACTGTTCGGACCACAATCAGTATTGCTTGACATCGCCTAGTGACCGACTCCGTTCGTTTCTTCCCCTCTTTCTTCGTTTTGGCTGGATTTGCTTTGAACTCCAATGTCCTCCGGCCAAGTGCTTGGTACCTACGTATTCTTCTCCTCCTGAGCTTCAAGAATCTATCCTTGGATTATCGATCCACCGTCCGAATTGTCAAGAATCGAGGTAAATGTAATTATAGGCATTTTTATTTTTATTTTTTTTTGAATTTTTGGTTGAGAATTAGACTTAATTTCCTTTAGTAATCTTGTTTTAGAGATCATTAGCTATTCAAGGATAATTTTTGTTTAATTTTCTGTAATTATTTTGGAAAATTTGAATTTCCGGGTTTCAGCTACTGTTCACATAGTCCCGAGTTTTGAAATTTTCTTATTTTGATTAAATTCTATATATTTAGTAGAGTTTATTTTGTGAAGAAAGTTTGTTAAAATTAATTATGGATTTTAAGTTATAAATTTTTTAAGGTTTATGTGAAATATGAATTTTTAGAGAAAAATTGTATAAATTGATTTTAATTGGGTTTTTAAGAAATTTCTAGTTAATTATTGTGTATAATGATAATTTTTATTTTTAGAAGACATAAAATAATTTTATTAGTTAAATTGGTATTTTTATATATTTCGTCAATTTTAGATAAATTTTTCCAGAAACAATATAATGTATGTAAATATTATAGTATTTAATTATTTGGCTGATTTAATTAATATTAGTACTAAAATACATATTTATGAATTTCTGAAATTTTATAAGTAATAATTCTGAAATATATATTATATGTTAAATAAGGAATTTTATTGAATTAAATGAAAAAGTTGGATTTTTATATATTATTATTTAAAAGAATTTATTTTGTAACTGAATTAAACTTTAATAAAATTTTCTATGTAATTTTATGATTTAAATTAGTTTTAGTGGTAGTGTTTTGTTGATCTCGGTTGGCGTTTGTGTGTAGTTTAGGGACCCGACCCGAATGTGTAATTGTATTACTAGTAGAAGTGTTTTCCTTGCAGGAATGACTCCATTTCAGTAGAAAGATGTCTATTTTATAGAGGAGACTCTACTGAAATTTTGATAGCTTTCTCGTAAAATATGACATTAGTGTGTTTTTCCTTAAATCATTCAGTCGTTCTAGGGTTATTTCTTAGATCGAGTCTTCGTTAGGATATTTTTGAAGTCTTGTTTGAGTTTCTCAATTTCATTAATTTTTTGGTGTTGGAAATTTTCATAAATTTTGAATTTTTTAGCATAAGTATATTTTAAATAAATATTATTTTTATTTTAGAGGATATCGGAGCGAAAATTGTAAATTTTAGGCGAACGCAATATCGTCAACCAGCTCGCTCCAACTGTGAGTTAATAAACTGAATTATGTGTGCTTATTTTATATATATACATATCAAATTATAGAAATTTGAGATATTTTATTTTTCATGAAATTAAGCTATGTTGTGTTAGACCATTCTTAGTATTATATTTACTTTACTTTATTTTATGTTATTTAAAGCATGGATTATAGCTTTCTTAAATTTGTGCTATAGTTTCTTAATTAATAAATTAGTTTTGAAAAATACCGGTATAACGAGCTACCTGACAGGTTTCGTCAAGACCATGTGCACACTAGTAGAGATTGAGTGATGGATCCGAAAATTTTGATTAGTTAACTGGGATATGTGCCTCGGTGGATGCTTTAACTCTCGGGAACTACCAGTTATTATTTTGGTGTTGTTATATGTGTTTACTAGGGCTAGTGCCTCGGTGGATGCCTTTGCTTTCGGGAATCGTCAGTAAAACTTTAGATTAAGTGAATGACTGTGGTTGGTGCCTCGATTGATATCTTTGGTCTCGAGGACTGGTAGTCTTATGGATTTAAATGAGTCAAGTGGCTAGTAGATTTATGGTTTAGGGTTCTACCAAGATTTTCATTTATAAATTATTAAATAAATAATATATTATTTTGAAGAGGTGTTGTTGTAAATTCTCCATATTTTTATTATGAGCTTGGGTATTTTGGTGTTTTAAAATGACATTTTAATTATATTATCATTATTCCTAATAATAAAAAAAATTATTTTTATTATTATTATTTTAAAATGGGGATTTTAAAACCATACAAATCTTTTTATTAACTTACTCAGTGAGATCTAACTCCCCTTAATATTTTTTTTAGGAGTTTGGGAGTTCGAGATTCGACCTATTCCTTTACATCAGGTTTTTTCTTATTCGACATTATTGTGTAGGTCGACTGGATATATGTATCTGTATTAGCATTCTAGAACACTGTGGTAGTAGTTGAATTTTCTAAACATCTTGTATTATGGAATTATATTGTATTAATATCTGTGGCAATATTTTATGTATAATGATACATATTGATTTTATATAAGTATTGGGTTTTGTTTTGAATTGTTATTTATAGTATTGTTTAAATTCTTCCTGTTTTATTTTTTTTTTCTTTAAGGCTTACTACAAGTTTCTATAGCTTTATGCTTTCTTATTCCCTAATGCTGATCACATGCCCTTTATGTTCGAAGCATGATAGCTCTACTATATAGTTATTTTGTAAATTAATTGTGATGATGATATTGTCACTATTATAAGAACGTGGTTGTAATTAGTGAATTTTTAGCGACCTCTCTATACATTTTTGCAAAAAGTTATTTGTGATCACTAACTTTTCTAGTCGCTAAATTTTTTTAATGGTAAAGACTATTACAATGATAAATGACCATAAAAAATAGTTGCTAAAATTTTTCAGTCACCATGTTTTACTATCTAGCTATTACTTTTTCATTTGTTAAAGAGTTATTTTCTCATAGTGTATATATAGATGTCTATGCATTTGGCCATATAGGTTGAATGTATAATTTTACTTCTAAAATTACACAATTAATCTCTAACACTTCTCAATTTTTATTATTTTTTATTTAACTTTAAACTTTTATTTTGAACCTCATTTTTCTTTCAATTGGTACTTTTTAATTCTATTTAACTCATATAATATTAAAATAGATAAAAATTGTAATATCCTGTGTTTTTAAATATTTTAATACTATATCGGAATATGCAGTGTTAATAATTTTTGGTATATAATATTGATATTTTATGAGTTTGTTATTTAATTAACACTTATTTAATTATTTTATGTTATTTTAAGTATTTTACGTAAAATTTTTTCGGGACTTGCATTTTCGGGAAAATTAACACATAAATTATTTATTATTAAATATTTTAAAAAGATTTCCGCATTTGCATGAACTCATATATATTTTTAAAGTACTAAATAAAGTATATATGTGTATTTATTTATTTAACTAGGGTTTAATTAATTACCCTAATTTTTATTATTTATTATTAGTTTAATATTATTTAATTATTTTTTTTGGTGTATAAATTATTTAAAATATTAAATTATGTGTGCGGTGAATATTTATTGTCTATATAATATTATATATTAAAATAATATAAAGTATATATATATATATATATATATATATATATATATATATATATATATATATATATACATATAATATTTATCAAAAATATAAAGTTTGGTTTAATTACAGTTTTGCCATTCATCCTCCCCAACATTCCCGATCACCCTCCCTCACGAATCTGGCCACTTTCACGCCGTTCCCTTGCCGTCAATGTGCCTCCCGGCGTGCCACCTCCTTCCTCCAGTTGTTCTGCCGCCAGCAAAGCCCATTTCCAGAGTTGGGAAGCATGTTTTGGCCGGAGAAGCCGAAACACTTCTCACTATCGTTCACAGCGTTTCCGGCCACCATTTTTGACACTGCCAGTCTCTTTCTTCTCCTTGAGCTCCGTTGAGTGTGATTCCAAGCTTTGTTTCACTTAAAATGGTCTAGATTTGCCTAGGTTTCAATTTTTGCAATTCTGGCATTTTAGGGTTCTTGATTTTTTTGAACTTTGAATTGATTGATTCATGAAAAATTCCTTCACAAATGTTGTTTCCCTTAGCTTAATATACATCTTTTAATTTTTGTAGAATTTTTGGAAATTATTTTGATTTTTGGGTATTTTTGAATATTTTATTATTATTTTCTAATTTTCGAAGATTAATTAATTAAATTATGAAATTATGTTTTATGATAAATATAGGTGTTGAAATTAATTATAGAAATTAATTTGGAATTTTTTATGAATTTCTATGTATTTATTTTGAATTTAATTAGTTTATGTAATTTTGAGAAATAGGGTTAATTGTGTGTTTAATTGAAATTAATTAGTTAATTGAATTTAATTATTGATATTATTAATAAATATGTTGAGAAAATTAATTTTGTGCAATTATATTATTTTTTGTGAATTTTTGGATTTATTTTAGTATATTTATATATATAGGGGTATTTTGATAATTTTACCCTAAATTAGCTAAAAATGTAATTAAATTTCTTTAAATAGTTATTTAAGGTATAAAAATGATTTCTAAAAATTATTTAGTATTTTAAACTAATTAAAACTATTTTTCGTAAATTATTTTCAATTATATATATAATCTATGATTTTTCTAATAAAATGAGTTTTTATCGGTTTTTACTGTGTTTTAGGGTTAATTATGTAATTTCTACTTATTAAATGTATTTCTATGATATAAGGGTATTTTCGGTATTTCTGTATTGTTTTGTGAATTGTGGACCTCGGTCGGTAAACTGTAGTTTGGAGTCCGATCGAGGGGTTATGATTGTGATTCTATGTCTATTTTTCAAAGTGTGTTTCTTTGCAGGGCCGGCTCTACTCTTTGAGTAGAGAGATGTCCGTTTTACAGGGGAGGTTCTGCCGGATTTTCGATAGAATTCTCGTAAAACGTGATGTCCGGTCGGATTCTGATTTAATTTTGTGTCTAGTAATCTAGATCGAGTTTTTAGGAGTTTTTATTAGATTTATTATGATGTTTGTTATTTTTGTATGTTTAGTTGCGCCGAGACCGAGGCCTAGTGGACCAGGCCTGTCGGATCCATCTCGAGGAGCGCACTAAGTGTGAGTTACTATTCTATATATATATGCTTTAGGGTGCATGATTTAGAAATGTTTGTTTTATTTTGATTAAATATGCATAAATAATTTAATCAGTACTTAAGTTTATTTTTAGTTTATTTTTGATATATTTTGAATTATATGCATGCTTTATTAGACATTTATATTCAAAATGTTTTTAAATATATATTTAGTTTATTTTACGATTATATTGGATTTATTTGACGTATATATATTTGAAATATACCTGGTTTATTTTTGGTATATTTCTAGTATATATATGGTTATTGTTGCTATTATATTTAAATTCATGCATCATTTATTTTTATGAATGTATTCTTTATATTTCAATGAAGAATACCAATAGAACGTGCTACCTAGTGGGCAGCACTAGGACCGAGTACGTACCGGTATGCTTATAGCGTTTAGGCTATATTACTAACCATTTGTGGATATTGATTGGATATGATTATTTGATGTATGAGATATGATTTGGGAGTGTGATTGCTGAAGCTCGGTTGATCAAGTGTCTCGGGGCCAATCACACTGACAGTCAGACTGCTGGAGCTCGGTTGACTTAGTGTCTCGGGGCCAGTCTACTGTCCAAATGGAACAAGTGAATATAGTTGGAATAAGTGAGCCTATATGGCTAGAGTGTTATTTAACACTGTTTTGAGGTTGCGATTTTCTAGGATTCTATTTGATCCTTTATAAACTGTGATTTTCAATAAAAATATATAAAATGATTTTTATTGCATCTGTGTGTATTTGCTTGTATACATACATATTATATATATATTGTTGACTGTATGCATTGTCATTTAGTATGCATATATATATATTATAGTAATTCACTCAGTGAGGTCTGACTCCCCTCTGTTGACTATTTTTCAGGAGAGTCATCTTCCTCAGACCTCAGTAGCAGGCCGGTACGTCGGATTTCTTCCGCCCCGGCTTCTTTATGTAAACTGCTCACCTGAGTTCTATATTTTTTTATAATCTAGACACTGCAGTAGTTATGGTCAACTATGAGATTGTTATATTATATTTTTATGAGTTATGTATCTTAAGAATTTGAACTGAAACTTGTATTAAAAGTTTATTTATATATATGAGATGAGGATTTGATTTAATTTCATCTGGTGTAAATATTATTTTGATATTTATGATTTTATTCCGCTGCAAATTATGTTATTATTAGTATTGCATGTTTTATTTATTTTTTAGGCTTGCTACGGGTTCCGGATTCGAAAGAATTCTCGTTCCCTAGCGCCGGTCATGGCCCCTGTTTTGGGTCGTGACAAAAATTTAATTTCAAATGGTTTTAAACACGTTAAATGCTAAAATTAGCTTCAAAACAGTATAAATAGAATTAGAAACTAATATTATAAAAGTTACAAAATTTTTATTTTTAATTATATTCTCTCTTTCATTGAACATTATTTTAGTTTATATAAGTTTCTTTTATGTTCATATCTTTGATTTTATGTATTATAAGGGTTAGATAGGTTCAAAATAAAATTTTAAAGGTTGTATAGAATATAATAAAAGTTAAAAAATGCTAGAGGTTAATTGTGAAAGTTCAAAGGTGAAACTATGCATTTGGCTATATACATATGCATGTACATTTATGTATGTATGTATGTGTGTGTGTGTGTGAGTCAACAATATTACTCAGTAACTGTCTTGAGAACAATGCTTGATTGTACATATAAACTTGGGAATGTACAACTAGGTGGTGAGACCTTGGGCAGAGGCAAGTTTGCGCATGCGTATGACTAGCAGTTATATATACACTTGGATTACTTAGCATTATCGTGCACCCAATGTGTAAGTATTCAGCATAACTTTTTGAATATGTATTTCAAAAGTGTATGAAATATATTTTTATGAATGCTCTTTCAGCTTTTGTAGCAAATCTATTAGTTACAACTTTATATTATTTTAGAAAATAGCAATTTAAAATAAAATCTTAGCTTATTAATAATTCATACATGAGTAATCAACAACTTGCAACTATTATCAGGTTTTTTTTTTTAGGATAAGTACCAAAAAGTACCATTTGGTTAGATGCATTTTCACATAAAGGCTTGTGGATTTTTTTGTGACATTTAGAGGTATATCGTTTTATTTTCTACCATTTTAATACCTCATCAACAAACATCGCAATTATTTTATAATAACATTTTAATATAACATTTCCTTTCAATAATAAAAATATTTTACATATAATTTACCATCAATATAACTACTTAAACACTTTTAAAAATATTATAAATTGATTTGAAAAAATTATTTCTTTTTTATTTCTAATAAAATTAAAAATACATCTTATTTTTTTATTGTGAATTTATTTTAATTAGTTGAATGCTATACCACTTTGTAAATAATTTTCTATTGAAAATTCATATTATTTTAACATTACATCATATATATTTAATACTCTATTAAGTACAATAAATGCAAATAAAATCAAACAACGAACCCTTAAATGTTATAAAAAAAAATATCACAATTACCAAATATTATATTAAATTTCATCACACTTATGTAACTTCAATTTTTATCTTTTTTGTTACAAAACATTAATTTTAATGACACAGGAAAGTCATCTAAAATAATTTCGGCTAATATAGATAGTGTGGCACACTGCAATTACCATATCATAGTTCAACTCAATAAAAATTATCATATCACACCACCATGTCACCTTCTTCAGATGATTGTTAACCATATTTAAAAAGATTGTAAACAATTAAAGTAAATAATGGTCAACAATCTTATGAAGAAGATGGTGTGACGGTATAACATGACAACTTTTTAAAATTAGATCGTAATATGGTAACTCTAGTATGCCACGTCATTTAAATTAAAGGGAATTATTTTGGGCGACTATATTGTGTAATTAAAATCAATATTTTTTGATAAAAATTAAAATTAGAGAAAATTCCATTTACCTCCCTAATGTTAGGTATAATTAACATTTCAAAACCTCTTGTTTCAAAATTAAATATTTACCTTCCTAAATTTTTATATACCAACCCTTGAGAACTTTTCTTAGTTTTTTTGCAAAAAATGAATTTTATGCCTATATTTTAACATGTATCTTCTCTAACCTCATTACATATAATTCCTAGTATTTACCCTAAAGTTTATGTTTGAATAATAATTAGAATTGATGAACTTGCTTTTAAAATATACATTTATAAAGTTTTTTTTTTTAAATTTTTAAGTTGATACAAATCACTTTTTTATATTTCTTAAAAATTAAATTAAAAATAATTTTTAAAAATCTACAAATTTTACAATCAATCCATATACATTTAATAAAAAGAATTAAAAATTATCTATACACTCAATAATTTGTTAAAGGATCTTAAAATTTTCTATAAATTTAAAAGTTTTTTTAAAAAATTATTATGTGTATAAAAATTTTTAAATTCCTTATTCTTAAATGTATATATATATTTTTATTGGTGTTGCTTGTTAGTACCCACATTGGGTCACAACTGTTAGTTTGTTAGTTTTTAGTAGGGAAGGAGGATTTTTTTTTTAATTACTTCAAACCTAGCATTGCCAGGATTTGAACCTTGGACCTAAAGTTCCAAGCCTCCGCCTCAGCCAACAGGCTAGGCCTCATTGGCTTAAATGTACATTGTTTGATTCTAAAATTTTTAGATCTACAAAAAAAAAATAACTTTTTTTTAAATTTTTTAAAAATATATAAATTGGAGAAAGGTAAAATGCTACAGATTAGATGTAATGAGGTTAGAGAAGATATATGTTAAAACAATAGTATAACTGTCATTTTTTGCAAAAAATAAAAATAAAAAAAATAAAAAGCTAACAGAAGTCCTCAAGTATTAGTATGTAAAAATTTAGGGAGGTAAATATTCAATTTTGAAATTTTAATTATGCCTAACCTTAGAGAGGTAAATGTAATTTGCTCTTAAAATTATAGAATCAAAATGAAATTTAGTGTAAAGTTTAATAACTTCTTGTACAACTAACCATTATCTGGTATGTAACCAATACGTATAGCCTAAAGTATGTTTGAAACTTAAAAGCACGTGTGTGTGTATATATATATATATATATATATATATATATATACATTGCAAGATTTTATAATAGCATTTTAGCAAGCTTCATTCAATTTTCAGCTAGTGCTTGCCACAAACATCCTAAACATATAAAACCAAAGTCTAGAAGAAAAACAATAAACAACAACTATAAAAACAAAAAGAAATTCAAACCTCCTATCATTTGACTCCCAATACTCAAAGATAAATAAATTACAACAGAAATGACCATAAATTAAACACTCAAATATGACATATAGCCATAGTCGCTGCTTCCATGAAACAAATAGCAAAAGAGATCACCATATCTGCTTCCTCAAAAGTAGATGATGACATATACAAAAATGTTAATGCAGCAGAAAACCTCATAATTTGTACAAAACTAAACCAAAAACAAAAGCCTTATGCAGTATTACGTGAAATATGCAATATAAAGCATTTTTTTATCAACTAATGATAATCATATCATTACTGAATTAGAAAAACAACATGTCCACTAACAGGAATTGGCTTAATTCTATTAGGACTGAGTAGAGTATGCCCTAACAAAGTACACTAGAAACATTTTTTGAATGCCAATCAGCCCCTGATATGACTCTCTAAACATACACTTTATGCCACCATTCCCAATCTAACTCATAATACTTAAGATATCTTCCCTAATCGATTGGATCTGCCAAGGAATTTCTTGGTTCTAGTTGTTACAAGAGTTGACCACCACACTTCAGTATCTAATTCAAACTCCACTATACATACAAATACACAATCTTAATTTCCTTTGCCATCCTACACACACACACACACACATACATATATACACTACAACAAATTCACTCATTAGTGAGAATATTTTTATGGTTACAAAAAAATTTAATAAGTGACAATAATTTTTTGATATATCACAATATTTAATTCATTAATTTATCACTAAATAATATATGACGATATATTAAATTGTCACAAATATATCAAAATTTTGTGACAATTTGTGACAATAATGTCATTAATTATTATTATAAAATTAAAAGTATAACTTTTTTGTGACAATATTTTTAAATGTAATAAAAATTATTTTTGTAACAAGTTTAATTTGTCATGTAATAGTATTTAAAATTTTCACTAAAATTTTCAGTTTATAAGTGAAAAATTTTAGTTGTCACCATTATAAATATAATGGATTTTTTTGTTGCAAGTTAAAAATTGTAACAGATAAATTTTAATATTTGTGTCAATTTAATATTATATTGTCACAAAATATAGTTTTGTCACTTTTATTAATTTCTTGTTATTGAATCCCACATTGTTTGTAAGTAAACAAGTGGTTCCAACTTTTCTCTATAAATTATGCCAACTAAAAAATTATCATTTTGTTATTTTTTTTATGGTAGTTATGATAATTATTAAATTTAAAGTTTTTCAAATATTAAAAGTTAAAATTTTATATAACTATTATATGAAAATTGAAAGTAGTTAACATTTAAATGATGTTTGTAACACCCCTTCCTATTGACACCCTCACTGCATATTATTACAGTATAATAGCACATCAAAGCACCACCAAGGAGGAATGTTACCTAAAACTACTTCCAATGGTATGATCAATTCAATATCACTTAAATATAATCGTCTAGTAATATGCGGCATACCAACTAGCCTAATCAGTGAATAACAATTTAAAATATTTACATAAGATGGCAATAGAGATATTAAATTCAAATGCATATCATAATATTGTCCATGTTACCAAAATACCAAAAATTCATAGCTTTCTCCCTCTTACACAATACGCTTGATACTAAATCAAACTTATTTCTATACTTCCAAAGGTTGTACACTAATTCCTAACATGCACTTCCACTAAATTGGGTCGTACACTAATTCCTAACATGCACTTCCACTAAATTACCAACACCCAATTTAAATTCTTGACTTCACATCCACGCTCAAGCCATTAACGGCTACTATATAAAAATTAAGTTAGGAGAGTGGTGAGTACTTCCGAAGAAATACCCAGTGAGTGAACTATAAAGAAAACTAATAAATGGTATAGGAAAATGAGAATAAAATAGGTCATGGTTTTATATATATACTCACAGTTCACTAGTGGTTTAGATTGTCTTCGGTCGTTAATTTATTTCAAATAACTTTTGTATTGTATTTCTTAATGTATTTACCTATTCCAATGTAATCACAATTTGAAATAAATTCTCATCATTTCATAAAATAAGTAATATCAATTTGCTAAAAAAATATTTTGCAACAAGTCATTTATATAAAATAGTCCACAATGTTATACTCTTAAAATCTCAAGTGATCATAATAATATAAACCATAATAAAATAACTTACTACAATGTAATATCATAGCTTCACGAAATAATTCATTATAGGAGTAGTATTAGAGTAAACTAAACATATATAATAATGACATCGGATATAGTGTGAACTAGCACTACACCAAAAGCAATATAATAAAGTCAATATGCACACGACAACTTAAGTATGATCAACACTTAAACTAATTAAAACATATATATATATTAATTTTGTCAATTTCTCTCAAATGTCAAACCTTAAATAAAATATACATCCGACCCCAGACAACGGTTATACATATATTCTAGGCATGATCTTACATCTACAAGGTAAAATGTGCAACTTGCCCCCAGGCAATGGTTGTACACATGTATGAGCCTTGCCAACTCCTAGACATGGTCTTATTGTAACCAACATACGACATTTACTCACTGCTCTTATAGCTTAAAACACCTTCACAAAATGTGTGTTAATAAATATTATATACATTTTTCGTATACTAAAATATACTTCTCACATACACAAAAAAAATATACTTAAAATTAACCTTTTGTATACTTAATATATTTTCATAAAGTATACTCTAAACAATTTCTTTAAATAAAATATTTCAAACACTCTTTCATAGCTGAATGCATATACCTTTGGAGTGCAAATATACACTTCCAATACTTGATTAATATCTTAGGTATACCTTTGGGATAAGGGTATACATTAAATTTACTATACATATTTTACTTTTGTTTGGATGTACCATACACTTTCTTATATAATATAAATACTCTTTTGCATTAAAATATATGTAAATAAATAAAATAATAAACACCTTAAGAAATAAATTTATTTTTATAAAATATATTAATACTTGTCATTAAATTAAAAAATTCATTAGAGATTCAATCAAAAATAAAGTTTCAACAATAATAGGTTCAATGAGATTCCAAGAATGAAAATTCCTTATGGGATTCGACTAAGCTAAGAAAATTCAAAGGCAAGCCTATTCACAATATAAATTTGATCAAGAAGAGAAATGAATGTAGTAAATTCACACACCAATTTCTAAAAAATTTTCCTTGCTTTTATCAACTATAATTTTTTGCCTCCTTGTAGAGCTCCATATTTTCCCTAACAACCATATACAACAACAACCATTTTACTCTTCATTTCAATAAAAATTCTACTTAATATACATGCAAGTCCATAGTTGCATGTATGTTGTCCACTTGAATTTCATGCCTATCAGATACCCATAATTAACCTCAATTTTAGAATGTTCACATGTGGATATGATAATCATCAATCCATTAACATTCTATCAAGATTGCATAGTATAACCCCACCATTTTCTTAACAAAAACTCAATTGAACTAGATAAAATGACTATGCCAAGGTAGATTCACAAGGCTACATTTGAAACATTTCTGAGAATTGTAGGAAAAGAATGAGAAGCTCAAATTTTGTACAGTATTATATCTATGTTTCTAGTTTATACCATAAAACTTTCACTTCAATTTGATGACCACAAAGAAATTTATAGAGGACGAATCACAGTCGGTTCAATTACTATGATAGATTGAGCATTAAAAAGTATGACTTCATTCAACCATCATACAAGCTAAATCAGCTCTAGCTCAAACTAAAAAGTTATAAAGATCATTTCCAAGTTTCTATAGGATCAAAATTACCTCATTTGAAATTGCATAGCTAAAGTTATTATCTTTTGAAATTCACTAAGCCTACTTAATAGACTTTCAACTTGACAGAATTCATAGGGTGCAATAAAAAATTTATCTACAATTATATGGCTTATATTCTTAAATAAAATTCTCTATATTTAAATTTTTATATATCTAGAGTGGTTTAAAATTGGTTTTACACCAATTGTATATGTATAGAAGGAGTAACGTCAATACTAATTGAGCATGGTCAGACTGTCTACAGAGTATGTGCAATAAAATGTGTAGCTTTAAAAGACCATTAAAATGGTAGAATAGAAGTTTTAACATTTCTAACAAATTTGTAAGGGACACTTTTAGGTTTTTATAGACATATATTTCTTCTCATTTGGAGTTACAGAGGTTCAAATATGACTTTCACTCATTTACTCTTCACAAGTGCACAGAAATTCTAAAACTTCAACGGTAAATCTTTTTGTTCCTAGATGAATTTTCAACAAGTATAAACCAATATTTATATAATTTTTACACAAATCATATTTAAATAATTAACTTCAACAAGTAATTCTGGAAACATTAAATTGCAGGATTTTTCAAGAATCAAAATTTAACTAAACTATAGTTCCAAGGAAAACTTAAGACTCAAACAAAGAATTGAAAAAGATGTTTACTCACCCAACAAAATTCTCAGGATAAAAAATTAAAATGAAAGAAGAGTTCACTCACCTTTTCAAGAACTCCTTCAACCCTTTCTCTCCATTTTTTTTTTCCAGTTAAGTGGTAAACATAAAATGAAGATAATCATCTCCATAGATAAGTATTACTTCAACCCTCCAAGAATGTGACACATGTACCTTTTTTTAAAAAAATTTTAATCCTCTAATTAATTTAATTTAAATAATAATAATTTTTTTACTTGATCCTCAAGATTATTATTATTATCATCATCAAGTCCTTTCTAAAGTTTATTTCATTCAAATAAATCCTAATCTATTTCTTTAATTTACTATTATTATTTTATACACATAAATATTTATTTATTATTCATGTATTTAATTTAATTTATTTATTAATGTATATAATTTAAGGTTAACCCCAAGTACGGACATGACAATGTTGGTGATGATAAAATTAAATATAAGCATGAGGTGTTTATTAATTTATGATGAGGTGTATCGTTACTAATACATGATTTTTAATTTGTGACAATATTTATAGTATTCTTTGTGATATCAATCAAAATTGTCAAGAATTTGACTATGATTATGTATACAATTTGTGATAATCTTATATTTTATGTGACAAGTGTTATATTTTCCGTTAGACACAAAATATCACAAAATATAATTGGTATTACAACAACTTTGTTGTCATAGATTAGATTTTATTGAGACAATTTTTTATTAAGGATAAGTACAATTTTGATTCATGCGGTTTTGTATTTTGGCAAAACCAATCATGTGTTTTTTTTTAACTTTTAAGTACCTCGTGTTTAATTTTTTTTTTACACTTTAGTATCTTTCTAACTAATATCATCATTATTTTATGAGAAAAAATTAATATAATAGTAAATTTTAATATAAATTTATTCTATATATGACTTACAATCAATCTAACCAATTGTTCATTTTTTAAAATATTGTAAAATTTATTTTAAAAATCATTTCTTTTTATTCATAATTAAATTAAAAATATATTTAAAATTAATTTTTTTGTGAGTTTATTGTAGTTAGTTGAATAATATATTATTTATTATATGATTTTAGCATTGAAAATGGATATTATTTTTACATTAAAGCATACATCTTAAACAATATTTGTTAGAAGGGAACTAAAGTGCAAAAAAATATAAAACATATGGCACTTAAAAACTATAAAAAAATCACAAGACTGGTTTTGCCAAGGCAAAACCATAGATATCAAAATTGTACTATCCCTTTTTATTATCACTATTGTCCAATGACTTTTAGCAATACAGTTTTAGGTGACATTCCTATGACAATATTTTATTGTAATAAAAAAATATTTGTGACAATATTTAGATTTAAGTGAGAATTTTATTTTCATAAATTCCATGGTTTGGTTTAGTAATATATAGAGGCTTATAATGCTTTATTTCATATTTATTTAATGTATTCCATTATTTTACAATAACTTACTAGAGGAAAAAAAAAGTACTTACTAGAATAGAAGAGTTTGCATCTTCCACCAATTGAATCATCAATATTTCGATCATGAAGTACCTGACAATAGATGAGTTTATTGTTACTAGATTTGACAAAATGTAAAATAATGCATTTGATAAAATATCAAAGAGCATCATCATATACTCTCACATCAATTTCATATAAAAAATTTGTTCTACAAAATTACTCATGAATTCTAGAAAAATGCAGTTGAGTGTTTCTTGTAATTTCTTGAATTAAAGTGTTGTTGTTGACCTTCCTATATCATGAAATAAAATTCAATCTCTATATAATTATTGTAATTAATTTTCATGGATAGAATGAAGAAACGATCTCATATTGGTCATCACTACCTATGGATGAGCATGATTATATAGTCTCTCATGAAAAGTAGTATTCATATTGCATCAATTTTATCATGGCCACATATTTCTTTCTTGAGAACAACTTCAAGAATTGAATTGGGAGGAACTACCTGCATCCAATTCTGACTAATATTGGCTAGTACTTGTTGAGCTTTAGCTTCTGTTTCACCTTTGTTCCTTGCTCTCATATGAATCATTGTCATTTGTTCAACATTTTTTATTTCTTCATGATTGGTGTCCAAAAGCAAGGATGGAAACATTAGAATTTAGCGCTCACCTTGGGACAAGGAATAGAATACATTATGAGCAATTAATAAGTTGCACACATATTTAATTATATATAGGTTTAGATGTTTATTTTGGTCCTTGAAATTGTATAGATATAATGAAAATTTTAACTTTGATTTCTAACTTTTGAGCTTAATTATTACAAAATTCAAACTGATTTAATTATCCCTAATTTTTTTAACAAAGAATATCAATTAATAAAGAAAAAATCTTCCTTCTCTAAGTGTATTGCATTCAATGGCTAAATTTGTGACATACATACAAGGGTTATATTGTTCTTAATCATTTGCAACAATTTTTTACCTACATCAAAGGTAAATGCACTTTTTCGTTGTCCCTCTAAGATAGAATTTATGACAGATACTTTCTAATTGACTATAAAAAATGAGACATATTTTTATGTTGCAAATACATATATATATATATATATATATATATATATATATATATATATATATATATACACCCTACTTTATAGTTATTATTATTAAGTACACTTTTAAAAATTTAGTAATGTCCTAATTTGACAATTTTGATCAAAATTGAGTATAGAAGTGTTATCGTCGCATTTTAGGTGGTAATATGATTGTGGGGCCAAGTAAATATTTATACAAAAATACCAAACATTTTCAATTTGTAGTAATTTTGTTCCAATTTTTTAATTTTATCATCTAAATACATTATATTTTACTATTAAATATATAATATTTAGTATCTAACTATAGTACTTAAATTATCAATGATGTTTATTATTTATTAAACTTTAAACATATACACCATATATTTAACACTAAATCATTAATATAATTATTGAATTTTTTATTATTAGTTTTTTTAAATAAAATAATATTTATATAATTAATAACAAACAAAATTATTAAAATGAAATACCTTTAATATATGTGTTAATATTTTTGAACTTCTTATAAATATTAAATTAGCCCTCATTGTCTAACAATTTGATACATGTGTGGACAGATATTTAATTTGAAGAATATTTATAATTATTAATCATGTGAAATGTTTTATTCTTGAAATAATTTATTAATTATATTGATGTATTTTATTATTATATAAATAATATACATTTGAAAATTTTATATTCAAATACTAAATATATTATAATTGACTATTAAAAACTCTACATATTAATAGTAAAATGTAATATATTTAGATAGAATTAAGATATTTTATATCAAAATTAGAAATTTGAGACAAAATTCTTACAACTTGAAAATATTTGGTTTTTATGCAAATATATAGTTGATATGTTATTAGTGCTTGCAATATTAGTGCCACCTACGATGTCATGTCAATACGTTCACACTGAATTTTGATCAAAATCAATTTAACGTAATAACTGCTAAAAATTTGCGGAATTTTGACATTTTTATTAAAATTTTAAAAGTGAATTAAAATTGCAATGTCATCAATTTTAGTCGTTAACAAAACTAATTTTTATTATTCAACTGTTAAGATTAAATTGATAAACAAATTTTATAATTCAACTTTTAAGATTAAATTTATGAATAAAATTGATTATTTTTCATATGTGTATCGTTTGATTTTAAATTTTTAAATTTTTTAATTCTAAATTTTTTTTTACAAATTTTAAAAAATTCAAAAAAAAATTAAATAAATTAGTAATTACAAGCTATAGGTGTTTAAATCATAGTACAACATGTTCACTCAATTCATTTAGATTCCATCATTTTAATTAATTGTTCAAAAAAAATTAAAATTTCAAACAAAATAATAAAAAATTCAAAAATAATTTGACAAAGCTTAGGGGTGAAATGGAAATTGCCAGAACAAAAAAGGTTTTGTCATGTAGCAAGCGAAGATGTCATAACTTGCTACACGTATCATTGTCCATTTAGTTATATGTAGGTTTAAATGTTTATTTTGGTCCATGAACTTGTAAACATATAATGAAAATTTTAACTTTGATTTCTAATTTTTTTGCTTAATTATTACAAAATTTCAAACTAGTTTAATTATCCCTAATTTTTTTACCAAAAACATGTTAATCAATAAAGAGAAATTCTTCCTACTCTACGTGTATTGCATTCAATGGCTAAATTTATGACACAAATATAGAAGTGTTATATCTCTATTAATCACGTGTAGGAAATTTTTACTTACATGAATGTATTACACTTTGAGGTTGTCACTCTAAGATTGAATTTAGGACACATACTTTGTAGTTGGCTATCAATCAAAATGAGACACATATTTTATATATATTGCTTGCATTAAACAATATATGCATTCATTTTGGGGGAAAAAAAAAAGTAAAACCAAGACTGAACAGTTGAGCGGAAGTACAATAGTACTTGATATCATCTAATATATTCCCGCCTAGTTAAGAGCTCTTTATCTTCTGAACAGAGACACTTGGATTAGGAAGAAGGCAGAATCTATCCAGGATAAGAACTACCTCAAAGAGAATTCCTAAGCAAAGAAGGAACACTCTCCTACTAAGATTATGATTCACTATCTCACAAGGAATCCGACTCCTTCCAGGTTTAAGTATTGCTACATATAAAACCCTATATCCCTCACAAAGGGGTATCTCATTCTCACATATTCTAGCTATCATGTATTCTTCCTACTTATGTTCTCTAACTTAGGCGTCAGAGTATTTGTGGGGACTCTCCTCACCTCTCATATTGCCTTTTGTTCGCGGATTGTAGGATACCAAGCCTAAACGTTCCAGAAACCAATTATCAAGTGGCGCCGTGTAATATCTTGAGTTTTTAAATAATTTTAAATTGCATCAGCATATGCAGTGTTAATAATTTTCATATATATTTTTGAATTTTTAATTAGTTTATTATTTATTAAAGTCATTTTAATTATTTTTAATTATTTTTAAGTCCTTTACGTAAAAAATTTTTCGAAAATTTTATTTCGGGGAAATTAAGACGTAAATAAATAAATATTAATTATTTTAAGTGGTTTTGTGAATTTGCTCGAGTCCATGCATGATTTTTTAAGTGTCGAATAAAATATATACGTATACATGCATTTAAATTAAAATAAGGTTTATTTTAATTAAATTATATTATATTATATAGTTTTAATAATAATTAAATGTGTGTATATATGTATATGTGTATATATATTATTAAATAAGTGTGTGGTGGATAATTATTGTGTATATAATATTTATATATTAAAATAATATAAACTAAAGATATATATATATATATATATATATATATATATATATATATATATATATATAAAATATATACCTAAATATAAAGTTCATGATAATTACGAAACTGCTACTCATTCTCTCCAAATCGCACCTGACGCCATTTCTGCCATCACCCGCCACTGCCAAGCTCCACCATCACCGGAGGAGTGCCTCCTAGCCAACCACCACCATCCCTAGCTCCCTCCGGCACCCTTTCCTCCCATTTTCGGAGTTGTTTGGCCAGTTTTCTTCAAGGAAACCGAAACTTGAAGCTAGCTTCGATCACCACCATTTCGGCCACCATTTGAAGTGCCACCGGTCTCTATCTTCTCCTTGAGCTTTAGTGAGTGCATTTTCAAGCTTTTTTTTCACTTTATTTGGTCTAGATTTCCCTAGGTTTTGAATTTTCATTTTCGGCCTATTTGTGTTCTTAAATTTTTTTGATCTTCAATTTCAATGATTCAAGAAAACTTCCTTCACAAATATTGATCCTAGTAGCTCAATATTCATGCTGTAATTTTTGTGGAATTTTTGGGAATTATTTTGATTTTTGTGAATTTTTTATTATTTTATTAATATTTTCTAATTTTCGTAAATTAATTAATTAAGTTATTAAATTATGATTTATGGTGTTTATAGGTGTTAAAATTAATTTTATAAATTTATTTGTAATTTTTATGATTTTTATATAATTATTATGAATTTATTTAGTTTATGTGATTTTTAGAAAATTAGGTTAATTATGTGTTTTATTGAAATTAATTGGTTAATTGAGTATAATTATTGATATTATTGAATTATATGTTGATAAATTAATTTTTGAGTAATTATACTATTTTTAATGAATTTTTGAGCAATTATAGTGAATTTATATATAGTAGGGGTATTTTGGTAATTTGGCACTAAATTTGCAAAAAATATAATTAAATTAGTTTTAATAGTTATTTGAGGTATAAAAATGATTTCTAAAAATTATTTAGTATTTTTAACTAATTAAAACTATTTTTTGTAAACTATTTTTAAATTATATATAATATACTATTTTTCTAAATCAATGAGTTTTTATCGGCTTTTAATATGTTTTAGGATTAATTGTGTAATTTGGAGTTTTGAAATGTATTTTGGTCAATATTTATGAATTTATCAAGAATTGTTGATTTTTTTAATAATATTTTATTAAAATTAGGGTTTTATTGTAATTATCGGTTAAATAATTATTTTTAGCGTTTTAAATATTCAAATTGATATATTTTGATTACTCAAGGGTATTTTTAGTATTTCTGGCATTTAATGTATTATGTGTTTATTTCGTGAATTGTGAACCTCGGTCGGTGGAATTGTAGTTCGGGAGTTCGACCGAGGGGTTGTGGCTGTATATTTTCGAAGTGTGTTTTCTATGCAGGATCAGCCCTACTTTTGTAAGGAGATATCCATTTTACAGAGGAGACTTTGCCGAAAATTTGATAGATTTCTCGTAAAATATGACAACTGGTCCGAGTCTAATTCTGAATTCTTGATTGAATCTTTATAATAATCCTAGAAGTATAGAGTTAGAAGTTTATTCTGACGGTTATTATTATTTTATTTTTCTAGCTGCATCGAGACCGAGGCCTAACGGATCAGGCCCGCTGAGTTTGTCTCGAGGAGCGCACACCAGTGAGTTATTATACTGTATATATATGAGTTGCATATAGGATGCATCACTTAGGGTTTTTCATTTTCATTATATGTTTTTAAAGTGATTTAAATGATAATATTTTTTTGGTATATCTAGGATTTGTATTTTTGTACATATGCATGTTAAATAATTATGCATGTTATTTTGATTTATGCACGTTAAATAATTAGGTTTAGGTTTAATACATTTTAGTAATATATACATGTTTTAAATGTACATTTAGTCATAATTATTTTATTGAATGATTAGTATACTTTAGGTATAGTTTCAGTATATTTTAGGTTTATTCTTAAATAATTTCATGCTATATTGTGAGCCTACACTTAAATTTTTTTTAAGTTTATTTTTGATATATTTCCCAAATAAATACATGTTTTATTATTAATTTTAAACCTAAAACATTAGTGGTATACTTAGGCTTTAATTGGGATATATACATGTTAGAAAATTAGGTCATTTTGGTATATTGTGAATATATGTTAAACCTAAACACACATTTTAAATGAATATTTATACATAATTGTTTCATTAAGTGATTTATGCACTTAGGTACATTCTTTGTATATTTTGGTACATTTTTAAGCAAATGCATGTTGTATTATTAAAATGCATTTAAATTGTTTTTAACTATATTAATGGTTTACCTTTAGTATATTCATACCTTATTTGATATATATATATATATACCCGAAATATACTGGGTATATTTTAGGTATATTTTCGGTATATATATATATGGTTCATTTTACTATTATGAATATTGTTCTACATTAATTATTTTTCGAATGAATGATTTATTTAAATGAAGGATATCAATAGAACGTGCTTCCTAGTGGGCAGCACTAGGACCGTATATGTACCGGTGTAATAGATAAGGATTGACTGAGAATCAATTTTGGTGATTATAATTGATTAGATTGATTTGACTGAGATTAATGGTATGATAGATAGTGTGATTGCGGGGCCAATCACACTGACAGTCAGACTGCTGGAGCTCGGTTGACTTAATGTCTCGGGGCCAGTCTACTATCCATAGTGGAATGAATGATCTATTGGGTTGATTGAAATGTGAGGTGATAGATAGTATGATTGCTGGAGCTCGGTTGACCAAGTGTCTCGAGGCCAATCACACTGACAGCCAGACTGCTGAAGCTCGATTGACTTAATGTCTCGGGGCCAATCTGCTGTCCAAATTGGAATAAGTGTTCTATTTGGAATCAAGTGAGCTTGTATGGCTAGAGCGATGATGGGTTTGATTGAGGTTGCTATTATTAGGGTTCTATGGATGCTTCATGAATTAAACTAAACGTTTCTGCATTTAGTATATTTATATAAGCAGAGTTGGCATATGTGAATGCATGATTGGATATGTTTTAGATTGCATGTATATATAGTATAATGATTCACTCAGTGAGGTCTGACCCCCCTCAATTATTTTTTTCAGGAGATTCTATATCGTCAGACCTTAGTAGTAAAATTCCTTACCGGTGTTCTTCCGTTCCGGCTATTTTATGTAAATGTATATTCTGAACTTTTATTTGTATTCTAGAAACTGCAGTAGTAGTATTATTGTATTGGAAGAGTATTATTTTATTTTGATATTAAATACTCTGAGAATTTGTATCTGAACACTGTGCGAATATGTATTCATTTATTAAAGGATTTGGAGTATTTATTTTATATATTAATTTAAAAAAATTTAATTATGTCGTACTTTTATTTATTTATTGCATGATTTTATTTTCTTAGGCTTCTGGATTTGAAAGAATTCCCGTTCCCTAGCGCCAGTCATGACTCCTAGTTTGGGTCATGACACGCCGTCTGTGGGAACTCCTTGGGAAAAGCCATTCATTTACCTACTAAGCTAAAGACATCCTCACTATGATTCTCAGCCCACCACCAACCTTGACTCCTGAAGCCGGCACCAACCCTTCCTCACCTATCCCTTCGACCGATCGCTCAAACCCTCTCCTAGCAATAATGCTTCCAGCCACTTTTTAGCATACCGAAGCTTTATCCGGATATACACCTCCACTTCTCGACAATACCTTAAGATACCCGTCCTTAGGCACAGACCTCCCATATTACGCTCCTCTACAACACCATCGCTCAATACCTTCCATACCCTTTCCGAGTTGAACAGAAACACCAACAATAATCACACCAAATTTAAACATTGTAAACCAAACACTCAACCTCAACCAAACTAGCAAGGAAGTCATGATAAAAAATATCCAGGCACATATAGCTTTGAAGCAATAATAACTAAATGCTATAATGTAGAGTGGGCGTTCCGAACCGGCTCAAAATGATGATAACACAACACCTCGGCAGGCCCCGGGGATGAGCATGGGAAAGGGTAAAGCACCAGAAGGGGAGTGTAGTTCAATAATTCTGGCTCTTGATGATTTGAAGATAGCTCAGAAGGTTGAAGAAGTAATATATAAAGTCTAGACCAAACCAATAAAGGAAGAAGAATGCGTTATGGACAGTAGAACTCCATTTTTCAGAAGAATAATTCAGACGGAGATCCCTACTAAGTTCAGAATCCAGCCGCTTGATCAGTGACGAGAGATCCCATCAGCCACATATCAGCATTCTGAATAAAGATGCTACTCCAGAATGTAAATGATGGAATCATGTGTAGAGTTTTTCCAAGCACACTCATAAAGAACGCTTAAAAATGGTTTTAACTCCCAGAGAATTTTGTCACTTCTTTTGAGGATCTGGTAGAATAATTTCATATCAGATTCGTCATCAATATTCCACTGGCCAAAAACATCAACGATCTTCGGATGTGCTGGTAAGAAGTTGACAAATCTTTACGAAGTTATCTTAACTGTTTCAATAAAATAGCCATGCAAATTAAGCATCTTGTCGATCAAGTCGCAATAGAAGCTTTGAAAAATGGCACTAGACTCAACAAGCTTAAAGACAAAATAATGACCAAAGAATTGAGTACCTTTGCAGAGGCAATGGCAATGGCGATCAGGATGATAAAAATGGATAATGATAGAAGGATGCGACAGGAGGAAGAGAAGCCATCGATCAAGGATGAACGACCCAAACACAGACAAACAGGCTTCCCAAAAATAAATTTCAAAATTCTAGCAGAAAGATTTGATAGGGAAGTGAACAAATACACACCCCTAAACACCTCTCGATCCAAAATTCCATATGGGTCAGGTAGAATAGAGTTGGAATCACCCCAGCTAAGAGAATAAACCCAACCTGGAGATCTACCCAAAATAGGGGACAATACTGCCAGTATCACCGGGAATACGGGCATAACACGGAGGGTTACAGAGAGCTGAAGAATGCCATAGAAAGACCAGTGCAAAGGGGAAAACTCAATAATTTCACAGATGTATCGAGAAGAAGCGGAATCTCCAAAAACCAGAAGTATGACAGGTCGGAAGCAAAGAAAACCCGAAGGGAGCTAATTGGCACAATCAACATGATCATCAAGGGAGAAAACACTGAGAAAAGATTAAAGTGGAGTAGAGGAGAAAAGACAGTATCCAAGAGAAGCGATATTGTGTTCAATTTGGAAGATGATTCACATGTTCACCACCCCTATTGTGATGCCCTGGTAATAACTACGTGCATAAACAAGTATCTGGTAAAAAGGTTTTTGGTGGACAATGGAAGTGCTATCAACACATTATCCTAGAATGCATACAAGGCAATAGGCGGCTCCGTTACCAACCTGAAGGCCATCCAGAACCCCATCATGAGCTTCTATGGAGAATTGTATAACCAATGGGAATTGTTGAACTGAGCCTATAATTTGGAAATCAAGACAATGAAAAAATAAAAGTCATCTAAGCAATATTCAACGTGGTGGATATACCACTTGTGTATAATGGGATTATAGGACGGCCGACACTCTATGAAGCAGATGCAATCACCAGTATCCGACGCTTAACTATGAAAGTTGTAGTCAAGAATGGAACCCTTACCATTCGGGGAGATCAACATATAGCTAAACAGTGTTATCAAATGGCCATGAAGCCTCAGGCAGAGGCTTTTCCTTTAAAAACATGGGAAGTTAAGAAGCAAGGCGCCGATCCATAACCAGTAGAAGACATAGAGACCTTACAAATCACGAAAGGGAAGACCGTGAAAATTGGCAATGAACTTAAACAAAACATTAGAGAAGAAATAAAGGAAGTCCTTACCAAACACTCAGAGGATTTTGCTTCATAAGTGTTCGAAATCATCGACGTGGACCTGCAAGTTGCTTGTCACTGTCTAAACATCAAACTGGGAGCCAAGCCAGTAGCATAGAAAAAAAGAACCTTTGCCTACGAAAGGCAGAGAATAATTGCTGAAGAAACAATAAAGCTATTAGCAGCTGGGTTTATCAAAGAAGTTGCTCACCCGGAATGGGTAGCCAACATAGTACTTGTCAAAAAAGCAAATGGGAAATACAAGATGTGTGTAGGCTACATTGATCTCAACCGAGCATGCCCTAAAGATAGCTACCTATTGCCCATGATTGACCAACTCATTGACTCCACCGCTAGTCATGGATTATACAGTTTCATCGATGCGGCACAAGGTTACCACCAGATCCCGATGAAGGAAGAGGATCAGGAGAAGAGGTCCTTCATCACCCATGAAGGCTTGTATTGCTACATGGTGATGCCCTTCGAACTGAAGAACGCCGGAGCCACATATCAAAGAATGATTAACCAAGTCCTCCAAGACCATATTGGCATGAGCATAGAAGTATATGTAGACGACATTATCATCAAAAGCAAGCATCCAGAACAACACCCAATGAACATAGACCAGGTTCTCCAGCTATTAAGCAAATTGAGGATCAAGTTGAATCCAAAAAAATGCATCTTCAGAGTCCAAGCAGGAAAATTCTTGGGATTCATGATATCTCACAGGGGCATTGAAGCTAATCCAGAAAAGATGGAAGTCATACTCAATATGGAAGCACCAAAAAACATCTATAAGGTACAAAAGTTAAATGGCAAAATCACCGCATTAGGGCATTTTATTTCATGCTCAGTCAGACGGTGTCTACCATTATTTTGAGCTCTTAAAAATTTTGGGAAGTTTGAGTGGTCCGCTAACTGCCAAGCGGCATTCGAATACATTAAAAAATTCTTATCCTCACTACCCCTACTTAGCCGGCCCATCCTAGATGAAACATTATACTTATACCTTTCTGTAGGCCGAGAATGCATCGCCTCAGTACTGATAAGAGAAGAAGGAAGCCAGCAAAGCCTAGTTTATTACATCAGTAAAATGCTCTGAGGATCTAAAATTCGGTATCCCATATTAGACAAGCTAGCCATGGCTATGGTCCATGCCTCTCGAAAGCTCCAACATTACTTCCAAGCTCACCATATCGTCCTCTGATCCCGTTTCCCGTTATGAAAAATCTTACAAAGATCGAAGATCTCGGGCAGGCTAGTACAGTGGTCCGTATTACTTGGTGAATTCAACATTGACTATGAACCCTGCCAACAGATGCAAGCCTAAGCATTATCAGATTTCGTGCAAGAAATGGCTTCGAAAGACCTTACCTTGACCAAAGCACCAAAATAGAAGCTCTATATTGACGGAGCATCCTCAACTCAAGGATCTGGCATCAGAATAATCCTTAAGGGACCACACAAGGTTTATATTCGATATGCAGTCCGAATTAGGTACAACTTAACCAACAATGTTGCTGAGTATGAAGCACTCATCACAGGCCTGAAGTTAGCCACCAAAGTCAAGGCTGAACACCTCATCATACACTCGGACTCCCAGCTGGTGGTCAACCAAGTCAATGGAATGTTCTAAGTCAAAGACACTTGCATTGCCAAGTACATGGACAAAGCCAAGCAGCTCTTGCAATACATTGAGGGAGACGGGGGCCGATGGGAGATCATTCAGATACCCAGGGAAGAAAACACTGAGGCCTACTTCCTGGAAAAGTCAGTAGCTAAAGACAGTCAAGCATTCTGGGATATGAATTTCACCGAGTCATTAACCAATCCTAGTACTGAAGACCCTAAAGTTTTGGAGACACAGGTAGTCTCAGAATGGATACGACCAATAATCCAATACTTGAAACACCGAATCCTCCCTGAAGACAAGCTATAGGCTCGAAAGCTAAAAACCAAGGTAGTCCACTATTCCATCCATCAAGGGGAGCTCTACCGAAAATCCTTTTCCCACCCAAGGTCTAAGTACGTCTCACCAGAGGAAGGAAGTTACATACTTCGAGAGATCCATGAAGGAATTTATGGTGTGCACGAATCCTATTATGCGCTAACTCAAAAAGCACTACTCCAAAGATATTATTGTCCTACCATGTCTAACAATGCCTAGCAGCTAACACAAGTATGTCACCAGTGCCAGCACTACGCTCAACTCAACCACAAGCCTTTCTGCCTCCTGCATCCTATCGGCAGCCCTTAGCCATTCGCCATGTGGGGGATGGACATCTTAGGTCTCTTCCCACCCTCCACTTTATAAAAAAATTTCTTGATTATGGCTATTGATTCACTAAGTAGGTAGAAGTAGAGGTAGTCCCAACCATCATAGAAGCCCAGATATAGCACTTCTTCTGGAAGGAGATCATTTGCAGGTTTGGCATCCCCTACACTTTAATTATAGACAACGACAAACAGTTCAATAATAAAAAGTTTTAGAGATTTTTTCTCAGACCTCAGAATAAAGCTTCACTTTACCTCAGTAGGCCACCTGTAAACAAACGGACAAATGGAAGTCACCAACAGAATTCTCATACAAGGGTTAAAGAAAAGACTCGACGAGAAAAAGGGAATTTGGGTTAAAGAACTCAACAACATAATCTGGGCCTACAGAACCACGCCTATATCATCCATCGAAGAGACACCATTCAGACTAACCTATGGCATGGATGCAGTAATACTAGTGGAAATTGGTTCACCAAGTTACAGAGTAAGCTAGAATCTCGATCACACCATTAATGACATTAATGCTCAAATATGTTTGGACCTACTAGAGGAAAGAAGAGAACAAGCAGCAGCCACAGTTGAAGCACATCGACAAAAGGTGACACGGTATCATCATCAACGACATCATCCAAGATAATTCAAGTTAGGAGACTAGGTACTCAAAAGGGCAGATATTGGTAAACACAACTCAAGAATCAGCAAGCTAGGTCCAAACTGGGAAGGTCCATACCAAATCTCGGCAAGCACAACCAAGGGAGCATACAAGCTAAAAGAAAGAGGAGGCAAAGAACTACCACGGTTTTGGAACTCAGATTCTCTTAGAAACTATTATTAATAAGTTATATTCAACACATGATTCAATAAAGTATCTCTTCATTAATAAAAATGCCTTTACAAGAGATCATTTACAATATATATATATATATATTCTACTATATGTACATTCAGACCCCCAGGCGCGAAAACAGAGGGGGAAACCTCATCAACAGCATCAGGATGCGCCGCAGACTCAGTAGCAATAGTAGCCTCTATAGTATCCCTTGCAGGAGCAGCACTGGCCTTTCGACGGGCATCCTATTCAGCAGCAAGCTTGGCAAGGTCTACCAGTGTTATTTAATCTAACACCCCCAAGTCCAATTCTAAGTCCTGAGCGAGCAGGACCGTCTTACACTCAACCCTGTAGGCCTTAAGAAATCCCCCTACCATGCCTTAGTATGACTTTTTATCACTCACTCAGGATTTCTTGAGCTCAAACAGCTTTCTCTCCAGCTCAACAATGTGAAGGTCCTGCTCTTCGACCCTCCTCGTCAGCTAGCCTTGGCTATATTCTAACTCGACAACTTTCTTCTAACTTGCCTCAGCCTTGGACTTTGCTTCAGCATACTTTATCTGGCAGAGCTCCAATGCTGCCTTCACGCCATCCAACTTCTTTTCAAAATTGATCAATATAGTTCCCACCTCTGTCTCCCTCAGGTTGTACTAGCTCTTCAGATATAAGTACTGATCCTTCGTCAGCAGTAAAGCCTGAGTCATCTATCAACAATAAAAAGCTCGCATCAATAAGATGCATATACGATAACAACATCAGTAACAGAGCTAACTTACTTCCAATGACTGGCCAATCATTGAGTCGAACAAACCCTCCGGACCCTCATCGGACCAGCACTGCATATCCTCGGGCAGCCTCAGTGATTCAACGTATTGATCCCTCACTTGGCTATTAGAGACACTTGGGGGCTTCATCCACTTCAGTATCCAACCCCTCATATCTGGACACCCAGATAACCTTGGGTGTTGGACATATATGTCCTTATTAAGCCCCTCCGTGTCTGACTCCTGCTCGATCAATCGCTTCTTTCTTCAACCCACCCATTCTGATTGTGTTAACTCCACCACCGCTTTACCTTTGGGATCGGTAATTACCACTTCAGGAGCTGCAAGAGCTTCGGGTTCTGGGGAAAGGGATATCTACACTTCCTCCGGAGCATTTGGCTTGTCAACTAATGAAATCCCGCCCATAAAATAAAAAAAGTCAGTCGTTTACAATTACAAAAATAGATCAAGTTAGAAATATAGCTTTAAGTAACACAAATGTACTAGGGGAGTGAACACGACTCGGACAAACTCTCCATAGATATCTCCTAGACACATCCTTCGCCGATCGAGCTTCGAAAAGCCCGTCGAGATATAACTGCAAAACTGTCTCAGCATCATGGTCGGGAAGTCTTACAGGTCACTTCACCCTATGGCACTCATTATACCACATCCGTTGGACATCCACGAAGTCCGACTGATGCTCTACAATAAAAAATGGTGTCTCTACTTCTTATGGAGATCCAAAAGCTTTACGAAGAGGGTCTGGTTAGGCACAACCGATAAGGAAAACATCAGTTCTCCCTTCTTCCTAGTTAGCCTGTACAAGTATCAGAAAATATCTAAATCAGGTTTTTTCTCCTTTTTATGCATCAGTTGAATGAACCCGGTTAGAATCCTATAGCTATTCGGATGGAGCTGACCAGACATTATGTTATTCCTATTCAAAAATCTCTTCATAAAGGGATCTAAAGGAAATTTTAAACCCCTCTCTAGTTGGTCAAAATACACCACTAATTTACATAGCCTTAGCAGGTGGGTATGGGCCCTAAAATTCCTATCTATGGTGTGAAGGACGTAATCGACGGGGAAACAGAACCGCCTCCAGTACCGCCCCAGTAACTCATCATCTACATTTGAAATAAAAAGGTTAAAACTAACTTGTTCCCTCGGTGCCATAATGAAGAAGGAAAATGCACAACAACAAAAGCAAGAAAAAAAGAAGAAGAAAAGATAAAAGATCACATGATTACCATAAGCAAGAATCATGGCAGGCATAAAGGAAAACAATAGCGACAATACAAATGTGACAAAGGAAAAAACAAAAAAAAACAAAATACACCAGTTGACAAGCGCAACAGTACTTATAAAGACACGGAAGGACCTGGAAACATACCATTAACTGCCCCTTTCATTGCTTCATTTCTCTTTAGGTCATCAGGGGCCTTTTGGGGAAAATAAGCCCATTGAATGAGGGGTCATAACAATGGTAGCAAATATGTTTCATTTACTGACACACGTAACAACGCATAACTCACGCGATTTAAATTTGAATGCCTAGGAGTTGAAGCGACACTGCCACGTGTCGGCCTACCCACATCTTGACTAGGCTCCTTCATTAAGCTACTCAGAAAGCATCCAAGCTACGTTTCTAGCCTATTTCGGGTATTTGAGCATCTAAGCCTCGCGCATCTAAGTCCAATGACTGAAGTTGACACCCTCAGTTTGCTTCTGTAGTACTGAGGTTCTGAGTATGTAAGTCTCACATCCATGTACCGAGCATCTAAGCCTCGCGCATCTAAGTCTTGCGACTGAAGCTAGCACCCTAAGGTCACTTATGTAGTACTTAGGTTCCGAGCATGTAAGCCTCACGTCCATGTACCGAACATTTAAGCCTTGCGCATCTAAGTCCATCGACTGAAGTTGGCGCCCTCATGTCGCTTTTGTAGTATTGAGGTTCAGAGCTCATAAAGCCTCGCATCCTTGCACCGAGCATCAAAAATCTAATAATGACTGGTTCCGTCAGGTCAGTTCCAAATGGACGGGTTAATCTATTGTGCTCTTACACACTTGGTGGATATTCAAGCTCCACAGATTGCATTTCAGCAATGAGATTATCCCGAGACTCGGCATTGAGCTCTACTTTTTTACTGTGACTGAGGCTAGCCACCTCAGTTCACTCATCTTTATTACCGTATAGTACCCCTATGTGAAATCATTAGCACCCTACTTTAATCGAGCACGACGGACATAAATATTCGAATACACCCAGGGGGGACTCTTGATACCGTCTAATATATTCCCGCCTAGTTAAGGGCTCTTTATCTCCTAAACAGGGATACTTGGATTAGGAAGAAGGCAAAATCTGTCCGGGATAGGGACTACGCCAAAGAGAAAACCTAAGAAAAAAAGGAATACTCTCCTACCAAGATTATGATTCACTATCTCATAAGAAATCCGACTCCTCCCAGGTTTAAGTATTGCTATGTATAGAACCTCATATCCCTCACAAAGGGGCATATCATTCTCACATATTTTAGCTATCTTGTATTCTTCCTACTTCTGTTCTCTAACTTAGGCATCAGAGTGTTTATGGGGACTCTTCTCACCTCTCACCTTACCTTTTGTTCGTGGATTATAGGATACCAAGCCCAAGAGTTCCGAAAATCAATTATCAATACTATTTTCTATTTTGTCTTAGGGTAATAATTTGGCCATACCCCTCCTCATTATATTGTTAACTTTCATTCTCTCATTTAAAAAAAAAAAAGTCATTGTCCTCTTCCTTCCTAATATTCATTCACTTAATTTGAAAATTTAAAGAAAAGACAAAAAAAAAAAAAGTTAAGAAATAAGTCTCTACAAATTTTTTTATAAAGAAAGATTTCAAGATTCTATCATAGTGTGTTTGACTATAAATATTTGATTTGAAATATTAAATTTTAAATATTAAAATTTTAAATATAAAAATTTTAAATAATATATAGTTATATGTCATTTCAAATTATTATTAAATAAATTATTATATTCATTGTGAATTTATTTTAAATCCTTATGAATTTGTTTTAAATTTTTATGAATGTAAATTCATATAGTTTTTAAATAAGAGATTTAATTGAAATTTATATTTAAATCTATTGCATCCAAATATAACATTAATTTAATATTTTCTTTTAAGAATAATAGCCTCATGAGTCCCGTCACAATTTCCTCAGCAGAGCCCATAATTTTATTTTCTTCATCAAAAGCAGCATCAGTAGTCGTAGTGATGTCCTCCATTTCCCCTAAATAGCGAGAAATTTGCTATGTTTTTCAATATTTTAACTTTTGTATAAATTCAGCGTTTTTCTTTGAATTAATGAATTAGGAATTGGTGGCGGTAGTTATAATTACGGCAACAGTGATGACATTGTGAATGAGTTAGCGAAGAAGAATGGAAGAGGGTAAAAGGCAAAATGTAGACATAAGACATGTGCAATGAATATTTTTCATTTATATTTTTAAAGGTTTGTTTGACTATTGATATCATAACTTTAAAAAATTTTATTTTTTTAGTTTTAAAAATTTTATTTTTATTTTAAATTAAAATATTTTAAATATATCTGATTAAATATAACATATCGAAATAAATATTTTTTTAGTATATTTATTTTATAAGTATTCTATTAAACATATTAATAATTTTATTAGTCTCATAAAATAAAATTTTCTTGTAGGTTTCATAAAATAAAATTTTAGTAAAATTCATTTTATAGAACCCACAAGTTAATTAGATCATTTAATAGGATGCTTATATAATAAATATACTAAAAATATATTTATTTCGATTATCATATATGTTAAATTTGATCGGATATATTCGATATATTTTAACTTGAAATAAAAATAAAATTTTTAGAATCAAAAGAAAAAAAAATTAAAAATTTGATATTAAAATAAAACATAGCTTAAAATTATGATATCATGAGTGAATTAAATTCTATTTTTAACTTTAAAAACAATACTTACATACCCATGTGGTTGGATAAAGTAATAAAATATCAAATTCACTTCCTTCAATTGAAGTTGCTTTCTATGCCCCAAAATTTTGGATTTAAATTTTAAATAGTCTTTAAATAGAAGTTTTGAACCTATTTTTGGAAAAAGTTCAAATTTCTTTGATACAAGTCTCCATTAAAGTAAGCGATCAACTTCGTCTTGGAAATGTGTGTAAGGACAAAACGGGACAAAGGAACTCTTCCTTGCATTTTCATCTCTCCATCACATGTATTTTTGAAACTTTTTTTAGAAAGTCGTCGGATTTTTTAAAATTTTTTTAGAAAGTCGTCGGATTTTTTAAACTTTCTACCTATTTGATTATTTATGAAAAAATTCCAAAAAGAAACCTTCATTATAATCAGTTAAAAAATAAGCTTCTTTACTGACAAGGTAATAATTTAACAATAATTTTTTATTAAAAATATTTTAAAATGTATAATTTAAATTTTATTATCATTATTTTATAAAATTATTTTTTCTTATTTAAAGGAGTAGAATTTTTCTCTATTATACCGTTTATCATTATTTAGGTCACTTGACCTTTCAATTAAAAAATAAATTGCTTTATAACATTTTTATTTTACTCTTTTTTTATGCAAAAGGTAAATACATATACAGTATTTGAACTTTTTTTCTTTTGTTATTTTGATGTTTAAATAATTTTTTACAGCTGTAAAAAACTTATAAAATAGTATCTCTAATATATTTTAAAAGTTAAAAGTGTTTACATGTTTTATCGTATAATAAATTGACTTAAATGTCCTAATTTATATTAGATTTATTTTTTATTTTTAATTTAGAAATTTTACTTTTCAGTTATATGTATTAAATTTGAAAGAAAATATACAGACTTCTGTTAAAATAGCAAAAGTAAAAAGAAATTCTAACATCATTTATACATTTATTCCTTATGCAAATTAATTAATGAAAGTTTAACCTTTACCAGTGACCATGGAAAAGAAGAAGTTTTGGAATTCTAATTGCCTAACCGTGTTTCAAGATTTCTAAATGGAATCATCAAGCATATTTTAGTAGATCAAACAATAATTGCCTGCTAATCCAGCAAGTCAAATTGCCAAAGACTATACATATCAACAAAATTAATAAGAAAGAATCCGTTTTACAGCACTCATCTAATTAAGAAGCACCTGTAATCTCTCGAATACAATTCACAAATCATCATCTTCCTTCTACATCTGCAATTAATTCAAACCAACATAGACCCGCTAGCTACTCGATTATGCCATGGACATATTAGAAAGCCGACTAGGCGTCGGCCGGAAATTCCACCATCGAAGACTCATCCTCCGGTTAGGTGGAGTCAATGCCCTCCTTAAAATTTCTTTATTAGCTTGTTGCTTCCTCAATCTATCACCTGGCAGAACATAACCATGCCGGGCACACCTGGCGGAACCAGGCCGATTCGAGCAGGTACAAGTTGATCGTGGCCTAGGAGACGAAGAAGGAGATAAATAATGATAATTTCTCCGTACCCGATTGCCCTCCATGGCATTTCCACCACCCAGCAGCTGCCTTGCCGGAAGATATACCCTTTCTCTAGTAAATTTCTGGGATATGTTCTGCATGCTAGGTGTTTGTGTATTTGTTTGAATCGCTTGTGGCTTTGTTGTTGTTGTTATTGTTGTTGGTGTTGTGGGAAGAAAGCAGTTGAGAGGCTTATATTATATGATGATGATAAGAGGACTATAGGACTGGCATTGATTTGGTTGACTGACTTTTTCTGCAAGAGCTTTGAAAAGGTTTTTATGCTGCTTAATTGACCAGTTCAACACTTTGGTATTCGCTGGCAGTGTGAAAGAAATGGTTAGAATTGGTATTAGTGACCTATGACCCCATATATGATATAGTAGCCATAATTTTTGACTTTGTTATATTGTAGGTTACGATTCCATTAATTTTGTACCAATTTTTCTTTAAATAGAAAAAATAAATAAATAAATAATATATATATATATATATATATATATATATATATATATATATATATATATATATATATATATATATATATATATATATATATATGTTACTTGTTATTTATAAGTGGTACAAAGGCATTTACAAATACCTCTTGTTCCTCATTTTTCTGTATTTTTCCCTATGTAAAAATATATATAAACCTAAAGATCAAGAAATTTCTTGGAATTAGAAAAAAATAATCATATTATCTCATTGCTTTTATCTTCCTACAACTTGTTATACATCCAAAAAAATTAACAAAAAAAAATATTTTCATATCAAACTGTCAAATATGTAATTTATACTTTTAATATTTTAAATGTGACTAAAAGTTATAATAAAAATTTTTTAAATTATTTTTTATGATAATTGTTTAGTTAAATTTCATAAAACCATTAACAATTATAAAATAAAAATAAATAAAATTGCAAAAGTAGAAAGTTTTTTATATTTATGGGACAAACAATACTCATTTTTTGTTCAAAATAGGAAGGTTGTTTCCATCATTGGGCCACAATTAAAGCCTATTCTTATATATCATACATTATTTAGGCTTAGGAAAATCCAGGTAGTCCATGATCAATCACCTTAGCCTTTTTTTTCCTTTTCATTTTCATGATTTTAATTAATGCTCATCCACAATTCATAATTCATATCTGGAGGGAGGAAGCGGCATGGATAAAAAAAATAAATAAATAAAATAAAATTCTTAAAGAAAGAGGAAGAGACAAAAATTGAACTCTTAATCTATTAATGTTTTGAAGGGAGCTATGCCACTATGCTCCTTGACCGGTTCATATATTTAATATAAAAAATATTTTTTATTATGTATTCTCTATTGTTCAGACATGATAGAAATTTATTTTTTAAAAAATAATATGAAAAATATTTTTGTGTTTTTTTATTGTTGAGTTAGAAATTCTTACAAATAGGTACCGTAAAAGATTAAAAAAAAAAGACTAGGCACATTTTTTTAATAAGTTGAGTGTATTTCTATTTTTATTTTTTTTAATAAATTGAGAGGTTATATAATTTTAGTATCGATAAACTGGATAACAGAGAGCAATTCTTTCCTTTTAAATTGACGAGACAGAATTGATCCTTACATCTTATGATACTCTTAGAAATAAGTTATCACTTAACTACTCTTTTATTAATAAATTAAATATACTTTTAATTAAGTTACAAAAACAAATCAACCTCCCTGTTAGAAATTTATTAAAGACATAAAAAAAATGAAATAGATAGAAAATAAAATTTATAAATGAGAAAATAAGTGTTACTCTAATTACATCTAAAATACTAAAATTAACCATTTAATTGATTGGCTTTTAGTACTTCCAATTTTTTTTTTTTAATTTATTGTCAATGTGTGGATTCTCTACCGATCAAGTACAACCGATTTTGTTATCACTTGTAAATATAGGATTTTTCAACACTCCCTTTCAAATGCAATTCACTCAAACAAGCAAATAAATTTTCCTACAGACTGAATATTTTTACTTAAAAAAATACTATGGCTAAAATTACAAATGAACTGCAAATGAACCTCTCTAAAACTGAATATATTTTAAAAATGCAGCAGTAGGAATTGCAAATGAACCTCCCAAAAATTGTACATTTTTGTAAAACATAGAGGTCATAAAATTAATAATAATAAAAAAAACTTCAATTAAACTTGTTCTAATTCCATATTAGAAATTTATTTAGGAGAAAAATTTGAAAATTAAAAAAAGGAGAGCCCCTGAATGAGAGAATAAGCCCTGACCCAACCATATACAAAATGAGTAAAATTTTCATTTAATTTGTTGTATTTTGACATGTTCAAATTATTTTATTATTTGAATTTACTATCACCATGAGACTCTTACTATAAAATCAGCTATTCACTCATCTTTTTAAAAGTAGATATTGTTTAAAAAAAAAAAAATCAATTATAAGGAAGCATTTTAGAATCATTTTTTTTATTTTATCTCTTCATTAAAAAATTTTCTGTTAACCACCGGCGCCCATAATTTCTCATATTGATGGTGATCCGTTATCACTTTTTTTTTAAAAATTTATTTTATTTTATTTCTTTTCAGTTTTAATAAATATAATTTTTATGTGTTTTATTTTTAAAATCTATAAATTTTTTAATATACTTTATGAAATTATGTTGGTTATCGTTTATTGGATATTGATTTTTTTTATCATAATTTTTTTTATATATTTTTACAATTGAACCCATTTAAAAATTAGTTGCTAAGTTATTATAAATGATTGAAGAATAATGATAAAATTTTCACAATTTAAATGAGATTTTATTTTATTTTTTCTTCATTAAACTGTTATTTAAATTATTCATTCATCAAAAAGATTTTTTTTAGTGAATGAAAAAAAATTTACCTTTTTCTATATAAAAAAAGTATTATTTTTGTAATTAAATCATTTTAATTCATTGAAATTTCACTGATTTGTAAAATATTTAAGAAACATAATTAAATAGTTTAAATAAATTAAAAATATCTTTTGTGGATAATTATAAATTATTTAACTTATATACACACTAAATATATGTTGAAAAAGAATATACACAGAAGCACATACACTAAATATTGAAAAAGGATGGAATATTTTTACATGGAAGTTAATTTCCACCAAAATAAATGGAGCCTTAATGATTTGCTAAACCCATGTCTATCAAATTCCACATGTAGGGCTTATGGGGCAAGGCAACCACTTCCTGATTTATCGCTAATCTGTCAATGGTCAAGAGAGCTGCTCTTATGCATATATATGAGCCACAAATTAATTGATTTGCAATAGTTCAATGTCAATGGACCTAATTTAAAGATAAATATATAACTGAGATCGGATAGATAGTGTTCATGAATTCAGAGTTAAAACATTATCTTTTTGGTTGGTTCATTGATCATATATAGTGAAACCCTAGCTAACTCCATCCGTGACCAATAATTCTTGCATTGACAAGGCTCATCTTTTGAAAATTCATATCATTTTAATATTACATCATATATATTAAATAATAGATTAAGTGTTAGAAATAATTATATTAATGTGGAGAAGAAGTACTACATAACACAAAAACTAAAAAAAAATACTTGAATAAAATAATACTAAATAAATAAAATTTGTAGACAAACTCTTGATTTAGGCTTGAAATACAATTAAAATCGCTTTCCTAAAAGTGAAATTTGCCTTCACTCCTTTTCAAGTTTTACTATAAGGATTCATATAAATTGCTTTAGTGGATATGACAAGTCTTGAATTCTTTACACTTAGCAAATAGTGAAAAGAATTAATATGAAATAAAAATATGGTGTTTGATCTTTCTTGTTGTTATTTGTTCAACATAAATATGTTCTTTTTTATTCTGTACCTTTTTGCTTTTCGCAAAATATATATATGTAAACAAAATAAAATCTAAACATGCATATAATGAAAGGTAGTTTTAATTGAAGAGCAGTGACTTTTCAAAACAATTAGCATTAAATAAGAACCAACAAAGAAACAATTAAAACTTATGTCAACGTACTTGTAATCAACAAAAGAAAAAATAAAAAACTTAATTTCTTTAATTTTTTTTAATTTTAACTTTATATTTAAACAAACTCAAATAAATACAATAATCCTCCACTTATTTAAATACAAAGTTAAGGCACCAACAAGAAAAACCAAAATATTAATACATAAAATTATATATCTCTCAATTTGAATATTATCTTATTACAACAACACAACATAAAATTGAAATTTCATGTAGCATCTTAGCTTTGAACATGCTATTCCTTGTGAAATCATTGGTGTTACTATGCACATAAATATTCTCATTTTTATTCCATTCAATTACTCGCTTAGCACTTATATGGCCATATGCTATCCAAATTCATAAGCTTTTATGAGAGTAACTTCTAACCTCTCAATTGAAGTGACAACACTTTAAAGCTTACATAGGTGAAGTTCTTCAAGTGTTTTGTCACATTAGAAACACTTGTTCTAAACCGAACTTCATTAAGAGTATTAAACTCATCCCTCAAACTTATGACAACAAGTACTTACCTCATATAGGCCGAATTTAAGTACTTCAACATCAATTTATCAATGACTTATTTTTACCCTTTGAACCTAAATATTATATTTTGTATAGTATTAGGTAGGGTTGCTATCATTGGTAAATTTAACAAAGAAGTTTTAATCCTAACATATTTTAAGTCGATTTTACTAAATCTCTCGAAAGAGTTTTAGTGAATGGATTGGCCAAATTTCTATTCAACTTCACAAATTTGAGACAAATTGTTCCATCTTTGATTAATTTTCTCGCATAGTTATTTCTAAGACTTATATGTCTTGACTTTCCATTATATATATCACTATATGCTCAAGCCAAAGTAGCTTGACTATCAAAAAGAATAGAAATAGAATTTATATTCTTTAAAGTTAATGGAATTTCCAAAAGAAAGTCCCTCAACCACTCAACTTCCTTTCCAACTTCTGCTAAGGCAACAAACTTTGACTCTATAGTTGAGTGAGTTATTAAAGTTTTCTTCTTGGATTTCCAAGATATTGCACATCCACCCAAAAGAAACACCCAAGACGATGTGGATTTACTGTCTCCTAAACTTGATATCCAAATTGCATCGATGTATCCTTCTAAAATAATAGGAAAATTAGAATATTATAGGCCAAGATAACCAAGAACTTTGGCAATGGCCTTTTAATGTTCAACACTTAGATTACTAGTAAACTAACTTAGTTTACTAATAGCAAATGCTATATTAGGTATAGTACATAACATAGCATACATTAGACTCCTAATAGCACTTGCATACTTAAGTTGCACCATAGCTTTTCCATCATTCTTAATTGATTTAATACTTGGATCAAATGGCGTATCGTATTCTTTAAATTTTAAGTGATTGAATTTATTCAACACTTTCTTTATGTAATGAGATTGACTCAAAACATATCCCCCACTATTTCTTTTAACCTTAATACTTAAAATGGTATCAACTTGTTAAAGATCTTTCATTATGAATGTGGAAGATAGGAACCTCTTTGTTTCTATTATGCCTTTCATGGCATTACTCACAATTAACGTGTCATCAACATACAAACATACAAGAATAATAAAATCATTATATGACTTAGTATAAATACACTTATGAGCAATATTGTGTGAAAAACCAAAAGATAAGATTGCATCATCAAAATTTTTATGCCATTGTTTAAGAGATTACTTTAAACCATATAAAGATTTCACCAATTCACAAACCTTATGTTCATGTCCAGGTAGAATAAATTCTTCAAGTTGTTCCATATAAACCTCCTCATCAATATCTCCATTTAAGAATGTTGTTTTGACATCCATTTAATGAACATATATATTATAAATGGATGCTAAAGCAAAAATAATTATAGTGCATAAAGCATCAAGTGTAGTATATAATTTGACCATTCTATCACATGAATAGCCTTTGCTGACAAATACACCATTTTGAGTCAAAATTAATTTGCTTGATTCAAACACAGATTTCATACCCGCCAAGTTCAACAAATCTCCACTAACAAGGTTTCTATTCATATCGGGAACATGAAGTACATTAGTAAGAATCACTTTCTTGCCTGAGGTAAAGACAATGTCAATATTTCCTTTGCCATGTACCTTGAACCTTCCATCATTTTCCATTTGAATTTCTTATCCATCATCAATTTCTTTGTAGGTCTTGAAAAGAAACTTGTCATAGCAAATATGTGTCATACCACCAACTTGAAAATCTTTCCTTGTATAGTACAAATTTCACTAATGGTGGCAACAATATCTTCACTTTGTACTAAGGAATTAACTTCCAATTTTTTTACTTTCTTAAACCTGCATTCTCTAGCATAATGGCTAGATTTTCCACAAATAAAATAACCCCCTTTCATATTTTTTTTAAAATTTTCTTTGATCCTTTTTAAGGCTAAGAAAATTTCCTTTGGTTTGTTTGCCTTTATTGGATTTATTCAAAGGCTTATTCATAGAATTGGTTTGATTATTGCCAATAAAAATAAGTTCTTTACCATCCCTCACCTTTGATTCCTTCTCAATTTGAAGATACTTTTGCAATTCCTCCAAAGAATAGTCCTTAGTATTATGAAGAAATTTCTTCCTATAACTTTTCCAAGATAGAGGCAATTTTATAATAATTACCCCCATTGAAAAAAATTCATAAAGTTCAATCTCTGTGGCTTTCTAATTGATTAACCAATAATTGAAGTTCATGCAATTATGATAAAATAGGTATTTCATTATTGAAAGCATACTCTATATATTTAGAAAATAAAAAAATTTTCATACTTGCTTATTCCACTTTACATTTGAACTCTAGTGCATTCCAAATCTACAAGGCTAATTTTTTTTATTTATGTAAAGATCACATAAGTAGTCTGAAAGAGAATTTAAAATATGTCCTCTATACATAATTTTATCTTCCTCTCTCTCTTCTTTCTCAATGCAATAGTTGTTTCATTATCATCTTTCGTTGGTTCGAAAATGGGAGGCAAATTAGGATCCAATACATAGCAAACCTTTAATGCGGTAAGTATAAACTTCAAGTTGTTTCTCCGCCATATAAAATTTGCTCCATCAAATCGATCAAGTTGTATGAAGTCTTAATTCATCATTTTAATTGTGTTAGTGTCCATGATGTCTTCTTCCACAATCAATATCAAAATTTCGCTTTTAGATTGTTGGAAATAATTATATCGATGTGGAGAAGAAGTAATACACAACACAAAAAGTAAAAATAGTACTTGAATAAAATAATACTAAATAAATAAATTGAATAAAATATTTAGACAAACTCTTGATTTAGGCATGAAACATGATTAAAATCGCTTTCCTAAAAGCAAAATTTACCCCAACTCCAACTCGAGTTTTGCTTTAAGGATTTGTATAAATTACTTTTGTGGATATAACAAGCCTTGAATTCTTTGCACTTAGCAAATAGTTAAAAGAATTAATATGGAATAAGAATGTGGTGTTTGATCTTTCTTGTTATTGTTTGTTCAACAAAAGTATATTTTTTTATTTTGTACTTTTTTGTTTTTCTGTACGACGTATATATGTAAACAAAATAAAATCTAAACATGCATATAATGAAACATAATTTTAATTGAAGAGTGGTGACTTTTCAAAACAATAGTCAAAAGATACAACTATTAGCATTAAATAATAAGCAACAAAGAAACAATTAAAAATTATGCTAACGTACTTATAATCAACAAAAGAAAAAAGAAAAAAAACTTAATTTCTTTATTTTTTATTTTAACTTTATATTTAAACAAACTCAAATAAATACAACATTGAGTACAGTAAATAGAAACAAAATCAAATCACAAACCCTTAACTAATATAAAAAAAATATCATTGTTCTTTAAGTGAAAAAGCATCTAACCATAAGGTATTTTATTGTACATTTCCTTTTTCTTTATTACATGTTTGAAATGATTATTTATATTTAGAAGATTAGCTTATTTTTTGTTTATAAGAAAATATTCAACAACTTTATATCTTTTATCAAGGTAATTGTTTTAAAGGTAAAATATTTAGTTGTAACTAGCATTTATTCCCACTTTGTTATATCTTTACTCACTCATTGAGTATTATTTGCTCACTTTGCATATCTAATTTTTCTCGATCCTTTGAAGCATCAGTAGTTTTTCTATAAAAATAGTCTCTTTACTTGTTTACTTGCAGCGTTTAGAAGAGATTATGCCAACAACTCTGTTATTTTATCCTTATTGGCTTGTACTTAATATTTTCTCTAAGTATTATAGATAAATGTATAGTGTTGATATTGATAGTCTTATTCACACCCCTCCCTCTAGGACTCTTTTCATTTAGTATCAGAGCTTGAATTCTAGGTACTTCTTTGCTAGAATACAAGATCATGGGGAGTGAATCACAAAACATCTCTTTTCTTAGACCATTCTTTGATGGTAGTTACTATCTACATTGGAAATTCAAAATGGAATTATATCTTGGTTGTGATTCCATCAAACTTTAGGACATTGTCCTAAAAGGTTGGGAACCACCTACAACTATCATTAATAGCGTGGTAACTACTCTTGCAAAAAGCTAATAGAGTATTGATCAAAATGAAGAAAATCATAAAAATAAAAAATCTATGATTACTCTAGTCTCTTCAGTGATAAGAGAAGAAAAAGGCAAGCTTCAACATTGTATGTCGACCAAAGAAATGTGGGAGACCTTAGAAAACCACTACAAAGGCAATAATCAAGTAAGAAGTAGGAACGTTCAACTTCATATGTATGAATATGAACTCTTCAAAATAAAGCCTCATGAATCAATCACTGAGATGACAAATCATCTCAATGCTCTCCTTACAACCCTAAAAAAACTTAGAAAAAATTTCTCCAAGGAAAAAGTAAACAACAAGATTCTAAGAATCCTACCTGAGAAGGATTGGGAATGTCATGTTACTTCAATTAAGGAAGCTTAAAACCTTTCCACCCTATCAACTGATGTGCTCATTGGTAAGCTTTTAACACATGAGCTTACTATCAAGCAAAGAGGTTAAGAATAAAAAGAGAAAGAAGAAAAGAAAAAGAGCGTTACTCTAAAAGTTCTTTAAGAAGATAGTAAAGAGAAAAGCATCAAAGATTCTAGTGATGAAGATGGTGACATTACCATGTTCCCTAGGAACTTCAAGAAGTTTTTGAGAAAGAAAAACTTCTCAAGAATAAAGGACTTCAATAAGAAGTTCGAAGGAGATGGGAAGAAGAAAACTAAAGAGGTTACTTGCTATGAATGTAAGAAATTAGGACATATTAGAAGTGAGTGTCCCAAACTCAAATTCAAGAATAAGGGAACAAAAGATATAAAGAATGCACTCAAAGCTACTTGGAATGATTCCTCTGAATCTCAAAAGGATGAGGAACAACAAGAGGTGGCCAATCATTGTTTCATGGCCCTTGAAAATGGAAATAAGGTACCATCTACTTCTTATTCTTCCTTTAATAATTGTGATAATTATTGTGATAATAATAATAATGATGATGATGAGAGCTCTATTATGAGAAAATTACTTGTTAAATGCAAAAGTTTATTATCTAAGAAGAAACATTATAAGCATGAGTTAAGTAGCTTATATAGAGAATAAGAAATTTTAAAAATGAATTTTGCTGAACTTGTTGAATCAAACAAAAAACTTATTAGTAAGGCAAAATCTTCTAATTCTTTGAAAGATCAACTTAAGAAAGCAAATAATGACAATCATAAGCTTTCTATGGAGGTCTTAGAATTAAAGAATTCCATTGATAAATTTAAGAGAGGAAAAGAAAGTTTAGATAGTCTTCTTCACTCTTAAAAATATCATGGAGATACCTATGGAATTGGATATAATAATGGAATGTCTTCGTCATTTTCATCACATATTAATTTTGTAAAAGCTTCACATGATTCCACTCCTTTAACCTCCAAATCAAATGAGACTTAAGCTTTCAAAGCTAAAAGATCTCATGTGTTAAATAGCAAGGGTAAGTCTTATGAGATTCATCCTTCATTAACACAAAGAGGTAAGGCTCAAACTAGAGCAACTAACCCAAGCATGCTTATATGTACATTAAACACAATTATAATAGGCATGCTACACAATACAATGCACTTAAACATGTTGCACAAAATTATCAAAATTCACATCACCACTACCAATGCATGTCTCACTTAATGACATAAAACAATAGGAGATACACACAACACCAAAGGCATGTTGCACACACTAAAAAAGCATTTCATTCTAAGAGGAATAAATTAAAAAATATTGTATGTTCTTATTGCATGATCAAAGGACATATTAATAATGTGTGCTTTTATAGAAGATTGCATATGAATTTACTTCCTATGGATTATCTTGAAACTAAGCAACCTAGACAAATAAAGGTTTAGGTCCAAAAGAACACTTAAATTATATTGTGTAGATGTGCTTAAAATCCACAAGAATAAAAAGCAAGTGATATCTTGATAGTGGATGTTCAAGGTACATGACATGAGACAAAGAGCAATTCAAAAAACTTGATGCTAAGGATAGAGGACACGTTACTTTCAGAGATAATGCAAAAGAAAAAATTATTAGCATTGGAGAAATAGGTAATCCTCAATCCTTATCTATACATCATGTGTTGTTTATTGATGGTCTTAAACATAATTTTCTTAGTATAAGTTAATTATGTGACATTGGAATAAGGTAACTTTCTATCCTAAAAATTATTTTGTTAGTAGTCTTAATGAAAACAAAGTTATTTTTAGTGGTGAAAGAGTAGATAATTTTTATGTCATTAATTTGAATAAAATTAATAACAAAGACATAAAATGCTTAGTGTCTATCTCCCATGACACATGGACATGGCATAGAAGGTTAGGACATACAAATTTTGAGCTTTTGAATGATCTTTGTAAACATGAACTTGTGATTAGTTTACCTAAGCTTGAATTCACTAAGGATAAACTTTGTGATTCTTGCCAAAAGGGAAGACAATCCAATTCCTCATTTAAGCTAAAAAATGCAGTGTCCACTTCTAAGCCACTTGAACTTATACATATGGATTTATTTGGACCAACTAGAGTTGCTAGTCTCGATGGAATGCTCTATGCATATGTATTGGTTGATGATTAATCTATATTTACATGGGTATGTTTCCTTGCTCATAAGAATGATGAATTTAAAGCTTTTGAAAAGTTTGCAAAAAGAGTTTAAAAAGAAAAAGGCTTCTATATTTCTTCTATTAGAAGTTATCATGGAACTGAATTTAAAAATAAATTTTTCAAAAACTATTGTATTGAAAATGGTATTTTTCATCTCCTAGAACTCCTCAACAAAATGGGGTAGTTGAAAGGAAAAATAGAACTCTTATAGAAACGGCTAGAATAATGCTTCATGAATATAATTTGCCTCTATACTTTTGGGCAGAAGCTGTTAACACATCTTGTTATATTTCAAACTAAGTTTTCAAAAGACCAATTTTAAATAAAACATCTTATGAGCTATGGAACAATAGAAATCCTAAAATCTCATATCTAAGAGTATTTGGATGCAAGTGCTTTATATTTAACATCAAGGGCAATCTTAGGAAATTTGATTCCAAAGCTGATGAAGGAATTTTCTTCTGCTATTCTATTTCTAGCAAAGCATATAGGGTCTTTAATAAGAGAAATCTAATAGTTGAAGAGTCAATACATGTGGTATTTAATGATTCAAACTCACTTGATCCTAGAAAGGATGTTGTAGTGTTGATGATTTTTTAGGTGATAATGAGATTATGGAAACACAAAAAGAAAATGCTAGTAAGCCTTTAGAACTTGAAGATCAAAGCAAGGAGGAAAATGAGGAGACATCTCAACCTACCTTGAAGGATGAACTTCTATAGGATTGGTAATTCAAGAAAGCTCACCCTCAAGACCTCATTATAGGTGACACTACAAAAGGGGTAACTACTATATCTCAACTAAAGTCTATTGTTAAATTAGCCTTCATTTCTTAAATTGAACCCAAAAATATTGATGATGCTTTGTGTGATGAATTTTGGGTCCTTGTTATGCAAGAAGAGTTAAATCAATTTGAGAGAAATAAGGTTTGGACCTTGGTTCCTAAACTTAAATATCATCCTATTATAGGCACCAAATGGGTGTTTAGAAATAAGATGAATGAACAAGGTGTCATAACTAGGAACAAAGCTAGACTAGTAGCTAAAGGTTTTAATCAAGAAGAAGGCATTGATTATGATCAAACCTTTGCCCCCGTTGTAAGGTTAGAAGCTATTAGGATGCTACTTGCATTTGCATCATTCATGGATTTTAAAATTTATCAAATGGATGTTAAAAGTTCAATTTTAAATGGTTTTATTGAAGAAGAGGTATATGTTGAATAACCTCCTGGTTTTGAAAGCTTTGATTTTCCAAATCGTGTATTCAAACTTTCCAAAGTATTACATGGATTGAAATAAGCTCCTAGAGCTTGGTATGAAAGATTGAACAACTTCTTATTAGAGAAAGGTTTCTTTAAAGCAAAAATTGATACAACTCTTTTCATAAAGAAATCCAAGCATGATTTATTAATTATTCAAATATGTATTGATGACATTATATTCGGTGCCACTAACCATTGCTTGTGTGAGGAATTCTCTAATTTAATGCAAGGAGAATTTAAGATGAGTATGATGGGTGAACTCAAATTCTTTCTTGGACTACAAATCAAGCAATGCCAAAATGGGATTTTTATTAATCAAACCAAGTATGCAAAAGATGTTCTTAAGAAGTTTGGCATGGATGGAGTTAAGATAAGTAAGATTCCAATGAGCACTATAACCAAACTTAACATAAATGAGATTGGCAAACCGGTTGAGGAAAAGTGATTTAGAGGTATGATTGGATCTCTTTTTTATTTAACTACTAGTAGACCCGATATTATGTTTGCTACTTGCTTATGTGCTAGATTTCAAATCCTAGAGAATCTCATTTGAATGCTATCAAAAGAATTTTCAAATATCTTTATGGTACACTGCATTTAGGACTTTAGTATCCTAAGAGTTCATCCTTTGACTTATTTAGTTATTCTGATGTAGACATTACTGGTAGTTTACTAGATAGAAAAAGCACTTTTGTAACTTGTCAAGTTTTAGGACAATGTTTAGTTTCTTGGTTTAACAAGAAACAAGTTTCAATTGCCTTATCCACTGCTAAAGCTGAATATATTGCAGTAAGTCTTTATTGTTCATAAGGTTTGTGGCAAAAATGACAGCTGTTAGACTATGGTGTAAAACTTAATAACATTCCAATCAAATGTGATAATACAAGTGCTATCAACCATAACAAAAATCCAATTCAGCATTCTAGAACTAAACATGTAAACATTAGACATCATTTCTTGTGTGATCATGTTCAAATTGGTGATATCTCACTTGAATTTATTGATACAAATAATCAACTTGTAGATATCTTCACTAAACCTCTCAATGAAGAGAGATTAAATTTCATTAAGCATGAATTGGGCATGATTGATAGTTCTAGTTTATCTTGATTTTATATTTAATTGATGGTTGAATTGTTTTCATATGAAATCATGTCGTACTTATTAATTACTTTGATTGATAAATATTTTGATTTTGATCTTAAAATTTTTTTTAGTCGTCAGTTTATATTTGGTGTATCTTTTTAAATTTCCTTTTGCATTTTGTCAAAAGAGGAGAAATAATTTGAGTTTGCATGTGTACCTAGTTAATTTTTTTAACATGTGTACTTAGTTTGTTTTTAATTTTAAAACTCCCTTAAAAAATGTGTTTATGTTAGTGACATATTATCTTTTTATTTGATATAGGGGGAGAAAATTTGTTTAAATTTTTTGCATGCATATTAACATTATGATTAATATTGTCATACATCATATGTTACAAAAGGTCTTATATTGCTTACTTTATTTATGACATAGATTTTATAAAGATTTTGAGTATCTTTGTTTTTCATTTTCCATATATCTCTCTTTTCTTTTTGCTTTTGACAAAGGGGAGAAATATATTTGAGTTTGTTATTTATTACTATAAATGTGTATAATATTCTTCTTAGGAATTTTTTTGATCTTTGATAAAGCATGCATTACTATACATGTGTATAATATTTTATTATTGCATTTATACATGAATAATTCATGTATAATTTCTTCTTAGGAATGGTTTTTTTTTATCTTTGATAAGACATGAATATCTTCTTAGGAATTGTTTTTATCTTTGATAAGGCATGCATTACTATACATGTGTATAATATTTTATTATTGTGTTTATACATGCATAATTCATGTATAATTTCTTCTTAGGAATGGTTTTTATCTTTGATAAGGCATGAATATCTTCTTAGGAAATGTTTTGATCTTTGATAAGGCATGAATATTTTTACAAAGATTTGGTGTATATTTGCTTTGTTCCTATAGGAAGTGATGCATTTTAGTAGCACTATATGCATATATATTTGAAATTATTTCCTCATATTGCCTAACATTTATTTAAATTATCATGTTAACATATTTTATGTTTTTAATACATTTGTCATAAGATTGCCATGTTTTTATCCCTCCTGCTATATTTTATGTTGTTTATATTTTTTTATCAAGAGGAATAATCTATAAATTTATATTTCTTAACATGTCCATGTTCGTAGGGGGAGAAATAAAGAAATATATTTTATTACATTTGATATCATTATTATCACAAATATTATCACACACTTTACTTTGTATTATTTTTTAATCAAACTCAAAATAAGTTTGTCAAAATAAAAAAGGGGGAGATTGTTGACCTTAGCAATAATTAATCTTAATTTTTATCTTAAAAAACTTAATTTTGTGCATTTAATTTGTTTGTTTAAGTATGTATAAGTTAGAACTCTATTGGAAGTTAAAATGAAGTATGATTATCTTGGGCTAATTGGACCTTAGAGATTCAATGAGGCTTTTGACATCCTTAGAGCTTTATAATGAGAAAGTTATCTTTTTCACATTTGAAGTAGACATCTTAATCTTTATTAATTAGGTTTATTTTTTAAAATCCAAGTTCATTTGGGTATGAAAATTTTGAGTCAAAATCCACATATATGTCCGCCATCTCAGATTGCACATCTCTTAGTATTTTTGACATATCTTGAGTTACAGAAGCCTAATTAAGGTGATTCAAAATGATATGGAAAGATAAGTGGAATATATAAAAATTTCATGAAGAAAGTATTAGAAAATTCAAATTTATTCATGAGAGAATCATGGCTTTAACTTGTATATAGCTGTCTGATAGTATTTTGCATTTCAGATTGCATATCTTTTAGTATTTTGGACATATCTTGAGCTAAAGAAGTCCAATTTAGGTGACTCAAAATGATATGGAAATATAAGTCAAATATCTACAACTTTTATGAAGAAATATAGGAAAATTCAAAATTCTTCAATATGAAATCATGGGTTCAACTTAGGTATAGCTGTTTGATAGTATTCTGCATTTCAGATTGCATAACTCTTAGTATTTTGGACATATCCTAAGTTACAGGTGTCTAATTTAGGTTATTTAAAATGATATAAAAAGCTAATTCAAATATATATAGCTTATATGAAGAAAGAATGGGCAAATTCAAACGTCTTAAGTAGCCAATCACAGTTTCAATCCATGAATAGTTTTATAATAGCATCACTTTCAATAATTCAAAATATAGACAATGGACACATCATTTGCACCTCCAATGTCTATATTTTGAATTATTAAAAGTGATATTGTTAGACAACTATTCATGGATTGAAACCATGATTGGCTACTTAAGATGTTTGAATTTTCCTATACTTTCTTCATAAAAGATATAGATATTTGAATTTTCTTTCCATATCATTTTGAATCACACAAATTGGATGTTTGTAACTCAAGCTATGCCCAAAATACTAAGAGTTGTACAATCTAAAATGCAGAATACTATCAGACAGCTATACCCAAGTTGAACCCGTGATTTGCTATTTAAGAAGTTTGAATTTGCCTATACTTTCTTCATTAAAGTTTTGGATATTTGACTTATATTTCCATATCATTTTGAATCACCTAAATTGGACTTATGTAGCTCAGGATATGTCCAAAATACTAAGAGCCATTCAATCTAAAATGCAGAATACTGTCAAACAGCTATACACAAGTTGAAACCGTGATTTTCTCCTAAAGAAATTTGAATTTGCCTATACTTTTTTTATAAAGTTTTATATATTTGAATTATCTTTCCATATTATTTTGAATCACATTAATTGAACTTCTATAACTCAAGATATGTTCAAAATTGTAATAGCCCAGACCAACCCGCATCAAATATTGTTCGCTTTGCCCAGGCCCAGCTCGCAGCGCACGATTTTAAAATGCGTCCAATGGGAGAAGGTATCCACACCCTTATAAGGCGTGCTTCATTCTCCTTCCCAATCGATGTGGGATATCATAATCCACCCCCCTTAGGGCCCAGCGTCCATGCTGGCACACCGATCTGAGCTCCGGCTCTGATACCATTGTAACAGCCTAGACCAACCCGCATCAGATATTGTCCGCTTTGCCCAGGCCCAGCCCACAGTGCATGGTTTTAAAACGCTTCCAATGGGATGGGAGCTCTAACTCAACCGGCTCCGATGATACCATTGTAATAGCCCATACCAACCCGTATCAGATATTGTCCGCTTTGCTCAGGCCCAACCCACAACGCACAATTTTAAAACGCATCTAATGGGAGAAGGTATCCACACCCTTATAAGGCGTGCTTCATTCTCCTTCCCAACCGATGTGGGATATTACAATATGGTATCAGAGCCAGAGCCGATCGGAGCTGGTTGAGTTAGAGCTCCCATTCCATTGGATGCGTTTTAAAATCATGCACTGCGGGCTGGGCTTGGGCAAAGTGGATAATATTTGATGCAGGTTGGTCTGGGCTATTACAATGGTATCAGAGCCAGAGCCGGTCGGAGCCAGTTGAGTTAGAGCTCCCATCCCATTGGACGCATTTTAAAATCGTGCGCTGTGGGCTGGGCCTGGGCAAAGCGAACAATATCTGATGCGGGCTGGTCTGGGCTGTTACAATGGTATCAGAGCCAGAGCCCGGATCGGTGTGCCAGCGTGGACACTAGGCCCTAAGCGGGGTGGATTGTGATATCCCACATCGGTTGGGAAGGAGAACGAAGCACGCCTTATAAGGGTGTGGATACCTTCTCCTATTGGGCGCGTTTTAAAACCGTGTGCTACGGGCTGGGCCTGGGCAAAGCGGACAATATCTGATGCGGGTTGGTTTGGGCTGTTACAATGGTATCAGAGCCAGAGTTAGTCAGAGCCGGTTAAGTTAAAGCTCCCATCCCATTGGACATGTTTTAAAACAGTGCACTACAAGCTGGGCCTGGGCAAAACGGACAATATCTGATGCGGGTTGGTCTGGGCTGTTACAATGGTATCAGAGCCAGAGGCCGGATCGGTGTGCCAGTATGGATGCTAGGCCCTAAGGGGGGTGGATTGTGATATCCCACATTGGTTAGGAAGGAGAACGAAGCACGCCTTATAAGGGTGTAGATACCTTCTCCCATTGGACACATTTTAAAACCGTGCACTGTGGGTTGGGCCTGGGCAAAGCGGACAATATCTGATGCCAGTTGGTCTGGGCTATTACAATGGTATCACAGCTAGAGCCGGTCGAAGCCGGTTGAGTTAGAGCTCCCATCCTATTGAATGTGTTTTAAAATCGTGCGCTGCGGGCTGGGCCTGGGCAAAGCAGACAATATCTGATGCGGGTTGGTCTGGGCTATTACAATGGTATCAGAGCCGGTCAGAGCCGGTTGAGTTAAAGCTCCCATCCCATTGGACACATTTTAAAACCGTGCGCTGTGGGCTGGGCCTGGGCAAAGCGGACAATATCTGATGCAGGTTGGTCTGGGCTGTTACAATGGTATCAGAGACAGAGCCGATCGGAGCCGGTTGAGTTAGAGCTCCCATCCCATTGAATGCGTTTTAAAACCGTGCGCTACAGGCTGGGCCTAGGCAAAGTAGACAATATCTGATGCGGGTTGGTCTGGGCTGTTACAAAAATACTAAAAGATGTGCAATATGAGATGGCAGACATATACGTGGATTTTGACTCAAAATTTGCATACCCAAATAACTTGGATTTTGACAAATAAGCCCAATTCAAAAATTTTAAGATGTCTACTTTAAATGTGAAGAATATAACTTTCTTATTATGAAGCTTTAAGGATGTCAAAAGCCTCATTGAATCTTAAAGGCCCAATCAGCCCATGATAATCATACTTCATTTTAACTTCCAATAGAGACCTAACTTATACACACTTAAATAAACAAATTAAATGCTCAAAATTAAGTTTTTTAAGATTAAAATTATGATTGATTATTACTAAGGTTAATAGATATTAATAGTGGTAGTAGTGAATATGGTAGGATAATTTGTACCCGAGGTTACCAAAAATTATATTAAATTCCATTACAATTATGTAACTTTAATTTGTATCTTTTTTTGTTACAAAACATTAATTTTAATTACCCAGGAAAGTCACATAAAATAATTTTGGCTAATTTAAATGGTGTGACACATAGTCCAATTCAATAAAAATTATCTTGTCACCATTTTTACAAGACTGTTAACCATAATTTTATAAAATTGTAAAAAAAAGTAAAGTAAATAATGGTTAACAATCTCATAAAGAATATGGTGTGGCAATATAACATGAAATTTTTTGTTAAATTAGATTATGATGTAATAACTCTAGTATGTCATATAATCAAAATTAAAGCCACCAAAGGAGGGAATATGCTTTTTTTGCAATAAGCCAGGTCATTGGAAAAGAAATTGTAAGCTATAACTGAATGATCTAAATAAGAATAAGGTTAGTGCAACTACCTCTTCAGGTATTCATGTTATAGAAATTAATTTATTTACTTCTGATTCTTGGGTGTTAAATATTGGATTAGGATCTCACATTTGTATTAATGTGCAAGGTCTAAAAAGGATTAGATCATTGGATAGAGGCAAAGTGGGCCTATGAGTTAGCAATGGAGCAAGAGTTGCTGCTTTAGCCATAGGGACTTATGAGTTAACTTTACCTGGTGGACTTGTTTTAAATTTGAAAATTTGTTATTATGTGCTTACTATGTGTAGGAATATTATTTGTGTTTCTTATTTGGATAAGAAAGGTTTATAATTTATTATTAGGAATAATAAATGCTATAGCTCCATGCACTAGTGGTCTTTATGTTCTACATGTTGAAGACACTAATGAAAAGTCAATCTATAACATTGATACAAAAAAGTTTAAATCTAATGATTTAAACACTACCTATCTCTAGCACTGTCGTTTAGGCCATATAAATGAGAAACACATTTCAAAACTTCACCAAAATAAGTTTTTGAATTTATTTGATTATGAATCATTTGAAACATATAAATCTTGTTTACTAGAAAAAATGACTAAAATGCCTTTTACTAGAAAAGGTGAAAGGGCTAATGACTTATTAGGCCTTATACATTCAAATGTATATAGACCATTAAGCTCAACTGCTAAAGGAGGTTTTCAGTACTTCATCACTTTCATAGATGATTTTAGTAGATATGGCTATATCTATTTAATGAAACATAAATTTGAATCTTTTGAAAAATTCAAAGTTTTTAAGAATGAAGTATAAAACCAACTTCGTAAAAATATTAAAACACAAAAATCTAATCAAGGTGGTGAATATTTAAGCTAAGAATTTATAGATCATCTTAAAAATTATGGGATCATTTCACAATTGACTCCTCCAAGTACACCATAATGGAATGGTGTGTTCGAATGAAGAAATTGAACTTTATTGGATATAGTTCGATCAATGATGAGTCAGTTTGATCTTCCAATCTCTTTTTGGGGATATGCTTTAGAAACTGTTGTGTTCATTTTTAATAGAGTTCCATCAAAGGTAGTTGAAAAGACACTATATAAGATATGGATTGGAAAAATTCCCAGATTGTCATTTCTTAAGGTTTGGAGATGTAAAGCTTATGTGAAGCATCAAATCTTAGATAAATTAGCACCTAAATTTGACAAATGCCTTTTTGTCGAATATCCTAAAGAAATTAAAGGATGTTACTTCTACAATGCTTTTGAGAACAAAGTGTTTGTTGCTCAAAATGGTATATTTTTGGAAAGAGAATTTATTTCCAAAGGAACTAGTGGGAGCACAGTGCAACTTAAAGAAATTCAAGACCCATAAAATAGCATTGTACTAAGTATATAACCGTAGCTGGATCAATAAGTAACTGTTGAACCTACACAAGTACCAAAAGGCCTAAGGTCTAGTAGGACATGTCAACTCCCTATGAGATATTGATTTCTCACAATTGATGATAATGATATGTTGATTATGGATCAAAGTGAGCCCACATCTTGTCAAGATGCCATAAATAGTCTTGACTCTGAGAAATGGCTAGAAACCATGAAATCATAAATGCAATCCATGTATAATAATCAAGTATGGTCCTTAATTGACCAAACTAATGGCTTAAAAACTATTAGATGCAAATGGGTTTTTAAAAAGAAAATAGACATGGATGGCAATGTGCATACCTTTAAGGCAAAACTAGTTACAAAGTGTTTTAAATAAATAAATGGTATAAACTATAATAAAACCTTTTCACTAGTTGCTATGTTGAAATCTATTCAAATTCTCCTTATTATAACTATATACTATGATTATGAGATATGGAAAATGGATGTCAAAATAGCATTTCTTAATGGAAACTTACTTGAGGATATGTACATGATATAGCCAAAGGGTTTTGTCAATCTAGAGAATTCTAGAAAGGTATGCAAGCTTCAAAGGCCATTTATGGACTGAAGTAAGGAGCTTGGAGTTGGAATCTTCATTTTGATGAAGCATTCAAAAAGTTTAGCTTCATTAAGAATGAAGAAGAACTTTTATTTACAAGAAGGTTAGTAGGAGCGCAATTATGTTTTTAATGCTATATGTTAATGACATACTACTTATTAGAAATGATATCCTTACTTTATAAAATGTTAAATCATGGCTAGGGAATTGTTTCTTAATGAAAGACTTGGGTGAAGCCACTTATATATAAGGCATTAAGATCTATTAAGATAGATTTTAAAAGGCTTATTGGCCTAAGTCAGAGCATTTACATTGATAAGGTATTAAACAAGTTTAACATGCAAGAATCTAAGAGAGGATTCTTACTAATGTCACATGGCATTATTCTTAGCAAGACTCAGTGTCCTATGACATAAGATGAGTGAGACCGTATAAGTAAGATTCCATATGTTTTTGCTATTGGATCTATCATGTATACAATGTTGTGCACTTGACCTAATGTCTCATATGCCTTAAGCACAATGACCATATACTAGTCAGACCTAGGTGAAAGTCACTAGACAACAGTTAAAAATATCCTTAAGTACTTGAGAGGAACTAAGGATGCATTTTTACTATATGGTGGTAAGGAAGATATGCTAGTTGCAAATGGTTACACGAATGCTAGCTTTCAAATTGACAAGGATGGTTTTCGATTACAGTCAAGTTATGTGTTTTGTTTGAATAGAGGTGCAATGAGCTGGAGGAGTTCCAAGCAAGACACCGTTGCTGATTTTATAATAGAAACTGAGTATATAACTACTTTAAAAGCAGCTAAGGATGTTGTTTGGATAAAAAAGTTCATAACTAGACTAGGTGTTCCTAGCATATCAGATCTAATGAATTTGTATTGTGACAATAAGGGAGCTATATCTTAAGCTAAGGAGCCCATATCACATCAGAGATCCAAACACATACTCAGGCATTATCATCTCATTCAAGAAATCATTGAGAGAGGATACGTGCAGATATGTAGAGTACTTACAAATGATAATGTTATTGATCCATAAACTAAGCCTCTTCCATAGCCTAAGCATGAGAGTTATACTAGGTCTATGGGTATTAGTTTTAATATAAATTGGGCCTAGTACAAATGGGAGATTGTTAGTGATATGCACTAGGTTAATCATGTATGACCATGTTTTAACTTTATCATTTTATCAATAAAGAGGGATTTTCATTATTAATTTACGTTATGATAATTACTTGAATAGTAAATTCTTGTTAAAGTCATCAAGTATATGACTTGATAGTAAAACCCTTAAATTAAATATGAGTTCTATTCAAATTATCCCTAGCCATAATAATGTATTAAGACTAGTATGATATTGACTGATGATTATATTTTACTAATCTGAAATATAAGATATTAAGTTAACTTATAGCTACCTATTTGAGAAATAATGTACTGGATTGATCCATCATGAGAATACTACATAGATAATTATCATAAGCAATTCTCATTATAGTAATATTGATTAGTCCTTTAACCTTGAAATCACTATGGATTTCTACATTATTATTTTGTATTTTAACACAATCTAACATTGTCTTTAATAGGATAATAAAATAGATTGTTGTTGGATATGAAATGAGTTATGTGAGGAAAGTGGGTGATTAAGAAGGAATTTTTCTGTCATTGAAGTTGAGTAAGATATCTATGAGCCCCTTGATAAGATAGACTAAGGCAAACGCATAGTCATACTAAAGTGAATTAATAAAGAGTTATTATTCTTAGTCTACTTAGAGTTAAAAAATAAAATGATTTAATTAAATTAGAATGACAAAAATTATGCCTTATATTCAATCAAGATATTATGTAACAAAGGGATTATAATATTTTTTACAAATTAGGTTATGTCGGATTATCGACCTTCATATGACTTGGGTAGTCATAACGCCTTGCTAAAGGCTACTTATGATTTTTAGGCCTAAATAGGGATTTTAGGCCTACTACTAATGTCATGTGAACCTACAGGGTCACACACTTATAACAGGCCCAAAACAAATATCGGTTTACTAAGCCCAATAAAACTTTATGGAAATAAATAAATAATTTGTATATATATATATATATATATATATATATATATATATATATATATATATTAAGGTGATGGTTATCTTAAATAAATAGGAAATTATTTCTAATTTGGTCTTTGAATAAAATCATGATTGGAATAAATGGAATATGCTAAAAACATTTTGGTTAATGGGGAAATTACCAAAATTCATTTTGGTAAGTGAAACCCTAATTGAGAGGTCAATAAATATAAGATATTCTCTAGGGTTTCATATACCTTATTATTGTACCACTTTAATTCGTTTTTCTCTCCCCTTTAAGAATAACGAAATACAGAGTTTTTATTTCTTGAGTTGTGAGACAATTAAAAGGTGCTAACACACATTGCACATTTATTTTTCAAAGGGTTGTTTGTGTGGATATTTATGGAGGGTGTATTCTTTTGAAGACATCTTTATATGACAAAAGAGAATGAAAAGCTCAATGTAGGGTGTGACCGGTTTGAACCTCTTCTTAACCTTCCATCATTATTGCCTGATTTTTATGGTAAAGTTTTGGAAACCCTAATCAAATTAATTGATTGAATTGCATGGATCCTGGTTTGGGTTTGTGATTAAAGTTTTTAAATTTCCACTATGTTTTTAGTCAAGTAACCCTACAACTTTCTTTCTCATAAGAATGATGCATTTAAAGCTTTTGAAAATTTTGCTAAAAGAGTTCAAAAAGAAAAAGGTTTTTGTATTTCTTTTATTGGAAGTGATTATGGAACCAAATTTGAAAATGAATTTTCCAAAACCTATCATAATGAAAATAGTATTTCACATATGTTTTCTTCTCCCAAAACTCATAAAAAAATGAGGTAGCTGAAAGAAAAATAGAACTCTTATAGAAATGGCTAGGATAATGCTTCATGAGTATAATTTACCTCTATACTTTTGGGCAGAAGTCATTAATACATATTATTACATTTCAAACCAAGTTTTTAAAAGACCAATTTTAAACAAAATATCTTATGAGCTATGGAACAATAGAAACCCAAAATCTTATATCTAAGAGTATTTAGATGCAAGTGCTTTATATTTAATACCAAGGATAATCTTAGAAAATTTGATTCCAAAGCCAATATAGGAATTTCCTAGGCTATTATATTTCTAGTAAAGCATATAGAGTTTTTAATCAGAAAACTGTAGTGGTTAAAAAGTCAATGCATGTTGTATTTGATGAATCAAACTCACTTGATCCTAGAAAGGACGTTTGTAGTGTTGATGATCAATAGGTGAAAATGAGATTACGGACACTCAAAAAGAAAATGCTAATAAGGCTTTGGAATTTAAAGGTCCAAGCAAGAAGGATAATAAGGAGACATCTCAACCTGCCTTGAAGTATAAACTTCCAAAGGATTGGTAATTCAAGAAAGCTCATCCTCAAGATCTCATCATAGGTGACACAATAAAAAGGATAACTACTAGATCTTAATTAAAGTCTTTTATTAATTTAGCCTTCATTTCTTAAATTGAGCCAAAACATGTTAATGTTGCATTGAGTGATGAATTTTGGGTCCTTGCTATGCAAGAAGAATTAAATCAATTTGAGAGAAATAAGGTTTGGACCTTGGTTCCTAGACCAAAACATCATCCTATTATAGGCACCAAATCAGTGTTTAGAAATAAGATGAATGAATAAGGTGTCATAACTAGGAACAAAGCTAGACTAGTGGCTAAAGGTTATAATCAAGAGGAAGGCATTGATTATGATGAAACCTTTACCGCCGTTACAAGCTTAGAAGCTATTAGAATGCTACTTGCATTGGCATCATACATGGATTTTAAAATTTATCAAATGGATGTTAAAAGTACATTTTTAAAAGGATTCATTGAAGAGGAGGTATATGTTGAGCAACCTCTAGGTTTTAAAAATTTTGATTCTCCAAATCATGTTTTTAAATTTTCAAAAGCATTATATGGATTGAAACAAGCTCTAAGAGCTTGGTATGAGAGATTGAGCAACTTCTTATTAGAGAAAGGTTTCTCTAAAGGAAAAGTTGACATAACTCTTTTCATAAAGAAATTTGAAAGAGTCCTAGAGGAGGGTGAATAAGACTATCGAACAAAAATTAGAAATTAAAAGGTTTGAACAAGAATTAAGAGAATTATTGAAACGGAAGCATGAAGAACAAAAATCTGCCCCTTTTTGATTTTGATAAACTTATTTTGAGTTTGATAAAAAAAAAATAATGAAAAGTGTGTGATTGATAACAATTTTTGATAATAATGAATATATGAGATGAAAACAAATATATTTCTTTATTTCTCCCCCTATACATATGGACACGATAAGAAATATAAATTTTTATTCTACATAACAAAAAAAATATATAAAAAAAATTATGGTCCTCCAAGGCATAAAAGGAATATTTTATAATGTGAAGGAAATAATTTTAAACATATATAATGCATCACAAAATAGTACAAACATGATCATATAGAGCTCAGCTAGTTAATTGATCATGTGGCACTTAGCATATTACAATCATGAACATTAAGCACAAGTATCACATTGTTTTTTCTCCCCCTTTGTTGAACAATAGAGGAAACAAAAGACCATAAACCAAAATAATGAAAAAGCAAAGATACATAAAATTTTTATGAAATTAAAATGTCATTGAAGTAGTTTTCTCCCCCTAAATCAATGAAAAAGGAAATATTTTATATTAAGGACACATTATCATATAGTTATGTCACTTACATAAATACATCTTTAAAATAAAATTTTTTTAAAGAAATTAACTAAGTATACATGCAAACTCAAATATTTCTAAACAAAAATCAAAACAATTCCTAAGAGGAATTGCATGTATATAAAAAATGCATAATAATAATAATTAATAAGTTAAACACACACACAATATTAAACTCAAATTTTTTCTCCTCCTTTATCAAAAATAAAAAAGAATGAATACTAAGAAATTTAATTTTTAAGAAAGGAAGATTTCATTAATAAGAAAAATGCATCCAGTACAAGGAGAAAATATGGGAAATAAACTAAAAGTAAACCATATATAAACAAGCATTAAATGAGCCTAAAAACAAACTAATAGTTAAAGACTCATATATGGAAAATAAACCAAACATAAACCAAAAATAAAAAAACAAAAAACAAAAATAAAATCTATTCTTAAAGAGGGAAAGGAGAAGGAGGATAAGTGCATGTGTAGCCCTGTTGCTCATACATATGATGAACATCATGTTGAGGATAAGCAATATTGGCATCAATTTAATTGAAACACACATTAAAATTGTATTGAACTTCATCAAAGCGTGAATTGAAGTTGCATTCCATTATGGACATGCACTCAAAAATTTAGCTAACCCACGAAGGTTCATCCTCTTGAGCTTTAACACCTTGACTTGATTCACCTTCACTTCTTGTTCTTTTTCTTAGAAGGGAAACTTAAGGTAGAGGTTCTTCTTCTTCTTTACCTTGACCTTCTTGTTCTTCTAATTCTTGAAATATAGCTTCAATGTTTTCACTAGCTCCAAGGTTATATTTCTAAACCCAAACTCCATTAATACAGGTGAATTGTTTGGAGTTTTGAATGAAGGAAGTATCAAGAAATGAAGGTTTAGCCAAATTCTCCACTATAAAAATCTTCTTAAAGCAATATTCTTATTAGGATAAAGACAATAAGAATAAAAAGGTCATCAAGAGAAAGTGCTTCATTAGAAAAATCTTTACCATTAATAGAATAAGTGTGTAGACGGCGAGGTTTAGCATGTGTCCAAGATTTTAGCAACCGTGACACTATTTAAGCTTAGGGCCTTAGAGAACACACTAACCACTGTCACAAAGACATGGCGTGGAGATGATGAGTCACCACCCAGGGTAATAACTGAGACAAATTGAAAAGGTGGTACTCGATTCCCTAAAAGAAAGCTAGCTCCATAACCAGGAGATTCTGGATATGGAATACTAACTGCTCTTAGTCTCATGTTCATTTAGAATAATTTTATAAATGATAATTTCATCCTCTAATTACATGCAATTTTATTAAACCCTATTTGACATCCATCTAACCCTAGGCATCTAATCAATAAAATTACAAGTAAAAAATGCACTCAAGATCGCATTGTCCCTAAATCTAAACTATGTTAATTTTATTAAAAGGTTAGCTAGATTTACATTTTATTTACAAGTGAGAAATGGACTAAAGGTGGGCCTACATTTTTATTAATTAGTGAGCCTAGATCTGTTTATTTTAATTTGTCTAAGGAATGGGCTTAAGTCTATTCAATTTTAAAGAAAAAATAAATTAATGAGCCTAAGTCTAACTTGATTTTATTTTAAGTGAAATGTGGGCCTAGGTCTATTTATTTTAAAAGAAATGAAATTAAGTGGGTTGAGCTGAGTCTAAACAAGTTTTAATTAACTAAGTGGGCCTAAAATCTAATTAACCTAATGGGCTTAAATTTATTTTAATTATTTAAAGTCTTAAACCATTTTTAAGCCTATTTATTTAAATGGGTTAGACCTAAACGTGGGCTTAGGGCCCAAAAACATAAAAAAAAAAAACATCACAAAATAAAATCAAAATACATTCACATATGATTTCTAAAAAACCTAATTTAATTACATATAAACCCTAATTAACTAAAGCCACCATTAATTTTAATTAATTTTACCCAGTGAACCTAGTTTTACTAATTAATTTTAAAGTGCAAAAAATTAAATCTTTTACCATTCCCACTACTAGGGCTATTACAAACTACGTACAAAATTTAAAACATTATACACCATGAATTAAAATAACCACACAAAACACATAAATGTAAAATAAAGATTAAAATCCTAAGAACTATTAAAAAATAGTACAGGTTCATTCATGGCATTCTATGGATCTTCTGTTCAATTAAACATAGGCGGTATCCTCCTCCTCAATCCACATACAAACATCAAAACAAAAAAAATAAAAATAAGCATATTAGCAATGAAATCAAATAATCAAAACAATAACAAAAATAAAAGAAAAATCATAAACAAAAAATAATGGAAAAGAGTAAAAAAATGAAATAGAAAATAACACTGAAGATTTAGATGCTGTGCAAATGCCCTTTTTTAAGCCCTCAGATTGGATTATCACCATTGAAATTGAAGTATTGTTGACTCTGGAATGAGATTTGATTGTTTTTTAAAACTTCAGTACTCAAAATTAGGTTTCTTGCGCTCACACTCTCTTTGTTTGTTCTTTGGTCTTTTTCTCAGTGTGTGCCTCTGTGTCTCTCCGTGAGTCTCTCACTGTGAGTAAAAATCCTCTTACCTTCTAGCAAAAAAAAGTTCCCCCCACACAAGCAAACTCTTTTCTTTTTAAAGCAGAGTTTGCGTGTACAGACTTTCCCAGTTTACAAGATCGCTCATCTCTTTAAAAAAAACTTGATAAGAATTTTTATTTTTAAAAACTATTTATGTGTTTTGAACGAGTTGAAATTTTCATTAGATAATAATAAAGATAAAATTGAATTTTCAACCAATCAAAACACTAAAAAAAATGATAAAAATACGTGAAAAATTTTTAAAAAATGAGATTTTACAAGTCGAAATTCTGCAATGCTGATCCTAATTTTTTTTAACTTTTAAGTACCAAAAGACCCCTAAAAATTGACTTATTTACAATCAAATCCTAAAAAATATTGCAATTTAGTCCATAAAGTCTAGAAAATCGACAACCAAGTTCAATTTTTGAATAAATTTCATCATAGAGGCTTACATCGCAATTGTGCACAATTGCATCCCAAAATTGGGTGCTTATAATTGCCCCCCTTTGTTGCTTTTTGCTTGACAAATTACGGCAAAGTAATAGAAGCACATAATTTTGAAAGAAAGAAATTTGGACACTTGATTGTATCCTAAGTGATAAATTGCTGAGCAAAGTATGATGTTTGGCAAGTCTCACTATATTTCCTATTGAATATCTGGTGGACTTTGTGCAAATGAGTTTTTGCTATATTCCCTGTGGGACATTTAGCGATGATAAGTTAAAAACTTATTATAGTTTCTGTGGAATGTCTAGCAATGATGGATTTCATTATATTCCCTGTGGGACGTCTAACAATGTACACTATATTCCCTATGGGATGTCTAGTGTAGTTGAATTGAATTTCATTATATTCCATGTGGTACATCTAACGATGCACACTATATTCCCTACGGGACATCTAGTGTAGTTTAATTGAATTTTGTTATATTCCCTATGGGACGTCTAGTGTAGTTTAATTGAATTTTGTTATATTCCCTGTGGGACGTCTAACAATGCACACTATATTCCCTGTGGGACATCTAGTGTAGTTGAATTGAATTTCGTTATATTCCCTGTGGGACGTTTAATGATGCACACTATATTCCTTGTAGGACGTCTAGTGTAGATAAATTGAGACTTGCTATAGTTCCTGTGGAACATCTAGCACTAAAGAGTTTGAAAGTTTATGTCATAACTGCTATGCAATACATAACATAATGAAGGTTATGACTACTGTGCAACACATAACATAATCATTTGAAATTCATATCATAGCTACTATACAACATATGAAACCTTTGATTGAAATCATGCATGTAAAATGCAAAAAATGAGTTCTGTAATCTTGTTCTATATTCTGTACTTGACAGAAAATTCAGAATCACATATTGATTATGCAGTTTTAATAATTCAATGAATTATTAATTTGATGAATGTCATGATTTAATTAGGAACATGTTCCTAATCCAAATGCAATTATGGACCAAGTTGCAATGAAAGAAATTGATTTCATATGCACACAAAATTAATGGACTAAAGTGGAATACACTACACTCGATCATGTAGTATTGATTGATCTATACGATTATGCTGCAATCCATAATTGCTCGTGATTAGCTGCAACCCTTTCATTGCTCACTGATGATGTTGCAATCTATAATTGCTCGCTGATGATATTGCAATCTATAATTGCTTGCTAATTAACTACAATCCTTTCATTGCTCGCCTTTGATATTATTACAGTCCATAACTGCTTGTTGATTTTATCTTTGGTTGTTTGAGTCAAATGCTTTGAATTCTTTGTGCTGACTAATTTTAATTCCACTATGCACTTCCTTCTAGTTTTATAATTCCTGCAGACATATTGAAGTTAGTTTCAATCATGATGAATGTATAAAAGTACATTATAATGTTAAAAATTTAGCATGTACTTAACGAATCTCACTATTTTCTATTTTCATGATTGTCTCTTATTTGCCATTTGCAAAGGTCAGAGGCATCGTTAACCATCTTATGCTGAGAGTATAGCATTTACCAAGTGAAGAGCTGACTTTCACACCTAATTTTAGGGAGAATTTTCTAAACAAACTTTTGGAAATTAAGCATAAAAATATTAAATCCGGAGTATTAAAACAGTCTTTGAATTATTTTTGTGCATTTCTTCCTCATCAAAGTATTCCCCCGCCTTTCTCATATTGCTCAGCGTGGATACCGTTGGAAAGGTCCTTTGGATACTCATACTCTTACAGAGCGTTGGAGTAAATAGAGCAAGTTTTTTTTTCTTTTTTAACATGGGTCCTCTTTTAGTATTCCCCCGCCTTTCTTGTATTACTCAGCGTGGATACCGCCAAAAGTTCACATTGATACTTTTGCTCATTTTTGGGCATTGGAGTACATTATGCTTTCTCTTATTCTGATTCTCCTCTTAGTGTTCCCCACCTTTCTCATATTACTAAGCATGGATACCATTGAGGGATTTGTACTCATACTCATTTCTAAGCATTAGAGTAGATTATATGCACATTTATTATTCAAAAGACTAAAATGACACTTTGAAATTCAACCAATTTATACTACAAGTCCATAGATTTTGTCTTTGCATATTCTTTCCCTCGTTTGGGTGTAAAGTAAGCATTAGATTGATTAGATTTTTTAGAAACTCTTAGCATAGAACTATCAACAAGACATCTGAATTCTCAGAGGCTAATAAAAGAAAGGCACTAAAATCAAAGGTTATGAGATAAGTTTTCGTATATGACATTATGAAGTGGATGAATTTACTCTCAATTTTATAAATTTTCTTTCAATTTGTACTTTACTATAGAATAAAAAAAAAGATAGAGTTATACTACTTTCCTTTGGTATTTGTCAGGCTGTTTATCACACAAAGTGAGATTTTGATGAGTGATTAGCATTTGCTATCCTAGTCATTCTTATTGATGTATCGATTCCTTTCCTCTTCTTCATTCTCTTTTATTTTCCCTGTACAAAATACCATAAGTTAGTATGGTTTATTTGTAAGTGAAGAAATTTTGTCAAAATGCAATGTTATTCTTTTGCATTCTTCCCTTTTTGATTGTGGTGATAATGTCTCTAGTTGCAGGGTCATGATATTCTACCATCGAAGTTGTGGCTTTATTTTGTTGATGCTATGGTAGAGGGCCTCATTCATTTTCCCAATGTTTCATGCAAAAGAAAAGATTTGGGAGTTAGAGGTTTTTTATTTCATAATCAAAGAATTTTTCAGAGTTCATTCGTCTTAAGTTTTGAGTGCATTCTTCCCTTTTTAGGGCCAAGAGTATGTATCACTAACATGTTGGACCTTCTCATTACCATATTCGACACTCTATAGTGGTCTAACTGTTATGGAGAGATATTCCAAATGATGCTCCTGATGAGACTATGGAGATGGATACTGAGTTTGAGGAGCTTGAAAGTCTTATCCAACCTCTTGAGGTCACCAGGATGATGCTTCTTGGTAATGTTACTCCTTTTATTTTCATTCCTTCAGATGCTTTACCTATGAATACTCTGACTACTTTCCTATACTTTTACAACACTAATCTTGAATGTTAGTAGTAAAGTGTTTAGACAATCTTAACTAGGCTCAAAGACTTTATTATGCAAAAAAAGTATTTCACAACAAATGTATGCAAGTGTATGCATGTTATGCATAACATGAATGATCCTAATAGGTCTTTTGTTTGGAGCAAAGCTATGTTCATAGCTTAGAGTGTGAGAATGAGGTGCCTCATCAACAGTTTTTAGATGCTTCATTATTGGTACTTCTTATGTTTGAGCTTCTGATATAGCCTATCAGACAAATAACTAGGCGAGCGAGTGGGATTTATGGCTTTACACTAGAGCTCATGATTGACCAATGCACTATTGAACTTCTCTTTTTGTTACTACTTCTACTGTATGATAACTGTTATATCTGTATGCTTGTAGTATACTCCTTTTTGCCCTAAGATTGTTTTCACTAACTTTGAAGTTCTACTATTGTATTTACCGTTTTGCCCCTAACTTGTCCCTGAGTTACATTTTTCCCCTAGCTTCATTTTGAATTCATCCTAGCACTCACTTTCTTCATGTGCATAAGAGACTCAGTTTGGTCATTTGTTGTTGTTGGCCCTTTGTTTTACTAACCCTATTAGCTACAATCTCATGCATTGAATATGCATAAGAGTGGGCGAACTGATTGAAGCGAATTCTGGATGATGAAATCAATTGGACTTGCACTTCGAAGAATTCTTGAGCAGAATATGAGACTTGATGCTGATAGTTACAATGTATGGGTTAAAAAGCAAGTTACTAAGCAACTAGGATTCTTAAGGTATAAGGGGACGCTAGGCTTACAAGGAAAATTACAAAAGAAGTGGCAAAAAGAAAACGTAACTAAAATAGTGATCTCATAGTTTTGATTTAGCTTTCATCATGTTTTGTTTTTCCATTTAGATACTTATGTAGTATGATAAAGACCAATATTCGATGTTTGAACAAAAATTTAAAATTCAATTTTAATCATTCATTAGGGAAAAAATGAGAGCATTCATTACATCACATGATATATCTTTTATTACCAGTCAGTCATGAATTTCCTCTCTAATTTTTACCTTATTGTTCTTTTTTTCTCTTCTTTTTTTCTCTCTTTATTCTTTGTTTTTTTCTTTTTTCTTCTTTTTTATTTTTTTATTTTTATTTTTTTCTCACATTTCCTATCTTTAGAAGTTACATCATGTGATATATGTATGTTCTTTGAATTTGCATTTGTGCCCATGTTGAATGAATTTAATTAAATTAAATTTATGTCAAACAAGCAAATGTAATCAATATTATAATGCACAGTACCATTAGGATGTACATTACATAAGCAAGCATAATCCAAATTTATATCATCGATCACTAGAAACTAAAATTTTCTTCAATGAGACAATGAGAAATTTTATTTCCTATTCTAAATGCTAGCGATACTGAGTCTCATAGTGGTTGTCCTTGAGGTGGTTGACATAACAAGTCTTTAACAGTAGTACTACCCATACTCTCAACGGCCAGCTTCATCACTTCCTCTTTGTTGTCCTTCATCAGATTCTCCATAATCTGCTCCTTGAAGATCTCAAACCTAGGGACATCTGCTCCAGCAATACTGACTGATTCCTTAGCTCTCAGATAGTATTTGCCTTCCCCTGGCTTGATGAAGTTCTAACTCAAAGGACCAACTTTTGCATAAAGCTTCCTCTTTTCTGCATTGAATCTCTTCCTTGCCCTTCTACCTTTTGGCTTTACTTCCCCTATAAAACCCAATCTTGTTGTGCCATCTTGATTTTTGAATCCTGGGAATTCTCCTTGTTCATTCTTCCCCAATCCCTGTCTAAATCGGTATTTCATGTTCTCTATCATTTTTGCTACTCTCGGATCCATTTCAGTCCCATTAAATATCCCAGTAATCTAGAAACCAGGGGGTGCACACACTTATTTCTGTTTATCCAATATGGATGCTACAGCAGCATTGGTCCCAACTTCTATGGTCCCAACTTCTCCTTCATAAGGGAATTTTATCTTTTGATGCACAGTTGAGGGTACTCCTCCCAGGATATGAAACCATGACCTTCCCAACAATAGGGCATAGGTGACAGGGATGTCCAGCACAGTAAATTCAACAATCAACTCTATGGGCCCTATTTTAACCAAAGTCTAAAATGTTCCCTCCACATTCCTAGTACTGTCATCATAAGCTCTGATTATGAGATTTAAAGCCGTTAAGTCATCTACTTTTAGACCCATATTAGGCAGGATCTTTAGCGGGCATACATTTATAGCCGAACCATCATCCACCATTACAAAGTTAGTTCTCTTCCCTTTTACTTTAGCTGGGATAAATAATGCATTGTTATGGTTTCTTCCCTCCAAAGGCAAGTCATCATCTGAGAATGTTACCAGCACAAGTTTCTTTTCTGTCACCTTTACTACCATAGCCTCAGGCGTAGCTACCATTTCAATATTCATGTTCAATAGAGCTTTGACAATAACTCTTCTATGGCTGCCTGAATGCATCAATAATTCCCAAATGCTGACATTTGCTTTAGCCTTCTTTAGTTTTTCCAAAATTAAATCCTCTTTATGTTCTTCTTCTATCTCTACATCTTCTGTTTCTTCTCTTTCTATTTTCTTTTTTGTTGCTTTATAATTCTTCGCACTTCTAGCGACATGATTCACTTTAAGATCATCACTCTAGACATTAAAATCACCTAAGCTTTCCTCATCAGAGTCATTCCATATGTCAATAACTCTAATGATTTGGTCTCTTTTCCCATCTTTCCACACTTCCATTGTGCATGTTTCCTTCCCTTTCAAATCTTTCGCATTGAGCTTACCTAAATGTTGATTCAACAAATCTTCAACTCTTTCTTGAGACTGTTTATGAGCCAAAGGTTCATCCTCGATACATCACCCCACCCTATAGGCACAATCGATTCAATGGGGATGTCAGCGAAAGCGGATTTAGAATAGAACACTCTGTAATCGAACTTGCCCGAAGGTTATCCCAACAGATCTTCAACACCTCTTGGTGACTACTCAGGAATTTTAGGCTCTTCTTTTACCAGCTTATCATCAAACTCATCTCCCCAACCTGAGGGCTTAATTGATTCAATAGGGATATCAGCAGAGGGTGGTTTTGAGTAAAATAATCTATAATCAGACTTGCTTGAGGGCTGGCCTAGTAAATCTTTTACTCCTCTCTATGGTTGTCCGAAAGGTTCTCCATTGGGTATAAGGTTGAGGTCCTCAAAGGAGCTTAGCACTTCTTCTTCGCTAACCCCTTAGTTGATCATCATGGTGGCTAGTGGTGGAACATTTTAGTAGTCTGGAAAAGGGTTATTTCTGGTGTTTGGGTTAGAATTGGATTTCTCAGGGTCAGTGATTTTTCCAGAGTCGATCAGGTTTTGGATTTCATGTTTTAGGTGGATACAATTGTTTGTGGGATGGCCAGCAGCTTGGTGGAATTTACAGTAACTGTTAGGCTCAAAACCAGGGAAATTTGGGTTTAGTGGCTTAAAAAAGGTCAAGGGTCTGAGTAGGCCTTTTTGGATTACCCTCTCTAGGACTTTAGAGAGTGGCTGGTTGAAGTTGGAGAATTGTTGAACTACACGCACCTCCATAGCTTGGCTAGTACTTCCCTGTTGTGTGCCTTGAGTAGAGCAATTTCGGGTTACTGCGCCTCTAGAACTCTTCTTTTTCTCATTCTCTATCTCTTCATCTTGTAAATCGTCATCATATAGATCTATGAAGGTCTTTGGATTCATCATGTGCAGTCTTTCAACCAAATTAGGTGATACATTACGAACAATCATCCTAACATGATCCTTTTCAGCCAATTTATTTTTCATTAGTCCTGCTTTATTCATGAATCTAGTGAGGAAATCAAAAAATGACTCATTTGGTTTTTTCTTAGTCAACTCCAAATCCCTAATAGACACTTCCAATCGAGTGTTATAATCATATTATTTCAAGAATGCAGTACATAGTTCCTTCCAGCCAGCCCTAACAGACTTTTCTAACCCATGGTACTAATTTACAGCCATTCCCTCTAGTGACAGTACAAACAGCCTAGCAACTACTAATAATGGTGCTTTAGTAGTGCTCATGGTTATGATGTATTGTCTCAAATGAATTCTAGGGACTCCTCTCCCATCAAATTTCTGTAGTTGAGGCATTTTGAATTTTTCAGGCAACCTGTCACCCTCCATTTGCAACATATCATCAAAGTTAAAAGAATATCCTATTCCTTGTCCTTTAATCAGCTCTTCCATCTTAGACATTTTCTGAGTCAATGCTTGCGTCTGCTTGGACTCAAGGTTTTGAACCAATTCAAGTGATTCTCTCTTCACCTTTTATACCATGTAGTTTTTAATGTCTTCCATTCTCACATTAGTAATAGGCACATTTCTAATAGCAGGTTGCCCCCCAGCATTGTTAGCAATAGGTAAAGGAGCTACAACAACAGGTGGAGCTCCTACAGTAGGTGGCTATTCAACAATAGCAATAGGTGGTTGTTCAATAATAGCAGTAGGTGGTTATCCAACAACAGGTTACACTAATCCAGCCAAAGCCTGTCTCAGTTCATCTTGCATCATAGCTCTCATGTCATCCATCAAAGCTCCCTTAATGTCCTCCAAGGTCCACATCTCTGGTTGTTGTTCCATTTCAGTCTGTTTTGTCTAAGTTGATTCAGCTTTTAAGAATAGTGGATTGATTGGACTCCCCCCTATTCTCTCCAATCTGTGAAGAATGCTTTGAGCTATGGACTCCGAACTTAAATCAACTTTGGTCAATCTGCCACCTCTTCGTCCCTAGACACAAGAAGACCTAGATGAATATATGATGGTTGCAAAATAAGGTATTAGTATGATGCATGGACTGTATGTATGCATGTATGCATGATGCATGTGTTTATGCAACAAATAGCAGGCAAGGACTTAGTAAGTAGCAAGCATCAAGAAGCAATCAACCAGCAACATGCAAGCATAAGCCTTCCAACCTTATTCCTCCCACACACGTGTTCAATGGCAAGTTTCTTTTTCTAGAATTTTTTGTCTTGGCCTTCATATCAATAGGGGATATTAAGAGCTGACGCGCATGCCAAATCTCTCTTAAAAGAAAAATCACAGAAGCAGCATTTCTAAATATAAAGGTCTAGCCTAATCCTTATTAGCCTGAATGAGCTTCAAAGGTATAGGTTTGGGCCTTTATAAATAGAAATACCTCATGGAAATTCAAATAAATAAGCACTTTGGATGAAGATCCTAGGGGAAGTAACTAGGCCATTATATATGGTTAGGGCCTAGTGAAAAGCTAAGGTTCCCTTAACAAGATGCTCTCCATTATGGACTTTGAGTTATAGACCAAGGTCAGAGGGGCCCAGCATCCTTTACCAACTCAAGAAAAGATTACCCCCTTTAGGGACTTGGGTTACAGACTCTGGTCAGATGAGCCCGGTAAACTCTCTTGAATCGAGTTAAGGCTAAGAGTGATGGTTAGCCAATCTACAACTCCATGAAGCTAGTGGAATCATGTAATCATAAACCAATGCCATCAGTTTAATAGGGACATGCAGAATGAATGCAAGAATAAAATGATAATCGATAAAACAATTCTAAAGAACACAAGTAGAATCGGTATCTCTTATCCCCAATGGAGTCGCCACTGTAGATGGCGGGGTTTAGAGCACGTCCAAGATATTAGCAACCGTGACACTGTTTAGGCTTAGGGCCTTAGAGAACACACTAACCACTGTCAAAAAGACATGGTGTGGAGATGAGGAGTCGCTACCCAGGATAATAACTGAGACAGATTGAAAAGGTGGTACTCGATTCCCTAAAAGAAAGCTAGCACCACAACCAAGAGATTCTAGATACAAAATACTAACTTCTTTTAGTCTCGTGTTCATTTAGAATACTTTTATAAATGATTATTTCATCCTCTAATTACATGTAATTTTATTAAACCCTATTTGACATCCATCTAACCCTAGGCATCTAGTCAATAAAATTACAAGTAAAAAATGCACTCAAAATCACATTGTCCCTAAATCTAAACTATGTTAATTTTATTAAAAGGTTAACTAGATTTACATTTTATTTACAAGTGAGAAATGGACTAAAGGTGGGCCTACATTTTTACTAATTAGTGAGCCTAGATCTGTTTATTTTAATTTTTCTAAGGAATAGGCTTAAGTCTATTCAATTTTAAAGGAAAATTAAATTAATGAGCCTAAGTTTAACTTGGTTTTATTTTAAGTGAAATGTGGGCCTAGGTCTATTTATTTTAAAAGAAATGAAATTAAGTAGGCTGAGCTAAGTCTAAATAAGTTTTAATTAACTAAGTGGGCCTAAAATCTAATTAACTTAATGGGCTTAAATTGATTTTAATTATTTAAAGTCTTAAACCATTTTTAAGCCTATTTATTTAAATGGGTTAGACCTAAACGTGGGCTTGGGACCCAAAAACATAAAAAACATCACAAAATCAAATCAAAATACATTCACATATGATTTCTAAAAAACCTAATTTAATTACATATAAACCCTAATTAACTAAAGCCACCATTAATTTTAACTAATTTTACCCAGTGAACCTAGTTTTGCTAATTAATTTTAAAGTCCAAAAAATTAAATCTTTTACCATTCCCACTACTGGGGCTATTATAAACTACGTACAAAATTTAAACAATTATACACCATGAATTAAAATAACTACACAGAACACATAAATGCAAAATAAATATTAAAATCCTAAGAACTATTAAAAAACAGTACAGGTTCATCTATGGCATTCCATGGATCTTCTGTTTAATTAAACATAGGCGGTATTCTCCTCCTCAATCCACATACGGACATCAAAACAAAAATAAGCACATTAGCAATGAAATCAAATAATCAAAACAATAAAAGAAAATTCATAAACATAAAATAATAGAAAAGAGTAAAAAAATGAAATAGAAAATAACACTGAAGATTTAGATGATGTGCAAATGCCATTTTTTGAGCCCCTCAGATTGGATTATCCTTATTAAAATTGAAGTATTGTTGATTCTGGACTGGGATTTGATTACTTTCAAAAACTTCAATATCCAAAATTAGGGTTTTTTATGCTCGCAGTCTCTCAGTTTTTTCTTTCGTCTTTTTCTCAGTGTGTGCCTCTGTGTCTCTCCATGAGTCTCTCTCTGTGAGTAAAACTCCTCTCACCTTCTAGCAGAAAAAAAAGTTCCCCCCACACACGCAGACTCTTTTCTTTTTAAAGTAGAGTCTGCACATATCGACTTTTCTAGTTTGCAGGATCGCTCATCTCTTCAAAAACAACCTGATCAGAATTTTGATTTTTGAAAACTATTTATACGTTTTGAACGAGTTGAAATTTTCATCAGATAATAATAAAGATAAAAATTGAATTTTCAACCAATCAAAATGCTAAAAAAATGATAAAAATACGCAAAAAATTAAAAAAAAAATGAGATTTTACGAGTCAAAATTGTGCAATGCCGATCCTAATTTTTTTCAAACTTTTAATTACCAAAAGACCCCTAAAAAATTAACTTATTTACAATCAAATCCTAAAAAATATTGCAATTTAGTCCCTAAAGTCCAGAAAATTGACAACCAAGTTCAATTTTGAATAAATTTCATCATAGGGGCTTACGTTGCAATTATGCACAATTACATCCCGAAATTGGGTGCTTACAAAGTGATAAAATGATGAACACACCAAAGTGCTTTGGATTTGATGAAGGAACCTTTAGTATGTCCGGTAGAGAATTGAGGTGCATTAGGAGCCTTGATTTAATCCTAATAGGAGGAGGCAATCCAATTAGGGTTAACTTGAATGTGTCCTTCTTGAGAGAGTACAAAAAGAGTATCAAACTCTTGATAGTTCATGATGTGATCTCTCCCTCCCAACTTAAATCTTATGGAAAAATAAGGGTTTTCCTCATCAAATTTGGTAGAGCGAAGAGAAAAAGATGAAAGAAACTCAATGATGAGAGTAGGGTAAGATGGAAAAGGCGAGAAAGCAAAATCATAAATCCCACCTTTGAGGAGAAGATCTTAGACTTCATCATAGTATGCTATAGCTTGAGAGTTTGTTCATGCATGTACCTAAAGGGAATGAAAACCCTTTTTTTGAAAAAGAGACATCCTTTTCTTAATTTCTTAAGAAGAATAAGAAAAAGGAGAATGAGTTCTTTTGGGTTTATCCTTCTTAGAAGGAGGAGGAGCTTGAGAAGATGAAGGAGCCTTACTTGGTTTCTTAAGAGCCATTAAAAGAGAATAGATGTAGAAAGTTAGAGAAATAAAAACTAGATTTAAGATAAATCAATAAGGAATAGAGTGGTAATTATAAGTAAGAGATTAGGGTTGGAAATAGTGTAGAATTTGAATTTGAACTAAATAGGAACCTAAAAATGCATTCTTGATTTTAATTGGAGAGTCAAAAAGGAGAAAATAATTTGAATTCCTAATGCTGTCAAGAGTGATGTCCTAATCAAGACATGCTCTCATCCTGATTGGGACATCCCATCTCGAGTGATGTCCCAATCGAGACATTCATTTGGGATGAGTTATGTGTAAAAACACAGAACTCAAAGATCATGTCTCGATCAGGACAAGATCTGGTCCCAGGCGGGACCAGGGTCCTATTCAGAAAAGTTTAAGAAAATTGTTCAATTAGGTCTAGACTTTCTAACAAATAAGTCCTTATGAAATTAATTTGCATAAATTGGACTAAATTGACCATTTTTTAAAAAGATAAATAAGTAAATGAAATAGCCTCATTTAAGGAAAGATATATTTTACTAAAAATTAAAATGATTAATTTAATGAAAATTTCATAAATTAATTATTAATTTTGCAAAATAGGAATGAAAAAAAAATAAATCAATTAAACATGTATCATATACCAAAAATAAACATAAAAGAAACATAAATGTTTATCAAAATCAAGATAAACTATAACCATTAATCATGCCAAGTTCATATTTAATAAAGTTCAATCTCTCTTTATTGAGAGGTTTGGTGAAGATATCAGTAATTTGATTATTTGTATCAAAAAAATCAAGTGAGATATTACCAAATTGAACATGATCATGCAAAAAATGATGTCAAATGTTTATATGCTTAGTTTTAGAATGTTGAATAAGATTCTTGCTAAGGTTAATAGCACTTGTATTATCACATTTGATGGGAATGTAATCAAGTTTTTTATACCATAGTTCATCAATTGTTATTTTTTCCATAAAACTTGTGAACAATAAAGACTTGTTGCAATATATTCAGCTTCAGTAGTGGATAAGGCAACCAAAACTTGATTCTTGCTAAACCAAGAAACTAAACATTGTCTTAAAAATTAACAAGTTCCAGAAGTGCTCTTTCTATCCAATAAACTACTAACAAAGTTTGCATCTAAATAGCTAATTAAGTCAAAGGAAGAACTCTTAGGATGCCAAAGTCCTAAATGCATTGTACCACATAGATATTTAAAATTTTTTTTATAGCATTTAAATGAGTATCTCTAGGACTTAATTGAAATCTAGCACATAAGTAAGTAGCAAACATAATATTTGGTCTACTAGTAGTTAATTAAAGAAGGGATCTGATCATACCCCTAAATCACTTTTCATCAACCAGTTTGCTATTCTCATCTTTGTTAAGTTTGGTTGTGGTGCTCAATAAAGTTTTGCTTGTCTTAGTTCCATCCATTTCAAACTTTTTGAGAATGTCTCTTGTATACTTTATTTGATTTATGAAAATCCCATCTTTGCATTACTTGATTTGTAATTCGAGAAAGAATTTGAGTTCTCCTATCATACTCATCCCAAATTCTTCTTGCATTAATTTGGAGAATTCCTCATACAAGCAATGGTTAGTGGCAAAGAAAATAATATCATTAACATATATTTGTACAATTAATAAATCATGTTTGGATTTCTTTATAAAAAGAGTTATGTCAACCTTTCCTTTAGAGAAACCTTTCTCTAATAAAAAGTTACTCAACCTTTCATACCAAGCTCTTGAAGCATGTTTCAATCCATATAATGCTTTTGAAAGTTTAAACACATCATTTGGAAAATCAAAACCCAAAGGTTTCTTAATATACACCTCCTCTTCAATGAAACTATTTAGATATGCACTTTTTACATCCATTTGATAAAGTTTAAAATCCATGAATGATGCAAATGCAAGTAGCATTCTAATAGCTTCTAACCTTACAACATAAGCAAAGGTTTCATCATAATCAATGCCTTCCTCTTGATTATAAAATTTAGCTACTAGTCTAGCTTTGTTCCTAGTTATGACACCTTATTTATTCATCTTATTTCTAAACACCCATTTGGTACCTATAATAGGATGATGTTTTGGTCTTAGAACTAAGGTCCAAAGCTTGTTTCTCTTAAATTGATTCAATTCTTCTTGCATAGCGAGGACCTAAAATTCATCATTTAATGCATCATTAACATTTTTAGGTTCAATTTGAGAAATGAAAGCTTGATTAATAATAGAATTGAGTTTAGATCTAGTAGTTACCCCTTTTGTAGTGTCACCTATGATGAGATCTTAAGGATGAGCTTTTTTGAATTGCCAATCCTTTGGAAGTTCATCCTTCAAGGTAGGTTGAGATGTCTCCTTATTATTCTCCTTGCTTGGACCTTCAAGTTCCAAAGGTTTACTAGTATTTTCTTGAGTTTCCATAATCTCATTGTCATGTATAAGATCATCAACACTATATATATCCTCTTTAGGATTAAGTGAGTTTGATTCATCAAATACAATATGCATTGACTCTTCAAATACTAGATTTCTTTTATTAAAGACTCTATATGCTTTACTAGAAATAGAGTAGCCTAGGAAAATTCCTTCATTAGCTTTAGAGTTAAATTTTCCAAAATTATCGTTGGTGTTTAATATAAAGCTCTTGCATTCAAATACTGTTAGATATAAGATTTTGGGTTTTCTATTGTTCCATAGCTCATAATATGTTTTATTTATTTCAAATTGATTTTTTGAAAACTCGGTTTGAAATATAAAAAGATGTGTTAATGGCTTCCTCCCAAAAGTATAGAGGCAAATTATATTCATTAAGTATTGTTCTAGACATTTTCATAAAAGTTCTATTTTTCTTTTTGACTACTCCATTTTGTTGAGGAGTTTTAGGAGAAGAAAATATATATGAAATATCATTTCCATTACAAAAGGTTTTGAAGAACTCATTTTTAAATTCAATTCTATAATCACTTTTTATAGATAAAATACAAAATCCTTTTTCTTTTTGAATTTTTTTAGCAAATTTTTTAAAAGCTTTAAATGCATCATTCTTATAAGTAAGAAAACATACCTGAGTAAATCTAAAGTAATAATTAGCCAATACATATGCATAGTGCATTCCATCGAGAGTATCAACTTTAGTTGGTCCAAATAAATCCATATGTATAAGTTCAAGTGGTTTAGAAGTGGACACTATATTTTTAAGCTTAAATGAGGACTTGGATTGTTTTCCCTTTTGGTAAGCATGACAAGGTTTATCCTTAGTGAATTTAAACTTAGATAAACAAATCACAAGTTCATATTTACAAAGATCATTCAAAAGCTCAAAATTTGCATGTCCTAACCTTCTATGTCATATCCATGTGTCATGGGAAATAGACATTGAGCATTTGATATCTTTGATATCAATCTTATTCAAATCAATAACATAAACATTGTTTATTCTTTCAATACTAAAAATTATTTTGTCTTCATCAAAACTACTAATAAAGCAATTTTTAGGATAGAAAGTCACTTTGTTTCCCATGTCACACAATTGACTTACACTAAGTAAATTATGCTTAAGACCATTGATAAACAACACATTATGTATATATAAGGATTAAGGATTATCTAATTCTCTAATTCCAATAATCTTTCCTTTTTTATTGTCTCCAAAAGTGACATGTCCTCCATCCTTAGCATCAAGCTTGTTGAATTACTCCTTGTCTCCGGTTATGTGCCTTGAACATCCACTATCAAGATACCACTTGCTTTTCATTCTTATGGATTTCAAGCACATCTACAAAAAATAATTTAAGTGTCCTTTTGGACCTAAACCTTATTGTCTAGGTTGGTTAGTTTCAATATAATCCAAAGGAAGTAAATTCATGTATAGTCTGCAATAGAAACATACATTATTAGTATGTCCTTTGATCATGCAATATGAACATATGAAATTTTTTAATTTATTTATCCTAGGATTGTATGCTTTCCTGGTGTGTGAAACATGCCTTTTATGCTGTGTTAGTGTGTATTTCCTATTATTTTTAGTTATGGAGCGAGACATACAATGACAATGATAATTTGTATTTTGATAAGTTTGTGCAATATGTTTATGTGCATTGTGTTGTGTAACATTTCTAATATGATTTTTTCTAGTGTACATTAAAGCGTGCTTAGGTTAAAATGCTCTAGTTTGAGCCTCACCTCTTTGTGTCAAATAGGATTAAGTCTTATGAGACTTCCTTTTAATATTTGACACATGAGACTTATTAGATTTAAAAGCTTGAGTCTCAATTAGTTTCGAAGTAGAGGGAGTGGACTCATGTGAGGCTTTTATAAAATTAATATGTGATGATGATGATGAAGGCATTCCATTTCTATATCCAATTCCATGGGTATCTCCATGAAATTTTTTAGAATCAATAAGACTATTTAAAGTTTATTTTCCTCTCTTGAATTTAAAAATAAAATTTTTTAATTCTAAGATCTCATTAGAAAGTTTTTGATTTTCATCACTTGCTTTCTTGAGTTGATCTTCTAAGGAATTAGAAGACTTAGCATTACTAACAAATTTTTCATTTAATTTAACAAGTTTAGTAAAATCAATTTTTAAGCTATCAAATTTTTTTGTTAAGCTAGATAGCTTATACTAGATAGCTCATACTTGTAAAAAATTTTATTGGAAAGTAAAATTTTGCATTTAACTAATAATTTGCTCACAATAGAGCTCTCATCATTATCATCATTATCGCAATAATCATCATAATCATCAAAGGAGAATAAGAAGTAGATGGTACCTCATTTTCATTTTTAAGAGCCATGAAGCAAAGATTGACCACTTCTTATTGTTTCTCTTCCTCTTCAAATTCGGAGGAATCATCCCAAATAGCTTTGAATGCCTTTTTCTTATCTTTCACTCCCTTATTCTTAAGTTTGAGTTTGTGACACTCACTTCTAATGTGTCCTAATTTCTTGCATTCATAGCAAGCAACCCCTTTGGTTTTCTTCTTCCCATCTCCTTCGTACTTCTAGTTAAAGTCCTTTATTTTTGAGAAATTTTTCTTTCTCAAAAACTTCTTGAAGTTCCTAGTGAGCATGGCATTATCACCATCTTCATTACTAGAATATTTAATGCTTTCCTCTTCACTATCTTCTTAAAGACCTTTAAGTGCTATGTTCTTTTTCTTTTCTTCTTTGTCTTCTTACTCTTTACCTCTTTTCTTAATTATGAGCTCATGTGTCAAAAGCTTACCAATGAGCACATCGATTAAAAGGTTAGGGAGGTCTTGAGCTTCCTCAATTGAAGTGACTCGAGATTCTCAATCCTTCTTATTTAAGATTCTTAGAATCTTATTGTTTACTTCTTCCTTAGTGAAATGTTTACCAAGTTTCATGGGGGTTGTAAGAAGAGCATTGAGTTGATTTATCATCTCTATGATTGACTTCTGAGGCTTCATCTTGAAGAGTTCATATTCATACATGTGAAGTTGAACCTTCTTGCTTCTAACTTGTATGTTTCCTTTATAATGATTTTTCAAGGTGTCCCACATTTCCTTGGCCAACACATAATGTTGAAGCTTACCTCCTTCTTCTCTCATTATAGAAGAGACTAGAGTAATCATAGCCTTTTTATTTTTATGATTTTCTTCCTTTTTCTCAATGCTCCATTATCCTCTTCCAAGAGTAGTTACCACACAATCAATGATAGTTATAGGTGGTTCCCAACCTTTTAGGACAATGTCCCAAAGTTTGATGGAATCACAATCAAGGTAAAACTCCATTGTGAACTTATAATGAGAATAGTCACTACCATCAAAGAATAGTATAAGTGAAGAAATGTTTTGTGATTCACTTCCCATGATCTTGTATTTTAGTAATGAAGTTCCTAGAATTCAAGCTTTGATACTAATTGAAAGAGTCCTAGAGGGGGGTGAATAGGACTATTGAACAAAAATTGGAAATTAAAAGGTTTGGACAAGAATTAAGAGAATTATTGAAAAGGAAGAATGAAGAACACAATGATTTAAGGAGTTTGGATTCAACAACAATCCTACGTCTCCACCTAACTTATCCCCAAATTAGGATTTTGAATCACCTACATTCTTATTCATAAGATTAAGATTATATAAGAGTTTTATGGCTCACTCTTATAACCTTACAACATGAGTTTTCTAGGATCACTTAAAAACCAAATTACAAGTGTTTTCAAGGCTTACACTAAAACCAAAATCCCAAGTATTTTAATGGCTAAACACTTAAACTAATACCTTTATAATAGAATCTCACTTCCTATTTTCTAAACCTAAAAAATAGAAGAATAAGAATATCTATTCTAACATTCACTAAATCTCACAAGAGTATACAATAATAAGAATGAATTTTGGAAGAGTTTAGAGAGCTTAATTGAATACTTAAATGTATAAAGATGAATGACCAAGTTTCTTAACCTCAAAACAATCTTCAAAAGTCATATTTATACTTGAGCAATCTAATTATAGTTGTTGGAAGCAATGATTTCATTCCCAACATAAATCAAGTCCATTTAAACGAAAATTTAGACTTTTGAGTGCATTTTATTAGGTCCCAGTCAGGACTAACACCAAATAGCCATTAGGAGTCATTATATTTGAAAAAGTACCCTAATCCCAATCGAGATACCATAATCTCGATCGGGACTACCCTATCATGAGCAATGTCCTGATCAGGACACTCAATCTGGTTAGGTACTGCCCTTTTGATGAATTTTTGCTCTTCTTTAGTCCTGCTCAGGATTATAACACACATTATAACTTTTTATGCAATTTAGTCCCTGTGATGAGTCTAGTTGAGATAGTACTTGTAGTGACTTTTCAGAATCATTTTTCTTTAATATTTCATTATTATTTTGACTTCTAAATTATTCCTAACTCATACACACTTAAAGAAAACACATTAGTTTCTTAAAATTAAGTTATTAAGATCAAAATCAAGATTGCTAACTTGCTAAGGTTGACAAAATCCAAGAATGATTTATTAATTGTTCAAATAGATATTGATAATATTAGTTTTGATGCTACTAATCATTGCTGGTGTGAGAAATTTTCTAAGCTAATGTAAGGAGAATTCAAAATAAGTATGATGGGAGAACTAAAATTCTTTCTCAGATTACAAATCAAACAATGCAAAGATGGGATTTTCATCAATTAAACAAAAAATGTAAGAGACGTTTATAGACGGCGAGGTTTAGCGCATGCCCAAGATCTTAGCAACCACGACACTATTTAAGCTCAGGGTTGTAGAGAACACACTAACCACTGTCATAAAGACATGGTGTGGAGATGAGGAATCCCCAACTAGGGTAATAACTGGGACAAATCAAAAAATAGTGGTACTCGATTCCCTAAAAGAAAGCCAGCACAATAACTAGAAGATTCTGGGTACGGAATGCTAACTTCTTTCAGTCTCGCGTTCTTTTAGGATTACTTTATGAATTACTATTTTATCCTCTATTTATGTGCAATTTCATATAAACCCTAAAAAATCAACTCTATGCAAACTAGTCATGAAATATACAAGTAAACAATGCATTCATCACAATTCCTAGGTTAGTCTAATCTACATTAATTTTAATTAAATGAGATAAATCTATATGTTTAAATTTATAAGTGAGCCTAAAGACTAATGGGTCTAATTCCTATTCAATTTTTATTAAGTGAACCTAAGATTATTTATTTTAATTCTAAAAATGGGACTAATTCTACAAATTATGAAGTATTTAAATTAGTGAGCCTAATTTTATATGTTTTAATTCTAAGGGGATCTTAACTCTATAAATTATGAAAAGGCTTAAATTTAATGAGCTAAGTCTAAATTAATTAAATTAAATTAGGTAGGCCTATGTCTAATTAACTAAATGGGCCTAAGTTATCCCTACCCTAAACCTAATTAATTATGGGCCTAAAGATGCATTTGTATTAATTAAACCTAAGAAAACCTAAATTTAAATGGGTTAAAGCCTAATGTGAGCCTAGGGCCCAAAATGCATAAACATAAGCAAACAAGCTCAAAAACTAAAAAAATATCAAAAAATAATCAACTAATTAATTAAATCTATTCTAAAACCCTAATTTAATTAAAGTGACCATAAATAATAAATAAAATAATCAAAAAGCAACCCTAATTGTACCAACTTCAATCTAATTTAATTTTAATTAAACAACCTTACGATTTCTATAGCCATTAGTTTTAATTAATTACTGAATGAAAACCCTAATTTTACTAACCAATTACTTAAAATAAAACGCATAAGCACATATACCAAATTTCATTATTCCCACTATTGGGCTTATTACAATGAACTATTGAAAATAACAAAAAAAAAGTAGAATTAATACAAACCCCAAAAAATAAAAATAAGAAAATTCAATAGAAAAACCTAGAAACTACATCTAGCTACAAGGTTATATCTATGGCATTCCATGGATATCTATGGACTTGGTTCTCCAAGCATGATCATCATTTAATCTCCTCTATAATCACCATCACAAATGGATTAGTGAATAAAATTATAATAAAAATTCAATAAAATCAAAATAAGAAAAAACAAGAATAAAAGAAAGTAGAGAGAAGATAATGCTTTATGGATGCTGAATGAATTGCTCCTCAAACTAGTAAGATCAACGTTGTTTTCTTAGTAGGCTTTCAAAACTTGTTATTCGTATTCTCAAAAAATCTCCAAATGAATAAATCACCAAGAGTTTTTTTTTTTATGGAAAAGAATGCTCAAGATTAAGAATTGAGAGTTCCTTGCTCCAGGAGCCTAAGCTTTCCTTTTATAGGAAAAAAAACAAAAAAACCTAAGTTCTACGTAGTAAGAGTTCCAATTCTAAAAGGACTTTATTTCCTGAAGAATTAGATAAATCCCAAAAATAAATTTAAGAAAATTTTTTAACCAATCAAAACATAAGAAAATATTTTTATTTTCTGTAAAAAATATAAAAAAAACAGATGGAAAATACGTAATTCTGATTGGAATTGCATAGTTCCAATCAGAATTGCATAATTCCGACCGGAATTACATAATTCTAATCGGAATTATGTAATTCTAATTTTTTTAAGTTTTAATTACAAAAAGACGCTTTAAAGAAATAAAAATTTTCAATTAGGTCTTAAAAGGTATTATAATTAAGTCCTTAAAAAATCAATGAAACTCTTTCTTTCAAACTTCAAGTGTTAAAGACCTACTTATAACATTTTCATTATTGGAGTCCTTTGTCGCATCCATATTTTATTATCCCAAAATTGGGTGTTTACAAAATTCTTAGAAATTTTGGCATGGATGGAGTTAAGACAAGAAAAACTTTAATAAGCACCACAACCAAACTCAGTAAGGATGAGAATGGCAAACTGGTTGATGTAAGGCGATTTAGAGGTATGATCAAATCCCTCCTTTATTTAACTGCTAGTAGACTTGATATTATGTTTGCTACTTATTTATGTGCTAGATTTAAATAAAGTCCTAAAGAGTTTTATTTAAGTGCTATTAAAAGAATTTTCAAATATCATTCTGGTACAATACAATTAGGACTTTGGTATCCTAAGAGTTCTTCCTTTAACTTGATTAGTTACTCTAATACAGACTTTGTCGGTAGTTTACTAGATAGAAAGAGCATTTTTGGAACTTGTTAATTTTTAGGACAATGTTTAGTTTCTTGGTTTAGCAAGAAACAAGTTTTGATTGCCTTGTCCACTACTGAAGTTAAGTAAATAGCAGCAAGTTTTTGGTGTTCATAAGTCTTATGGAAAAATAATAATTGATGGACTATAGTATAAAACTTGATCACATACCTATCAAATGTTACAATAAGAGAGCTATTAACCTTAGCAAAAATCCCATTCAACACTCTAAAACTAAGCATATAGACATTCGACATCAGTTTTTGCATGATCATGTTCAATCTAGTGATATATCACTTGATTTTGTTGATACAAATAATCAACTGGCTGATATCTTCACCAAACCTCTCAATGAAGAGAGATTGAACTTCATTAAATATGAACTTTGCATGATTTATGGTTCTAGTTTGTCTTGATTTTAATAAAACTTCAAGTTTCTTCTATGTTTATGTTTGCTATATGATACACGTTCATTTGATTTTTTTTCCTATTTTGCAAAATTAATAACTAATCTATGAAACATTCATTAAATTAATTATTTTAATTTTTAGTAAAATGTATTCTTCTTTAAATGAGTCTATTTCATTTACTCATTTATTTCTTTCAAAAATCCTCAATTTATTCCAATAAATGAAAATTAACATCATAAGGACTTTATTGTAAAATATTTTTTGGACTTAATTGCAAACTTCTGAAAAAAAAATTTTGTTCAGGACCTTGGTCCTGCTCAGGACAGATCATGCCCTGATCGAGACATGATATGTTAATTCTATGTTTTTACACAGAACCGATCCCGAACAAATATCCCGATTAGGATATCACTTGGGACATCATGTCCCAATCAGGATGGGATCATGTCCCGACTAGGACATAGCTCTTGACAGCATTAGGATTTCAAAATATGTTCAATAATTTGACTCTCCAATCAAAATCAGGATGATGAACCTTCTTAGGTAGGCCAAATTTTTAAATGTGTGTCCTTAATAGAATCTAACTTCAATTCCTGCTTTAATGAATTTGAATCCAACTTTAATGTGTGTTTCAATCAAATTAATGACAACATTGCTCACCTTCAACATGATGTTCATTGTATTTATAGCAACAAGGCTCCACTTGCACCTACCTCCACCTCTTTTCCCTCCTCAAGAATAGATCTTATTTGTATTTTTCATTTGTTTTATTTTCATTTTATGTTTGGTTTATTTTTCATATATAAGCCTCTAGCTGTCAATTTTTTTAGGCTCATTTTATGCTTGTTCCTATTTATTTTATTGCAGTTTAATTTCAATATTTTTGTACTGAATGCATTTTAATATTATTAATGAAAATCTCCTTGCCTTAAAATATAAATTTCTCTAGTATTCATTGTTTTTTATTTTTGACAAAGGGGGAGAAATATTTGAGTTTGATCAATTTATTATTTATGCATAATTTTTTCTTTAATTTTTTTTAATTACATGTATTTTTTTTATTTTATTTTGTGTGCAAAATTTATGTTTAAAATTATTAATGTATAAATTTTTCTTAAGAATTGTTTTGATCTTTGTCAAAAGAGAAAAAATAATTATTGGGGGACAAAATTGTTTAATTTTTTTTTTTTTAAAAAATAATTTTGTTTATGCACACATAGTAACAAATGTATGTGTGGCTAGTTTTTTCCTCATGATAAAAAGTCTTGTTTTGCTTACTTTTTTTATGTATGCCATGAATTTTATAAAGATTTAGTGTATCTTTGTTTTCATTATTTTGGTTCGTGATCTTTTATCCCGTTTAGAATTTTTTGTTCCTTTAGATTCATTTTTCTTTATATCTCTCTTTTTTCTTTTTGTCTTTGACAAAAGGGGAGAAGAAACTATGTTTGTAATATCCTAAGTACCACATGATCATTAACTAGCTAAGTTCTATATGATCATGTGATTGTTAAGTTTTTTTTTTTAAGTTTCAATATAGTGCTATATGTATTATTTTTGTAATGCATTCTAGTAGCACCACATGCATATATTTTTGAAATTATTTCCTTTATATTGCCTAATAATTTATTTTAATGATCATGTTATCATGTTTTTAACACATTTGTTATATTAGGTCATGTTTCTTTTTGTTCCTCATACTAAATTTTATGTTGTTTTTTATTTTTGAAAAAATGGAGGAATAGAAAATTAAATTTATATTTCTTATCATGTCTACAAAAGGAAGAAATAAAGAAATATATTTGATCTCATTTCTTATCATCATTATTTTCACAATTGTTATCAATCCCACACTTTGCATTAAATTATTTTTTTATTTAACTCAAAATAAATTTATCAAAATCAAAAAGGGAGATTATTTACTTTAGCAAGTTATCAATCTTGATTTTGATATTAACAAACTTAATTTTGAGCAAATAATGTGTTTACTTCAAGTGTGTATAAGTTAGGAGCAATTTGGAAGTTAAAATAATGATGAACTATCAAAGAAAAATCATTTTGAAAAGTCATCAGATTGCTATTTCGACTGGACTACTCATAGAGACTAAATTGCACAAAAAATGCAAGTTTTGTCATAGTCTCGACCGAGACCAAAAGAGACCATTTTTTAAAAAATGGCAGAGCCCATCCCAATCCAATATCCTAATCGAGACACTACTCTAGACATGGTAGTCCCGATCAAGACATTGATATCACGATCAGGATTAAAGAAATTTTTTAAATACAATGACTCATAACGGCTATTCAATGCTAGCCTTAATCGGGACTGATAATATCCTGATCGGGACCTAATAAAATGTAGCTCAAAAGTCCAAATTTCATTCAAATGGACTTTATTTTTATTAGGAATGAAATTATTGCTTCCAATAACTATAATTGGATTGCTCAAGTATAAATATGACCTCTGAATATTAATTTGAAGTTAAGAACCTTATTTACTCATTCTATACTTTCAAGTATTAAATTAAGCTCTCTAAACTCTTTCAAAATTCATTATTGTATACTTTTGTGAGAATTGGTGAGTGTTAGAATAGATATTCTTGTTCTTCTATTTTCTAGGATTAGAAAACGAGAAGTGAGATTCTATTATAAAGGAATTGATTTAAGTGTTTAGCCATTAAAACACTTAGGAATTCAGTTTTAGTGTAAGCCTTGAAAACACTTATAAATTGGTTTTTGAGTAAGCCTTGAAAACTTAAAGTTGTAAAGTTGTATGGGTGAGTCATAAAACTCTTGTGTAATCTCAATCTTGTGAATAAGATTATGGGTGATTAAAAATCCTAACTTGGGGATAAGTTAGATGGAGATGTAAAATTATTGTTGAATCGAAACTCCTTAAATCTTTGTGTTCTTCATTCTTCCTTATTAACATTTCTTTTAATTCTTGTTCAGATCTTTTTAATTTCTTATTTTTGTTTGATAGTCCTATTCACCCCCCTCCCTCCTTTCTTTAGGACTATTTCATACATTATAAAAAAATTTTAATGGCTAATCAACTACCTGATATGACTCCTTAGACATACACTTTATGTTGCATTTCCCAATCTAATTCATAATACTTAAGATATTCAATTAGATCTCCCAAGGAATTTCTTAATTCTAGTTGTTACATCAGCTGATCACCACACTTTAACATCTGATTCAAACTCCATTGTACATACAAATATACACTTTAAGTTTCCTTTTCCACTTTACAAACATATATAGAGAGGCTTATGAGGCTTTATTTCATATTTATTTAATGTAAAAAATCATTTTACAATAACTTATGAGAGGGAAAAAAAAGTACTTACTAGAATGGAAGAGTTTGCATCTTCCACCAATTGATATAATCATATAGTAACTTTACCACCCACTTATACTCCGCAATATCATTAAATGCATATGGAACAATACTATCTGTAGATAATGATTTACATGCCCTTCCTTTAGCATGTAAAGCATTCACCTCCATGATAATATATCTAACATTAAGTGAATACAAAGACCAAAATATCAATCTCTATTATAGGGAAAATTATATAAGACTCAACAGCTCTTGTGTGAGCTTGAACACACATAATTCTTAGTGATCCTATCAATATAATTTGCATGCTTGACCATAAAATTAATATAAATAAATATCATGGCAACAATCATACCTCAAAATATTTTGTATATCTTTTGTCAGCCGGTATTCCTCTTTAAGTTTTCCACTAAAACTCACTATTAGTTTCTCTACACGTTCCAAATATTTTAAGATATTCTTCAATATTTGTTCTAACTTAAAATTAAACAAATAATCATTTCTTTAATATAAGCCTTAGCCTTAGATTAGTTATCAATTTCCAAGTAGTTATTAATATTAAGAACACTTTTAAAATTTTAGTAATGACCTAATTTAACAAATTTGTAATACTTATAGTTCAAAGTTGATTTTGGTCAATTTTGGTTAAAACTGAGCACAGAGGTGCTAACGTTGTATTTTAGTGGTACTATGATTATGGGGCTAAGTCTTACATCGATCATTAAAATACTTATACAAAAAGAACAAACATGTCACAGCTGTAATTACGATTAACCTTAAATTTTATATTTATAAATAAATTAAATTTAATAATAATCATAATAATAAAACTTGGGAATCAAGTTAAAAAAAATTAAGTAATTAAAAAAATAAAAAAAGAGTATAGGTGTAACATTCTTGGAGAGTTGAAGTAATACTTATCCATGGAGATGATTATCGTCATTTTATGTTTATCACTCAATAAAAAAAAAAGAATAATAAATTGAGAGAAAGGGGTTGACGAGTTATAAAAAATGTGAGTGAATTCTATTTTCTTTTTAATTCTTGATCTTGAAAATTTTAGTTTTAACAAATGTGAGTAAATATCTTTTTCAATTCATTGTTGAGTATTAAGTTTTCCTTAGAACACTTGTTTAGTTGAATTTTAATTCTTGAAAAATCCAGCAACTTAATGTTTTCAGAATTACTTACTGAAATTAATGTTTTAAATATGATTTGTGTATAAGATATGTAAGTATAGGTTTATACTTGTTGAGAATTCGTCTAGGGACAAAATGTTGTACTATTGAAGTTTTAGAAATTTTGTGCGCCCATGAACAGTTAAAGTGTGTAAGCCATGTTTAAAGCTTTGGAACTCGAAATGAGAAGAAATTTATATTTATACAAACCTAAAGGTGTCCCTTACAAATTTGTTAAAACTAAGTAAACACAATTCTGCCATTTTAATGGTCTTTTAGAGCAACACATTTTAGTGCGCACAATCTATAGACATTCTGACCATGCTCAATTAGTATTGATGTTGCTCCTTCTATACACATCCATTTGATGTAAAATCAATTGTAAACCACTCTAGATACACAAAAATTTAAATTTGAATAATTATATTTAATGATAAAAACCATATAATTTTTGCTAAGTTTTTTATTGCACCTTATGAATTCTATTAAGTTGACAGTCTATTGAGCTGGCATAGTAAACTTCAAAAGACCATAACTTTAGCTCTGTAACTCTAAATGAGGTGAATATTGATCCTATAAGAACTTAGAAATGTTCTCTATAACTTCATATTTTTTAGTTGAACCTGATATAGCCTGTATAATGGTCGAACGAAGCCATGCATTTTAATGTTTAATCTATCAGAGTAATTGAGCTGATTGTGATTTGACCTCTCTAACTTTCTTTGTGGTTATCAAATTGAAGTGAAATTTTTATGTTATACACTAGACACATAGATATAATATTGTATAAAATTTCAGTTTCCAATTGTTTTCCTATAATTCTCATAAATTTTTTGAATGTTAGCCCTACGAATCTACCTTGGCAGAGTCATTTTACCTAGTTCAATTGAGTTTTAGTTGAGCAAATGGTGGGGTTAAACTGTGGAATATTGATGGCATGTTAATGAATTGATGATGATCATATCCAAATGTGAAAATGTTAAAATTAAGGTTAATTGTGAGTCTTTATTAGGCATGAAATTCAAGTGGACAGCATACATGCAACCATAGATATGCAAGTATATTAAGTAGAATTTTTATTGAAATGAAGAGTAAAATGGTTGTTGTTGCATATAATTGTTATGGAAAATATAAAGCTCTATAAGTAGGCAAAAAATTATGGTTCATAAAAATAGAAATTTTTTTTGAGAAATTGGTGAGTGAACTTAGTACCTTCATTACGCTTCTTCACCCTATGTCCCGATCGGGACTATCTGGTCCCGAGTCCCTATCTTGATTCTGAATTAGATAGTGCTTGTGATGTCTTTCCAGAATAATTTTTCTTTGATAATTCATCATTATTTTGACTCCCAAATGATTCCTAACTTATACACACTTAAAGTAAACACATTAATTGCTCAAAATTAAGTTTGTTAAGATCAAAATAAAGATTGATAACTATCTAAGGTTAACAATCTCCCCCTTTTTGATTTTGACAGACTTATTTTGAGTTTGATAAAGATAATATCAAGTGTAGTGTGTGATAGATAAAAATAATGATAATAATAATGATATCAAGTGAAATAAAATATATTTCTTTATTTCTCCCCCATTGAACATGGACATGATAAGAAATATAAATTTATAATTTATTCTCCATAACATAAAATAAAAACAATATATTATGAGATAAAATATGGCCTAACATAACAAAAGTGTTTAAAAACATAAAATCATGATAACATGATCAGGTAAATAAATTGTTATGTAATTTAAAGGAAATAAATTCAAACATATATACATATAGTGCTACTAAAATGCATCACAATAAATAGTACATATAGCACTTATGTTGAAGCTCAAAAAACTTAACTATTATATGATCATATAGATCTTAGATAGCTAATCATATGTGATTATGAAATCAAGCATCAATATAGCAATTTAAACATAAAATCAAGACAAACTAGAACCATTAATCATGCCAAGTTCATGTTTAATGAAATTCAATCTCTCTTTATTGAGAGGTTTAGTGAAGATATCAGCAAGTTGATTCATTGTATCAACAAAAACAAGTGAGATATCACCAATTTGAACATGATCACACAAAAAATGATGTCGAATGTCTATATGCTTAGTTCTAGAATGTTGAATGGGATTCTTGCTAAGGTTTATAGCACTTGTATTATGACATTTGATAGGAATGTGATCAAGTTATATACTGTAGTCTAACAATTATTGTTTTTTCCATAAGACTTGTGGACAACAAAGAATTACTATAATATATTCATTTTCAGCAATGGACAAGGCAACTGAAACTTATTTTTTACTAAAACTAGAAAATAGACATTGTCCTAAAAGTTGAAAAGTTCTAAAAGTGCTTTATTTATCTAATAAGCTACTAGTAAAGTCTACATCTAAATAACTTATTAAGTTAAAGGAGGAATTCCTAGGATACTAAAGTCCTAAATGCATTGTTCCACAAAAGATATATGAAAATCCTTTTGACAACATTCAAATAAGACTCTTTAGGACTAGATTAAAATCTAGTATATAAGCAAGTATCAAACATAATATCGGGCTACTAGCTATTAAATAAAGAAGGGATCCGATTATACCTCTAAATCATTTTTCATCAATAGGTTTGTCATTCTCATCCTTGTTGAGTTTGGTTATGGTGCTCATTGGAGTTTTGCTTGTCTTAGCTCCATTCATGCCAAACTTTTTGAGAATGTCTCTTGCATATTTGGTTTGATTATTGAAAATGCTTTATATATCTAGTAAGCTAGTAGCAAAGTCTACATTCGAATAACTTATTAAGTTAAAGGAGGAATTCCTAGGATACCAAAGTCTTAAATGCATTATTCCACAAAAATAATTGAAGATCCTTTTGATAGCATTCAAATGAGACTCTTTAGGACTATATTAAAATCTAGTATATAAGTAAGTAGGAAACATAATATCGGGTCTACTAACTATTAAATAGAGAAGGGATCCAATCATACCTCTAAATCATTTTTCATCAACAAGTTTGCCATTCTCATCCTTATTGAGTTTAGCTGTAGTGCTCATTGGAGTTTTACTTCTCTTACTCCATCCATGCCAAAAATTTTGAGAATGTCTCTTGCATATTTGGTTTGATTGATGAAAATCCTATCTTTACATTACTTGATTTAAAGTCTAAGAAAGAACTTAAGTTCTCTTATCATACTCATCTTAAATTTTCCTTGCATTAACTTAAAGAATTCCTCACATAAGCAATGGTTAGTAGAACTAAAAATAATATCATCAACATATATTTGAACAATTAATAAATCATGCTTAGATTTCTTTATAAAAAGAGTTATGTCAACTTTTCCTTTAGATAACTCTTTCTCTAGTAAAAAGTTGCTCAATCTTTTATACCAAGCTCTTGGAGCTTATTTCAATCCATACAATGCTTTTGACAATTTAAAAACATGATTTGGAGAATCAAAATTTTTAAAACCCAGAGGTTACTCAACATATACCTCCTTTTCAATGAAACCATTTAGAAATGCACTTTTGACATCCATTTAATAAAGTTTAAAATTTTTAAATGATGCAAATGCAAGTAACAATCTAATAGCTTCTAACCTTACAACCAACGCAAAGGTTTCATCATAATCAATGCCTTCCTCTTGGTTATAATCTTTAGCCACTAGTCTAGCTTTATTCATAATTATGATACCTTGTTCATTCATCTTATTTCTAAACACCCATTTGGTGCCTATAATAAGATGATGTTTTGGTCTTAGAATCAAGGTCTAAAACTTATTTGTCTAAAATTGATTTAACTTTTCTTGCATAGCAAGAACCCAAATTTCATCACTCAATGCATTATTAATATTTTTAGGTTCAATTTGAGAAATAAAGGCTAAATTTACAATAGACTTAAGTTTAGATCTATTAGTTACCCCTTTTATAGTGTCACCTATGATAAGATCTTAAGGATGAGCTTTCTTGAATTGCCAATCCTTTGGAAGTTCATCCTTTAAGGTAGGTTAAGATGTATCTTCATTGTCATCTTTGTTTGACCCTTCAAATTCTAAAGGCTTACTAGCATTTTCTTCTTAATTATCTATAATCTCATTGTCACTTACAAGATCGTCAACACTACAAACATACTTTCTAGGATCAAGTAATTTTGATTTATCAAATACAATATGCATTGACTCTTCAACTATTAGAGTCTTCTTATTAAACACTCTATATGCTTTGCTAGGAGTGGAATAGCCTAGGAAAATTCATTTATCAGCTTTAGAATCAAATTTCCCAAGATTATCCTTAGTGTTTAATATAAATCACTTGTTTCCAAATACTCTTAGATATGAGATTTTGGATTTTCTATTGTTCCATAGCTCATAAGATGTTTTGCTTAAATTTGGTCTTTTGAAAACTCAGTTTGAAATATAACAAAATGTGTTGACGACTTTTGCCCAAAAGTATAGAGGAAATTATACTCATAAAGCATTGTTCTACCCATTTCCACAAGAGTTCTATTTTTCCTTTCAACTATCCTATTTTGTTGAGGAGTCCAACGAGAAGAAAATGAATATGAAATACCATTTTCATTACAAAAGGTTTTGAAAAAATCATTTTAAAATTTGATTCCATGATCACTTCTTATGAAAGAAATACAAAATCCTTTTTCTTTTTTAACTCTTTTAGTAAAATTTTCAAAAGCTTTAAAAGCATCATTTTTATGGGCAAGAAAATAAACCCAAGTAAATCTAGAGTAATCATTAACCAATACATATACATAGTGATTCCACCAAGACTAGCAACTCTAGTTGGTCGAAACAAATCCATATATATAAGTTTAAGTGGTTTACAAGTAGACACTACATTTTTAGCTTAAATAAGGATTTGGATTGTTTTCACTTTTAACAAGCATCATAAGGTTTATCCTTGGAGAATTCAAGTTTGGGTAAACCAACCATAAGTTCATATTTACAAAGATCATTCAAAACCTCAAAATTTGCATGTCCTAAACTTCTACGCCATGTCCATGTGTCATGGGAAATAGACATTAAGCATTTGATGTCTTTGTTATGAATCTTATTCAAAATCAATAACATAAACATTGTATATTCTTTTACCACTAAAAATTACTTTGTTTTCACCAAGACTACTAACAAAGTAATTTCTAGGATAGAATGTCATCTTATTTCCCATATTATATAATTGACTTACACTAAGCAAGTTATGTTTAAGACCATCAATAAGCAATACATGATGTATAAATAAGGATTGACGATTACTGATTTCTCTAATGCCTATAATTTTCCCTTTTGCATTATCTCCAAATATGACATGTCCTCCATCTTTAGCATTATGCTTGTTGAATTGTTCATTGTCTCTCGCCATGTGTCTTAAACATCCACTATTAAAATACCACTTGTTTTTCATTCTTGCAGATTTCAAGCACACCTACGCAAAATAATTTCAATGTTCTTTTAAACCCAAACCTTTCTCGATCTAGATTGGTTAGTCTCAAGATAATTTATAGGAAGCAAATTTATATATAGTCTTCTATAGAAACATACATTGTTAGTATGTCCCTTAATCATGCAATATGAACATACAAAATTTTCAAATTTTTTTTTCCTAGGATGATATATTTTCCTAATAAATGAAGCATGCCTTTAGTGTTATAGTGGTGTGTGTCTCTTATTTTTTTGAGTAATAGTATAAGAAATGCATTGACAATGGCAATGTATATTTTGATAGGTTTGTGCAACATATTTAGGTGCATTGTATTGTGCAACATGCTTATGAGTGTTGTGTCTAGTGATAAAGCATATTTAGGTTATGCTTTTCTAGCATGAGACTTAACCCTTTGTGTCGTATAGGATTAAGTCTTATGAGACTTCCTTTTAATATTTAAAACATGAGACTTATTAGCTTTGAAAGGTTGAGTCTTAATTGGCTAAGAGGTAGAATGAATAGAATTGCATGATGTTTTAACAAATTTAGTATGTGATGATAATGAGGATGAAGTCATTCCATTCTTATATCTTAATCCACAAGTGTTTCTATAGATTTTTTAAGAGTCTAGAAGATTATCCAAACTCTGCTTTACTTTTTGGGATTTGGAAATGGAATTCTTCAATTCTAATATCTCATTAGAAAGCTTATGATTTGATCACTTGCTTTCTTGAGTTGCTCTTCTAAGGAATTTGAAAATTTTAAATCACAAGTAAGTTTTTCATTTGATTTAACAAGATTAGCAAAATCATTATTCAAACTTTCAAATTCTTTGGTCAAGCTAGCTAACTCATGTTTATAATGTTTCTTTATAGAAAGTAGGTTTTTATATTTAAGCAAGAGTTTGCTCACTATAGAGCTCTCAACATCATCATCATCATCATCATCATCATCATCATCATCATCATCATCATCATCATCATCATCATAATATTCATCACAAAAAGAATTAAAAGTAGAAGGTACCTTATTTTCATTTTCAAGAGCCATGAAGCAAAGATTGATCACTTCTTATTGTTCCTCTTCCTCTTCAAATTCAAAAAAGTTATCCTAAGAAGCATTGAAAGCCTTTTTTCTACCCTTTGCTCTTTTGTTCTTTAATTTGAGTATGGGGCACTCACTTCAAATGTGACCTAATTTTTTTCATTCATAACAAGTAACTTCTTTAATTTTCTTCTTACTTTCCCTTTCATACTCTTATTAAAGTCTCTTATTCTTGAAAATTTTTTCTTTCTTAAAAACTTCTTAAAGTTCCTAGTGAACATGGAAATATTACCATCTTTGTCACTAGAATCTTTAATATTTTCATCTTTACTTTCTTCTTGTGAAACCTTCAATGCTATGCTCTTTTTCTTCTCTTCCTTCTCTTCTTACTCTTCACCTCTTTACTTAATTATGAGCTCATGTGTCAAGAGCTTACTAATAAGCACATCGATTAAGAGGGTAGAGAGGTCTTGAGCTTCCATAATTGAAGTGACTCAAGATTCCCAATTCTTCTTAGGTATGATTCTTAAAATCTTATTGTTCACCTCTTCCTTAGAGAAATGTTTTCCAAGTTTCTTGAGGGTTATAAGGAAAGAATTAAGATGTTTGTCATCTTCATGATTACTTATTGAGACTTCATTTTAAAGAGTTCATATTCATATATATGAAGTTAAACCTTCTTGCTTCTAACTTACATGTTGCCTTCATAATGATTTTCTAAGGTCTCCTGAATTTCTTTAGTCGACATACAATGTTGAAGCTTGCCTCCTTCTCTTGTCATGAAAGAGACTAGAGTGATCATAGCCTTTTTATTTTTATGATTTTCCTCCTTTTGTTCATTATTCCATTGGCTTCTTAAAAGAGTAATTATCATACCATCAATGGTAGTTATAGGTGGTTCCCAACCCTTTAGGACAATATCCCAAAGCTTGATGGAATGATAATAAAGGATAGCTCCATTTTGAACTTCTAATGAGGATAGTCACTACCATTGAAGAATAATTTAAGTGAAGACATATTTTGAGATTCACTCCCCATGATCTTGTATTCTAGCAATTAAGTTCCTAGAATTGAAGCTATGATACCAATTGAAAGTACCCTAAAGGGGGGGTGAATAAGGCTATCGAATAATAATAAGAAATTAAAAGATTTGAGCAAGATTAAAAGAATGTTGAGAAGGAAGAATAATGAACACGAGAATTTAAGGAGTTTAGATTCTCAACAATCCTAAGTCTCCACCTAACTTATCCCTAAGTTAGGATTTTAAATCACCATACTTTATTCTCCTAGATTGATCCTTACAACTTGAGTTTTAGGCTCAACTCAAACCTTAAAACTTAAGTTCTCAAGGCTCACTTAAAAACCAATACATAAGTGTTTTCAAGGCTCACACCAAAACTGAATTTTTAAGTATTTTAATGGTTAAATCTTAAACCAATTCCTTTATAATAGAATCTTAATTTCCATTTTCTTAATCTCGAAAAATAAAAGAATAAGAATTTCTATTTTAACACTCACCAACTCTCACAAGAGTTATACAAAAATAAAATGTATTTTGAAAGAGTTTAAAGAGCTTAATTGAATGCTTGAAAGTATATAATAAATAAACAAGTTTCTTAACATCTAAATGATCTTTAAAGGTTGTATTTATACTTGAACAATTCAATTATAGCTATTAGAAATAATAATTTTGTTTCCAACACATTCAAAGTTCATTTGAATGCAATTTGGACTTTTGAGTTGTAATTGTCATACTCTCGGTCGGGATATCATCAGTCCTGGTTGGGATACTTCAAAAGTAGCCATTTTAGGTTTAAATTTCTCTGGTCCAAGGCACGGTCTCAGTCGGAACATGGATTGAGATTAGTTCTACTTGAAAATCAAAGTTTTGTAAAGTTAGGTCCCATTTGTGACCCTATGTCCCAATCAAAACTGTCTGGTCCTGAGCAATGTCCCGATCGGGACATAAATCGGGATCATCACTGTCCTAAAAAGCAGTTTGATGAAGTTTTCAGTCCTTCAGTCCCGGGCTTGGTCTCAATCGGGACTAAGCTCGGGATGGGTTTCAATTTTGCAAAAAATGTGCAATTTAGTCTCTATCTTGAGTCTGAATTAGATAGTGCTTGTGATGTCTTTCTGGAATAATTTCTTTTTGATAATTCATCATTATTTTGACTCCCAAATGATTCATAACTTATACACACTTGAAACAAACACATTAATTGCTCAAAATTAAGTTTGTTAAGATTAAAATTAAAATTGATAACTTGCTAAAGTTTTTATTATTATTATTATTTAAAAAAAAAAAGAGTATATGTGTCACAATCTTGGAGAGTTGAAGTAATACTTATCCATGGAGATGATTATTGTCATTTTATGTTTATCACTTAACCAAAAAAAAATTAAGAGAAAGGGTTGAAGGAGTTTTAGCAAATGTGAGTGAATTTTTCTTCTTCTTTTTTAATTCTTGATCTTGAGATATTTTGTTGGGTGAGTAAATATCTTTTTCAATTCTTTGTTGAGTGTTAAGTTTGCCTTCGAACTCTTGTTTAGTTGAATTTTGATTCTTGAAAAATCCTGCAATTTAATGTTTCCAAAATTACTTATTGAAATTAATTTTTTAAATATTATTTGAGTAAAAGATATGTAAGTATTGGTTTATACTTGTTGAGAATTTATCTAGGAACAAAAAGATGTACCATTGAAGTTTTAGAAATTATGTACACTTATGAACATTAAAAGTGTGTAAGACATGTTTAAAGCTCAAGAACTCCAAATGAGAAGAAATTTATGTCTATAAAAACCAGAAGGTGTCCCCTACAAATTTGTTAGAAATAATAAAAATGTAATTTTATCATTTTAATGGTCATTTGGAGCCACACATTTTAGTGTGCACAATCTATAGACAGCCTGACCATTCTCAATTAGTATTGATATTACTCCTATACACATCCAATTGATGTAAAACTAATTGTAAACCACTCTAGATACACACAAATTTAAATTTGGAGAATTTTATTTAATAATATAAACCATATAATTTTTTATGAATTTTTTATTGCACCCTATAAATTTTGTCAAGTTGATAATCTATTGAGTAGGCACAATGAACTTCAAAAGACTATAACTTTAGCTCTAATACTTCAAATGAGGTGATTGTTGATCCTATAAAAACTTGGAAATGTTCTCTATAAGTTTTTAGCTTTGAGCTTAAGCTAATCTAGCTTGTATGATGGTCGAACGAAGCCCAATATTTTAATGTTCAATCAATTAGAGTAATTGAGCTGATTATGATTCAACCTCTATAAATTTCTTTGTGGTTATCAAGTTGAAGTGAATTTTTAATGGTATACACTGGATACATAGATCTATAATTGTATAAAATTTGAGCTTCCAATTCCTTTCCTATAATTTTCAAAAAGTTTTTGGAAGTTAGCCTTGCTAATCTGCCTTGGCAAAGTCATTTTACCTAATTCAATTGAGTTTTGGTTGAGCAAATGGTGAGGTTAGACTGTGGAATCTTGAAGGCATGTTAATGAATCAATGATGATTATATCCAAATGTGAATATGCTGAAATTAAGGTTAATTGTTAGTCTCTAATAGGCACGAAATTCAAGTGAACAACATACATGTAACCATGAATATACATGTATATTAAGTAGAATTTTTATTGAAATGAAGAGTAAAATGACTGCTATTGTATGTGACTGTTATGGACAATATAAAACTCTACAATGAGGACAAAAATTGTGGCTGATAAAAGTAAGAAAAATTTTTGAGAAATTAGTGAGTGAACTTGGTACCTTCATTTCTCTTCTTGACTGAATTTATATATATATATATATATATATATACTGGGCGTTCACATATGCTATTAATGTTGAAAAAGAAAAGAAGTCATACATAAATATAGTTGATATTTTAAAATATTTTTTGGGATAATGAAAGCAGCCTCCAATAAGAAGGATTGGGATGTGATAATATCACATTTAATCAAATATCGATTTTTCATTCCAAAACTAACAACTAATGATAATAAAATTTGGCAAAGTTGTTTTGTACGTTTTCCTTAGAAAGGAAATGAAATTAAAGGAGATTTTAATTTGTGCGGTTTTAAGATAATGATGCCCTTTTGATGATAGCTAGAGAGATACATGTATATTATGGTCCCATAGTCAGCCAAAGAGAGAAAAGCCATTAGTGTGGTAGCCTCTTGCTGTCAATTTGTGTGTGACCTCATAATATGAGTTCTCTTTAACATTAATTTTAAGAGCTATATATATATATATTACAAGAGAACTCATATGTAGATAGGAAAATCAATTTTCAATTGGATCCTTCTTATGTGTATTTATGTTTTCTCTAGAAGCACATCAATGCTCATGTACACTTTGTTTTTATTTTCTAGCGTCCAAACACCAAAAAATACATATGAAATTAAAAAATTTAAAAAAAAATCCCATGTGGGTACTATTCATGAGTATCTTTCAAGAAAGATATATAGGTATTTATCCAATTAAAACAAAAGGTCTCATCATCAATTGTTCTAAAATTTTTCTTCTTTAAAATAATAATTTTGACACATCTCTCTCGTGACATTAAATACAGATCCTTAATGCTTAAGTTATATCTTGTTTTTGGAAAAAAAGATTTATCCTGTTTGATAATTTATAAAAAAGAATTAATTATTAACAATGAAAAAACAGAAGACAAAAAAAAAAAAGAAAAACAGAGGTTAGTATACTTCATTTTCCATCAAATTTTTTTATTTGCCATCACCTACCGTGATATCATATTATGTGTCAATTTTGTCCTATTTATATATATGGATAAAGATTTATGGAGAGAGTAATGAAGTTTAAGTGCGTTGCTACCCATTATACAAATACCATAATGCTTTCTTTTATTTTTTTTCATTTTATTTTTAAAAAAAATTATAATATTTACATTCTTATATGACAGGTTCATCTTTAAATTTTAAAATAAAAAAATTTTCACCTAAAAATTGAAATTTAAAAAAATTACAAATTTCGGATGTTTAAATCCTTACACACAGATTCATCCGTTTGCAACTTAAATTTTAGATTCCAAAAAAAATTATAAATTATGGGTGTTTAAATTATTATACGACAGGTTTATCCATATGCAATTAGATTTTATATTTAAAAAAATTATAATTTACGGGTGTTTAAATTTTTATACAACAAATTCATCCATGTATAACTTAAATTTTAGATTTTTTAAAAAAAATTACAGATTACGAGTGTTTAAATTATTGTATGACGAATTTACCTATATGCAATTAAGTGTTAAATTTTTTTTAAAAAAATTATACGATTAATTTATTTATATATAATTTAAATTTTAAATTAAAAAAATTAAAAATTGAATTTAAGAAAAAATGAATTTAAAAAATTACAAGAGGTAAAATTGAAATTTATCTCAACCCGCAACTAACGTACTATATATGTATATATATTTGGATTTTTGATTTTAGACAAATTATCTTTGATTTGATTTTAAGTCATATGACAACAAAGAATTAATGCTCAATGACAGTTTTTTTTTTTTAAGGGGGAAATGACGCTAACTGATAAGGAAAGAATTATGACTTTGTCAGATGCGTAAAAAATAAATTTTAATTTCAAATCCTTGACTTTTATGTACTAATATATGCCATAACATATCCACATGCACATAAACACACGTTTTTTTTTTTAAAAAAAAAAATCATTTCTTTTGATTAATGAAAAGCAGATAACACTATTTAAATGATTCTAATATGACACCACTCAGTGATTTAAATCATAGAATTTAATTTAATTTATTGTTTTTCATCCAACTTTTAAGAGGATAATTGAATGTTAATTGAAGTTGTTTATATTCTAATTAAATCACTTAATAAATGAGATTCAAGTTTGTTCTAGCTAGGATAACAACTAGGTAGCTAGCTAGCACAAGATCATACTTGAAGAGTTCTTCAGAAAATACAAGGGAAAAAAATTCGATGGGAAGAAATTTCCTGAATTAGATTGCTTTTTTCGACGACAACGATAGTAACAACAATAATAATGCATTTTTTGCTTAATTATTTACAGATATTGAGCAGCACAAAAGAAACAATAAAAAAGAAAAGAAGACAAATTCATAGTGATGGAAAATGCAAATAAGGAAAAAGCATGAGTCCTTTGAATGCAAATGTTGATTTAGTAATAGGTATAAAGCAATTCATTGCACAACAGAAGTTTATATATATACATACATTAAGAGTTGGTGCACAATAATAAATCAATAATTTGCTTATAAATAAGAAATTGATGAGTATTATATATGATGATCATGACTTATCATATCTATACATATACAAGACTTAGTACTCCAAGATCAAAATATATATATATATATTATTGATAATCAACATTTTTATTTTTCTACATCAGATATATATGATTATATCAATTCTCAATCAAATTTTGTTTGCACCCCTAGCAATAACGATATGGTATATGTTATGAAACTATACATATATATATGTGTGTGTATCTGAACTTAATTTATACTTGAGAGTATATGTATAGATGGTCTCACCTGAAGTTGGTAGCTGCATGTTGCACTACAAAGAAGCTGCAGGAGAGCCACTGGATATACTCTCTAATTTTTTGCTAATATATTATCCAAAATCTCAACAATCCCAAATCTGAAGCTGATACATCTAGTCTTTTGACTGCATCTATATCAATAAGTATATCTTATATATATATATCACATGTCTTTTCTTTAATTTTTTTGTCTTCTTTTTTTTTTTTTTTTTTAAGTTGGCTGATTCCATTCTACGAACTTTTATATATATATATGAACTTTAAACTTTTATAAACAGTACCCACCACTTGAAAAATGAATCAAGATTCAAGAATACCAATTCAATCCTGGAAGTTGGTACGGTGGCCTAAAAATCCCATCTCCAATTGGCCCTACCATTGCTTGTTGGTGCAATGGAGGTGTTTGTGGAAGTTGGCTAAGCAGCGAGACTATTGAACCATTCCCATCAGTTCTAGCAACACTTCCATCGCCATTATTATCTCCTTGATATGATGATCTCTTGGTCGACGAAGGACCGGCCATGTCGATGTCATGATCACTCCAATACAGAGATGGAAGTGGTCTTTTTAGTGGTAGCATAGAAAGTTCTCCAGGCCTAGAGCATGTTGAAGTGGATAATTGAGGTACAGAGCTAGAATTGCAAATAGTAGCATCATTACCTATTAATCCTTCAAACAGATTCTGCTCATTTTCAATCATTGCTCCATAGTTTGCGCCTTTTAGTAGCTGTAGTTTCGCATTCTGTTGTTGGCTACCAATTGTTATCGAAGGCGGTATCGATCCAAGCATATCCTCCATTGAATCATCTTTGTCATGATCCATTGGTCTATGCGTGTTGCTTTTCTTGTATATTCTACATAGCACCCAATCATCAAGCTGAGAAAACATGAACAAAACAAATAAAAAAAAAAAATTAATAACCCACAATTCAATAACAATATATATGCATATATATGGAATTAGTTAAATAGCAATTACCCTGAGGGAGTTTTTCTTGTTACCCAAGTCACATCCTGGAGGTTTATTGCTGACTTTATTATCTGCTAATCGATACTCATGCATAATCCAATTGGTTTTGATTCCTTTAGGAGGTTTACCTCCATAGAAAACAAGTGCTTTCTTAACACCAACCTTCTGAGTGCCTCCAGAAGTTAATATAGGCTTATCAGTTCCAGTCGCCTTCCAATACCCTGAAGTTGCTGCTCTGTTTGGCCTCACTCCGTTGGGGTATTTCCGGTCTCTCGGACTGAAAAAATACCATTCCTGCTCGCCGAATGTCGCCTTCGCTGGAACCCATAACAACCCAATTATAAGATTACTATAACCACAATAACAATATTATATGATGATCAAGTTACAGATAATTTTAGATCGATATATGATAATCATGCGCTTGCGCGCGCAACGTACATACACACCTGGTAATTCCCATGGATCAAACTTGTAAAGATCGACTTCTGCTATAATTGCTACTGGTAGAGGAGCAGAGGATGCCTTTTTCTTGAGGTAATGAACTACTAATTCTTCATCAGTAGGGTGAAACCGGAATCCTGGTGGAAGGTTCGGTTGCTGCGTACCGGAAGAGGAATCAGTGCTCTCCATTCTTGCAGACTTTTGATTACAAGTGTTGAATCAGAAAAATTGAGAAGTGGATGTTGAAGATTTTTATCAGAGAAGCATATGGCAATTCTGTTTTTTTTTTTTTTTTTTCTTCTTCTTCTGTGAGAGAGGTAGTTCAAGTGTTGCATAGAGTTGGCATA